>MUGJ01000001.1:0-189184 GCA_008931945.1 Penicillium sp. BW_162_3FA
CGAACTTTGGTTCCAAGGGGAATCGAACTCAGGCCTGTGTCTCGCTAAGATGACAACCTTGCAAGTTTGACATAGCTCTTAACTACTGCACTACCCGAGTTATTGCTTGAAACAACCTTAACCGTATATAAATCCCCCACCCTTAGACCAGGTATCTTGAGGTACATGGTCTAAAGCCTAGCTAGATAGCTACATGTTCAACCTAAAGCTTATGTATGTATGCATTCGTTTCCTTGTTTCTAAATTAATCATAATTTGAAAGCCAAAAAAAAAGGTGGTGATTCCCGATAATTGAAGCCTTGCAATTATCTAGATTAATTAGAGGAGATTTTCCCGGCCTTGCTAAATATATGAGATCAATGATACATATCCCTACTGGTCCAACGAACAAAAACATTGGTATAACCCATCCGGTGATCTATGCTTTTAGCAGCTTCCCCTCAGTGGCTGTTTGGTATCATCCTTCATGTTCTTTTCAAATTATAGCTAGAAGGGGAAACATAGTAAACGTCGAGAACAAACGGATCTAGCCGTAGGATTACAATAGAGGTAGGCCTTGCTGATTATGAAGAATCAAGAAGGGGGGGAAACGCTGAGGCTACATCGCGACTCTCATCAAGTATGGTAATGTCCTCGGTGTTGGTATGCTGGTATCAAACAAGTTCAGTCTACGAGCAATATGTGAGCTGTTTGCTGTGGCCTAATAATGGATTTACTGTCGTGGTTACGGCAAAGCGAATACAGGCTTCAACTATTCAAGATGATGGAAGTGGGCTGATAGTTTCCAAAAGTGGGGACATGCGGGTCACACTGCATATGATTAGCCCTAGAAAGATATGATCATCCCGGACCCACCTGAGGCTAAGAGCCGCCCTATAATCCACTACAACTTACAATAATGTAATTTGATGTGTTTCTAAAGGGGCTATTTAGAGTAGTATAACACAGGGAGGTAACCAGTATATTAGTAGTATAATATGCTGGAATACTCGTTTACTTCCTCGCATTTTTGTACAATGCTACTAAAGCTTTATTATATTAGGAAGTGTTTCTAAAAGCATGAGAGCAAAGCGCGTACATGTCATTTGTATGTGCTGTCCTAAAAACTTCGAATTTGCATTCGGCATAAAATCTGCGATAAAAATGATCCATCCACATCCACTGGGGAATCCGCTCGTGAGTGCAGGTGTTAGCCACCTAGAGGGATTCCTACTATCCTTGGGTACTTACTATCTACTTATCCATTTCCTCCTCTTCGTACTCCTCCTCATCATCAGCTTCACCCCCATCTTCGCTCCCATCGTCGCTCCCATCTTTAACTTGGTGATTTGCCATCTTGTTCTCCATACCGCTCTTGACACCGTCTTCGACACCATGCTCCTCGGTACCATCGGAGGGTATGCGGTCAGTCGATTTCCCACAACCGGTGCTCTGGGGTTCCCTCAGGAATGCACCAAGGATAGTCGTCTTTTCCTCAAGATAGAACCAACCCTCGTGAACAGGCAAGCTGTTTCCGTCCACATCTCTCTTTGGTGGTGGCATCTTCCCGTTTGCCCTTTCGTCCCATTCCTTGCCAGTCTGTTCCTTGAAGAACTGCTTGAACTTTTCCACGGCAACCTCAAGCTTGCACCTTGGTCCCGCCAGAAGTTCGACATTGGACGTCCCAACGCGGCTGAATTTGGCGTAGGTCGAGTAGGTGTGTGGCTTGGCGATGGACTCGAAGAGCTAGACAGTGTCAATATTTCTTTTCTGAAAAAAAAGGATTCCCATAGAATATCTCAATATAGCTTACAGTCAATTGGTACTTTTCTCTGCTGGTGACCGGTGGTTTCGATGGGCGGAACAAGGTGGTACTGTAAACCACATTTGTCTTTCGGTCCTGGTACACCTGACGCACGGCTGTGATGGGTAATTATTAGACCTGGATATGCCATCTGATATGAGAGGATCATGCTTACGCTTTCTTTTGCCCTTTGTAGCGAGGAAAGGATCAACTGTAGAGGACATGTTAGTACGGTCTGCATTGTAGCTATAAAGTGGAGCTCCGGAAAACTGATACCTGTCCGACGCTTTGGAATATTCCCTTTGATCTCCTTAGCCACCTTTGAGGACTTCGGTGTGACTTTCCTCTTCTGGACTTCCTTCTTCTCGGGCTTCATCAGGTTCTTCAGAAGATATGGTCCCTCGGGCTTAGGGCGGCGGGTGTTTGATAGCAGCGAGTCCTCAAGCCAATCGTATGAGACGATCTTGACGGCGCTGAGCTTCTTAGCATTTTGCACTGTATTTTGTTAATTGGTTTCGAGGCCTTTGGGGTATTCAAGGGTAATATACCTGGAACTGCATTGCTTTTGAACGCCTCCTTCGTAGCAATGAGATGGGTGATTCGCGGGTTCACGTCTCTCGAGAACTGCCCTCCATTTGCCCGAATCCACTGTGGGATCTTTTCACCGACGCCGTCTTCGAACTTGCCTACTATAGAGGCATGAACCTTTTGGAATGGCTTCCCCATCTTGAATTGAGAATTGAGTAGATGAGTCTGGGTGTTTCGTTTCGTTTCCACTGGCAGCGGGAATGCGCCAAGAATAGCTTGAGTGGTAAAATGTGTGATGCTGGCAGAAGGGAAGACTGAGATACTGCGAGGATTAGTTTTGTGGCCAGAAGTTCCGATTGGTCTTTTCTGGCTGCAGCGATATTTCAGAAATGAAGTGTGTATATTGCTGGAAGACAAGTCTTTGAGATAATAAATGAGAGGATTAGTTTGATGACGCCGAGGCTCTTTTGGCCTCTGCTGCCGATTGAGATATCTTTCAGAATTTCAGACACGGACAGAAGAACGTCGGAAATGAAATACGTCTATTGCTAGGGGACAGCACTTCGAGGCAATACTGTGATATACTGCTCAGAGCTGCCAACTCAGTCTGCTTTTGCAACGTTGATATGGAGTGCACCGAGTATGATGATTTATAGACGGTGGAAGTGATGAGAAAGTAGGAAATAATGGGATTTCGAAAGCAATTTAAGATTGAGATTTACTTCAAGAGAGGATCAGAACCCATGCCTTGGTATATCAAGTAAAGCCTTTATCAAACAAGTAAAAGTAATGTGAATATAGAAGAAAGTGACTATAGAAGAAACCCCGAATAATTTTGATTGCTATGGATATTCCGTATGAATATCGAATATGAAACCCCGAGATAGAATGAGAAAATAAGTCATCCTGAGTAGTCTAAATGCACATCCCTAGCCTGTTCATTGCCGAATACTTTTGGCAGACTTCACAAAGGCTCGGATTTTCTCCAAATCCTGAGCACCGTTTGTTTCTACGCCTGAGCTGACATCCAATGCGACGACCTTTTGGCCCGACTCGCCCAGCTTTTTCACCGTGTCGACCACGTTGTCTGGGTTTAATCCTCCAGCCAGGATTACCCTCAATCCCTCGTCGCTATCGAGGACCTTTTTGACACCGCTCTCCTCCAGAAGCTCGCCAGAGCCTCCGGCCCCAGAGTCCAGCAATGGAAGAGTGTGGTATGCCCTGCGAGAAATGCCAATGTCACCAGGGGCAAATTTGCGAATGACAGGAACTGGAATCAAACTAGCCCACTCCAATGGCTCGGATCCATGCAGTTGCACAACATCGAGACCCAGCTTTTGCTGTTGAGAAATGACATATGATAGCGGCTGGTTCATGAACACGCCCACGAGCAAAGCACGAGAGGGGTGACGCAAGATATTAGTAGAGTGATCGAACCATTCCAATGATGTAGCGTTTGTCGACTGTTGCGATGTACCAGCCGGACGAGGGGTCGACTTGACCACCCGGGAAATTCCGAGGGCCACATCATCTGGGACAAGTCGTGAGCGGCCCTGAACCATGATTATGCCAATCAAATCTGCACCAGCTTGAATAGCAGCCAGAGCTCCTTCTTCGGTCCGAGTTCCACAGATCTTCACCAATGGAGAACTTGGTGATACACCAGCAGAGCTTCGATTAGAACCGCCGAGAAGCTGTGCCACAAAGGCAGAGGTATCAGGTGCCCTCATGAGAGCCTCTCCAACAAGAATGGCCTTAACACCTTCTTTCTTATAAGCCTCCACATCCTGGGGCCCCAAGATTCCGCTAAGGGCACACACAATTGTGCTCTCAGGGACTTGATCCATTAGACGACTGGTGGTTCCGAGATCAACCTCGAAGCTCGTTAGGTCTCGGTTGTTGACACCGATGACTTCAGAGCCCAGGTCAACTGCAATCTTCATCTCTTCGGGGGTATTGACTTCGACCAGAGGCTCCATGCCGAGACTGCGCGAGTAATGGTACAGTCTAGTCAATAACTTAATGTCCAGCATCTTCACAATCAGTAGAACTGTATCAGCTCCAGCCAAACGTGCCTCCAGAATCTGATACTCGTCGAAGACGAACTCCTTTCGGAGGACAGCGGGTCGGTTGGTGAGTCCCTCCAGGCTCTGACGAACAGCCCGCAGGTCATCTATGGTGCCCTTGAACCACTCCGGCTCTGTGAGGACAGAAATGACGCTAGCGCCAGCTTTGGCGTACTCCCGTGCTTGAGCAGGAGCACAAACGTCGGCCGAGATGATGCCCTTGGAGGGTGACGCACGCTTGATTTCCGCCATGAGTGAGAGAGGGTAGTCTGACTGTCTCATACGCTCAGGGAATGACAATTGAGGGGGCGCAATGTTGAGATCATATGCGGCTTGAAGAGCCTCTGGTCGCAGAGCCGGAATCTTCTTCTGCTCATCAACAGCATTTTTGCGATGGGCGTAGATCTTGTCCAAAATGGATAGCTTCTTTGCCGACGCGGTAGCTGCTGCTGCTCCCTGCTTGTTATCCCAGGTCCCAGCGGTAAGCTCCAAGAAGTTTCTGAACATCTTACGCCCGTATTGGGTCAAAATACTCTCAGGGTGGAACTGAACACCCTCCACTGCGAACTCTTTGTGTCTAACACCCATAATGATGTTCTTCCCACTGCCGTCACCCAGCTCGACCCGCGAGGTCACTTCCAAGCAATCTGGGATAGTCGAGTGTGTTCCGGCGAGCGAATGGTACCGGGTGACCTCGAGCGAGGTTGGCAATCCCTGGTATACACCCTTGGAGTCATGCTTCAACTCTGATGTCTTTCCGTGCAGAATTTCGCCAGTCACATCCACCTTACCACCAAACGAGGTGATCATACATTGCTGGCCCATGCACACACCAAATATCGGAATCTTTCCGCTGAAATATTGGATTGCGGCGTTACTGATTCCTGCATCGGTCTCGGGGTGGCCGGGGCCAGGACTGATAACCAGTTGAGTAGGCTTCTTTGCAACCAAGTCCTCAACAGTGACTTCGTCATTGCGGTAGACTGTGACGGTAGCACCTTCAAGGACGAGGTACTGGTAGACGTTCCAGGTAAATGAATCGTAATTATCGATCAAAATCACGTTGGATGCGCTGGCCAATTTGGCCGCTTTCGTGGCATGGTGGGGGGAGTGGTCGACAAGGTCCGCCATGACCGCGGATTGTCGTAGGATATCGGGGGGTTGAGAGAATGTGATAATCGTTCTGCTGTAAGCTTCGGAATCTCGCGCACTTTTAACCAAATCAGATGTTTGCGAATTGCCCAAGTTGGACGGAGGTGAGTCAACAGAATGTCGAGTTTACAAGTTTCCACTCACCGCCCGGCAATAAGATCAGATAGGGCACCTGATTGTTGACCCAGTCGCGGTGAATAATATTCTTTTGAAGCTCCCTCTCAATTCAAGAGCTCCCCACGCTCGCCATCTACATTTTTCTTTGTTCTCCCGTCACCTCCCTGGTGTCGCCTCCTTCCGCTCTTCCTTTCTATCCTATGATGATCTAATTGCCCAACATGGCTCCCGTTCCGGAGGCCTATTTCCCGTCCCTGGACAAGTGCTTCTCCGGGGACGTTCAACTCTTGTATGTTCACTCTAATCACTTGTCTTTATAGAAGATAATATGCTGATATAATGCAGGTCCTGGAGAAGAGCCTTTCTCTACACCATTGATCCCGAAAGTCGTGCTGAGGACGGAGGCAATATCGATGTCTTCTTTTCACACTCCGAATCTATTCGCCTACTCTCTGACGGCCTAAAACCGTTCCCATCACCTTCTGCAAAATCAAAATCCGAATTCGAATCCAAAACCGCCGCGATCCATGTCGAGACCAATGGCCAAAGCTCTTTTGACCTGAAGGAGATCAAGGCCGACGCGCTATGGTTAAGCAAGCAAGCCGGAATCGACGAAATCGCCGCTCTTCGCATCGCTGTATTGGAATGGCAGAACCGTCCGGCAACGCGCCTCACACTTGGCTTTTCCAGCGAGGAAGCGACCAGTCTACAGAGCGCGGCTGGGACCGAGAATCTTCGAGGCTCTCTAGCCGGTCCCAACTTCGCCAGCCTATTGAACCAAACAGCTAGAAGCGACGGTGTTCAGTCATTCGAAAAAGAGGAGAAGAGACGTCTACGACTCCGCGAAGTGTATCTTTCCGAGGCAAGCCATGTGGTGAAGACACTCCGCAAGCTGCTTGCTCTGTCTCTGCACGATAGCATCTCAGCCGACTCGACCGCCCCCGACAATCATGATCGCAAACTTGCTTTGCGCAAAATAGGGACCACAATTTTCCAAGACAAGTCGGCAGGTGATGGATTGGATCGATTTCTTCAAGAATGCATCACCTCGATACGCAGTCGGTTAACGAGTTTGGAAGGAGACGGTGGCTGGCTCAGTGCTGCAGAAAGCAGCGAGGAACTGGAAAACATCTGGAGAACAAGTCTCGTGGAGGAGATTGTTCATATCGTGCAACTCATGTTCCACCAGCTTCAAGCGTCGGTGGAATTTCCAACTGCAGACCTCCTATTATCCTGGCTCCAGCTCATGGCTGATTATAGCTTCTTTGAGACAATCCAAGTGGTAAGTGACTAGTCGCCTACTTCGAGCCATCGAAATGCTAACGTTTTGTTATAGCCTTGTCAGCAACCTGTAGAAGTGTTGTTGCCCCTTCAAGCTTTCGTGGCACTTACCACGTTGGCGTTTTTAAAACCCTCACTCGCCATCTCTTCCATTCAGAATGAGACACACACGCGATCATCCCCCCAGCCTTACTTCTTGTGCAAAGAGAAAGTCTCTCAAATCAACGAGATCTTTCTTACTGCATGCGGCGATTTGAACACCGCGAATCCGGCAGCTTTTTCATGGGGTTTGATCTTGTATACCATTCAGGAGCTGGCAGAAAGTGCGAGAACCGATAGAGAGCATGATCTGAGCCGTGATTCCGCTGCCTCCTACAACGAACAGACACATAATGCAGGGTTATCTCGAGCATCCGAACAGTCAACATATGAAATATTGCTTGACTGCGCCAGGACTCCGCAAAGCACGGCCGAAGATGCTATTCCCATTCTTACATCTGATGTTGTCAGAGAATCGGCATTTAACACTGTCATAGCCTTGGCTAGTAAGACCGGGTCAATGTCAGCTGTTGATGATGGCCTGACAACCCGATGGGTTCGGTTGTCACTTCTTGATCTCATCCGAGTTGCTATTATGTTCTTGGATTACTCCCCGGAAATCGTGGGGTCGGTCCTGGCTATATTAAGCGATGATGACAACGAGCTGTCAAGAGACTCAAATTCTCTAGGGTCTGTCACCGATCCTAAGTCTGTATTTGCCAAGGATCAGAATCTGATGGAGGGGGTCTTTCGCGTTGCACGGTCCCGTTTCCCTTATGAAACCGCCCCATTTCTACAACTCTGTCGTGCTCTCGTCAGTGGGCACTCCTTGAATGAAGAAGGCCTGCCCGCTATTCTCGAGGAGGTCGAGAACATGGAATCATTTACACAGATTGTCTCGCCAACTTTCCAGGGTTATGCTACCATTCGAGAGGATGAGAATGCCGATTTTGTGTCCTTACTCCAACCCCTCCCAATGTTTGAAACGCCATCCCAGAACCGCCTTGTCGAGAGAGAACCAAGCAATGCTATAATCGTCAGCGGTTCTTCTGAAATCCCACGGCTGACCGTTGGTCAAGTCATCTCCGATTCAAGACCCGCGGTCATCATGTGGGAACATCGATACTCCTGCTTAAGCTTTTTAGGAAGCTGGCTTGAAGAATGGAGTGAGACCGGCGTCCACTCGCCTGGGTGGACCGACGACACTGCCACGGAAATCATTGCTCTCTTGACAGACTTGATAGCCCACTCTAAGACACAAAGTTCTGGCGATGCAAGCGGCAAGAGGATCCTAGAGATGGCCAGTGATGGGTTGTCTAAACAGGGTGACATTATTTCCGTGATCTTCGATATCTTTGAACGGAATTTGCAGACTATCGGCACCCGAGGAGATTTAGGCAAGTCTTTGGATGCAACCATGGCGTACCTTCGCTTTATCAAGGCACTTCTAAAGATCTTGCCCAATCGAGTATGGCCTTTCCTTGGTCGCAGCAGTCTCATTGGGTCCGACGGCAAGGGTGGTGTCATGACGGCAATCGTCTCAGCAATGGAAATTCCTTCTGGCGAGTATCCGTTCCTCCTGAGCTGTGTCGACCTCGTTGACGCTGTCATCGATGATGCGGCATCTCGAGCAGTGTTGCGAAAAAGCCCGGGCAGCGTGACAAACAAATCATCCATTGCGTCTGATTGGAGTGCAGGTATTCCATCCCACGTCATGAGAACTATTATGTTGAACTTCACGCGCACAATGCTGGAGATTTTCAACAGCAGTGGAAATTGGAGGTTCAATTTACCAGAACAGCGGTTCAAGATCAACTCGATGCTTGCCAATTCGTTTGAACGTGTTCTGTACTATGCCTTCGGAATCAACGACAGCCCGAAACTCGAAACCAAAGTTACCGGCGTTTTCTCTACATCTGCAGCGTACATTTTGGATATGCTGCGCCCTCGGTCAACCGCTGACCTGCCCTTCAATCCAATTCTTCGGTTGATCGCCGAGGGTCTCCAGACACCACCAACACTCCACCTCAGATATCTCACCCTCTTCGAGAACCAGGTCAAATCTACACTACGGCTCTGCATCAAACTTGTGCAGGCAGCCCAACTAGCAGAACAACCTGGCTCGCTTCTAGAGGAACAATTGTTCAAGGCCAGCCCAGTTCTAGTCAAACTCTACGCGCTGCATGATGCGTACAGGTTGCCGGTTGTGTCGCTTCTCGAGATTTTGATCTCCAGTGCCGCTTCAAACCCAGATAATGAACCCCCGTCCCTTGTTGGCCACCTTGGGGCAGAGTCGTCCTGTCTGTTCCTAGATGTACTATCACAGCTCGACAAGCCGATGTGTGATAGGCCCCTACTTCTTGCAGTGTGGCAACTGCTATCGACATTTGTTAGCAAGCGCCAGCAGTGGCTTGCAGTTTTCATTCTCACAGGATCATCCCCTCGCCAGACTCTGAAGAAGGAACCTACTTCTGATGGCCTCAGGATGAGGAGCGTGCCTTTCCTGAAAATGGCCCTTGAGAAATTGTCTCACATTGATCAACAAGAGCCGCAAGTGGCATTGGCGTTGCTCGAGTTTGTCTCCCGTGCCCAAGAAAATTGGCCATGGGCCACTTCCCATCTGAGCAAGCATCCTCAGTTCTTCACCAGCATAATTAACCATGTCTCTAAGTTGAAGATTTCTTCTCTACCAGTGATGGACCAAATCCATGCCACGCGGATCGCAGCCGTTGTCGCGGATCTGTGCGCGGTCTACCTGCACTCTGCAAAGGAGGTCGGTGACCGAAGTTTTATAAAGACCTTGATTCCATTGGTGTCGTGGTATGCCAAGGATGCAGTTGAGGTTTCAGCCTACAATTCCTCATTGCATGCCAACTTGAAGAAGAACTTCGAGATGCGGTACTCGGGCTGCAAGATCGTTGACTTCAAACGGACACCGCTTGAGGTTCGTAGTCTAGGACGAGATTACTACTACGACTTGAGTATGGGAGACAAGCTCCTGTCCTACGACTTTGCCTGGGCTGGCACCAAGAACCGTGGCTTTGCCGAGGAGTTTGAACGCGCTAACATCAATCTGTCTCTTGTCGAGGCGCAGGTGGTAAGTTTTCTTCAGTTCATCGCAAATGAGTTTATTTTCTAACCTTAAATAGAGCCTTCTCCATAGCTGGAAGTTCTTCGCTATCGAACACTGTGCCGATTTCATGCCCGACACCGAAGTCCGAAAGTCAATGGCACTGGTCGCTCAAAGTTGTTTGAAAGCCAATATTAGCAGTGGTCCTCCTGAAGCCATCTTCGACCGAATCCAACAAGCGCGCGTTGATTTCGCTCAGGCACTTCTTCAGCGGCTTGTCGAGGTACAAGCCCGAGGCGCCGAAGTCTTCCAGCTGCTCGAGATTACCTGGAAGGCACTGCGATCCCGGCATCTAACATACGAAGAGGCTTTGATTAATGATGATACCGATTACTTCCGATCCCTTCTGAACGTGCTGTTCCTTTCCCTTCAGTTCCACCTGGATAGCCCCTCTCGGAGTGCCCCCGAGGCGATCAACAAGAGGGCTGAGGTTTCCTCGGATCTAACTGTCATCGTGGAAGTCGTGAAAACAATAGTGGCCCAGGGCTTCAAATCCCTCACCACTTATCTCCATGACGCGCCAGAGAAATGCGCACCGAAAGATTTCGCCATTATCATTGCTATTCTGCAGACATGCTTGCAGGTGAAAAACGCTGATCGCCTCTACGAGCATATCGTGTACCACATTGAGGAACACGACACCGCTCGTCATGCGACGACGCTCTTCTCCTGGGCCGACCAATTAGCCGTGGCAGGCGACCCTGTGTACGCCGAGCTCAGCGTCTCAATCCTGGTCAAGATGTCAACCCTGCCCATGCTCGCAGAACACCTTGCTGTTGAAGCTGTCTTGATGAAACTTTCCACCTGCCGTCTTACAAACATTCTCTGCCAAAAGAAATCCTTCGGGCCCTTTGACCCTGTTTCCCGACTATACGCCATCTGGACTGGAGGGTTCCTTCCTCTGTGTCTGAACATGCTCTATAGTGTTATGCGGACCGCGCCCGAGGTGGCAGCATTCCTCAACCAATTCGAATCCCGTCTGACCCGCGCGTCAGAGGCATTCTCCAGCCATGCCGCCGTTTCCTCCGTTCCGACATCCAAGTGGATTAGTCTTAGCATGGTCTCCGAGGCCTACTCGCTCGCGCTGATCTCGTTCATCCTGGACCGGTTCCGTGAGGCGGGTGCCAGTGCTGGAGTTGACGCACAGGCCATCCAAGATCTCAAATGGGATCGGGTGCAGGTCAAGGAAGATATTGAGGAGCTGCTTGGTCGTCGCGCTGCTCTGCGTTCACGCATTGTGGCAACCAATGAGAAGGAGGTGGAGTGGTCTCGACAAAAGCCTGTCGACCCAACTTCCGGAGCTGAGAACCGACTGGAGGAGAAGCTTGTTAGTGAGATGAAGGCAGCCGTTACGTGTTTGGGTGGGGAGGATTCATGAATATGCTCTTGATAGCCTTTGCTATTTGTCTTTTTCTTTTTTTCATGTATTCTGGGTTGGCCGGGGTGTAGTAGATGAATTATTTTATGCATGGAGCTCAAGTTTCAAAAACAATTGTATTATTTCCAGTCCTTTCTTCGTTTGGGTCGTTAATTCTGGGATATGGCCTAGTTTATCACATCCAATATCCCATACCCCAGCCATCCGTAGATGGACACCTACGGCACAGTCCAAGACATTGACCACTCATTAATAGCCTTTATGTATCAGCTCCGCACACTAGTTCGATGACTGATCTATTACCTAGTACAGTGTGAAGACCGAGGCTCGGGCTTGTCAAGTTCCCCGCAAAACCTACATATGCATATAACCGACAATGCGGGGAGATGCATTGTGAACTATGCAAGAAACAGGGCAATTGTGCAGAATTGGACCATCCATAGATCTATTCTTTACTTATATGAAGCCCTCACCATCATATCCCTCAGGTCCATTTTTCCTCCTCACATATCAATACCATTGAAGCATCACCTATTCTACCCCCAACATGCCGTACAAATCCCGTTGGACAATCGACATCCCAGACACCCATCTAGCCTCTCTTCTCCTCAAATCCCCCACAGCCCCTCTCTCCCAAACCCACAAGAGCTACCTCGAAGCAGCCCGCCCAGAAACCCACTACCTCACCACCCATGATCTCCGCCTCTGGAGCCAGCGGTTCGCCGCAGGCCTACGCAAATCGGGACTCCAACCAGGAGACCGGGTCCTCCTCTTCTCAGGCAACGACCTCTTCTTCCCGGTAGTCTTCCTAGGCGTGATAATGGCCGGCGGAATCTTCACCGGCGCAAACCCAACCTACGTAGCCCGCGAGCTCGCCTACCAACTCCACGACAGCGGCGCCACATACCTCCTCTGCGCACGCAACAGTCTATCAACAGGACTCGAAGCAGCCAAACAAGCCAACCTCCCCCCAACCCGCCTCTTCGTCTACGACAGCTCGATCTTCGACGGCATCACAGCCCCGCAAAACGGCTGCGCATACTGGAGCGACCTCGTCGCCTCAGAAGAAGAAGGCAGCGCCTTCATCTGGGACGAGCTGAATACACCAGCCCTCTCGTCACGCACACTAGCACTCAATTACTCAAGCGGGACAACAGGTCGTCCGAAAGGCGTTGAGATCTCGCATAAGAATTACGTCGCCAATATGCTGCAGTACTGTCACACGGCCAGTCTGCATCCGGATTACAAGGGTCGGCTGGAGCGGTCGCGCTGGTTATGTTTCTTGCCTATGTACCATGCGATGGCGCAGAATATCTTTATTGCGGCTGCGCTGTACCGTGCGACGCCGGTGTATCTGATGGCGAAGTTTGAGTTTGTGAAGATGTTGGAGTATACGCAGAAATTCCGGATTACGGATTTTATTCTCGTGCCGCCGGTTGTTGTTGCGTTGGCGAAGCATCCGGCTGTTAGGGAGTTTGATTTGAGTAGTGTTGAGTTGGTTGGGAGTGGTGCTGCGCCGTTGGGGAGGGAGGTTTGTGAGGAGGTTGAGAGGTTGTGGCCTCCTGGGAAGATTAATATTAAACAGGGATGGGGGATGACTGAGTGAGTTTCTTTTTGCTTTTTGCTTTTGTTTTTTTCTGATCTATTTTAATCTTTGGGAACGACACTCATCTTTCTCTACTCTAGGGCGACTTGTTCTGTTACAGGATGGGTTCCTACTGAAATTAGTACCTCTGCATCTGTCGGTGAGCTCAATGCCAATTGTGAGGCGAAGATTATGCTCGATGGATCAGAGGTGACAGAGCGGAATTGTCGTGGCGAGTTGTGGATTCGAGCTCCAAATGTGATGAAGGGCTACTGGCGTAATGAGAAGGCCACAAAAGAGACCAAGACGGTTGATGGGTGGCTTCTGACGGGGGATATTGCGTTTGTGGATGACGATGGCAAGATTCATGTGGTGGATCGAATGAAGGTATATTTTTTATTTATTGTTTTGTTTCATTTGAAAAGAAGAAGAAAGAAACTAATGAAAGAACAGGAATTAATCAAAGTCAAAGGCAACCAGGTGGCGCCCGCCGAGTTGGAGGCTCTTTTACTTGAACATCCGGCGATCTCAGATGTCGCAGTGATCGGAGTTGTCATGTAAGTGTTTTTTTGTTTTTTTATTATTATTTCTTTTTTTATTCGGTGGATTCTTCTAAAACCAAATTAGCAATAACGATGAGCGTCCTCGCGCATACGTGGTGCTTCGATCTGGCGAATTTGCCACTGCCAACGAGATCGCGCATTTCTTGGACAACAAGGTCTCCGCGTTCAAGCGGATTACCGGCGGAGTTGTATTCCTCGATGAGATCCCGAAGAATCCATCGGGTAAGATCCTGCGCATGAAATTGCGCGAGCAGGCCAAAGAGGAGCTGAAGAGTGTCACCGCCAAACTCTAGTGTTCTAGTGTTTATATTACTTTTCTTCTTTGTTTATCGGGGACCTTGGAACCCCGGTCAATACGGAGTACCTAGGTAGGTACAAATAGATGCTGTTTCTTTGATTTGCAGACCCAAGAAACTGGGCCAGTCAGGGCCGTCAGGGCGATCATTCGATCCACTTTGGGCATAAGATGAGACCAAAGGGGTAAAATGTACGGAGTACGGAGTACAACATAGATAATAAACTACGTTGTACTCCGTGCAGTCCAAATCCCCGTTAAAATGTACTCCGCTTCTTTGGAAACGATCACTTTGTCACTTTAGAAGAAAGTCCATAAGTAAAGAATTACAGTTGATTTTTAGGTCTACCGCCCACGTGTTTTTATTAATTCTATTGGCTTAACTCTGGATCCCGCCCTTTTCTGCTGATTTTATGATTATATAATACACAAATAGCATATTACATAATCCAAAGAAATGCTGCCCAGGCCACCTGAGCACCTGGCCAAGACCCTCACTTGCTTTACAACCCCCGTTAAAAATGTAAAGATCGTCGGAGAGCAAATCCTTGCGAATTAACGGGGTTGGACTCTATTCGCATGGTTTAGTGTAAACCCACTAGAATAGCCGAGTCGGACATGCGGCATTGTGATTCGATGGATGAAATGGCTTAGCGCGGGGGACCCATGCAGGCGCCAGCTGAAAGTCAAAGGCGATCTCGATGAGACGTATGTACATACGGAGTACGGAGTACATTTGTCATGATCGACAGCACATGGTTGTTTTCTCCGGGCGTTAATCACCCCAGCAATTCGGGATGATGTTAAACCTTGGAGCATGCCATGAGAATAGGATCTATCCTAATATGAACAAAGAAAAATGCTAAAACGGTGGCGTGTAAAAGGTAAGCTGAGTGGAGTCTAAGGCTGGCTGGCCTTAAAATTTATCCACCTTTGTCTTTTCTATGGAGTATACTGGTCAAGAGACTACGGACTACGGAGATGAGGCAAAGACATCCTGTTATTTTTTTTTGATAAATGTTTCTGTCTGGTATTTTGGTATTTGGTTTGGCTTTTCGATCTATCAAAGTCCGATTTGCCACTTTAGAAATCCCGGTTGTCGGGTTCGGTATTTTTCTTTTTTGTTTTTCTTTTTTTTTTCCTTTTCCTCACATGTACGGCAGAAGCCCTATCTTGCAGATATATCCCGGTGCTTCAGGGATCACCTTCGATCATCATTCCCCCCCCCCTTCCCCACCCGTAGCCTATTTAGGATATACTACTCTGTAATATTCGATCTCTAGCTCTTATATATATGAACTAAAAAAGCCCGCCCCCTGCACACCGTCCCACTAGTTCCTTCTACTCGCCTCTTGTCTCCTCCCCGCCAAGTCCGCTCATAGTCTCGATTCAATACTCGTATCTTTGACTCGCTAAAATCCTTCTCGTCTGGCCTAGATTCACTTCCCCACACGCGCAGTCTTTAAGTTGAGCTGTTCCCCCCCGGTTCTACAGGGGAGGCAGTTTCAACTTAATCTTTCGCGAGTGGTGGACGCTATCCAACCACCCAACACCAAGTCATGCACACTGCAGAACAAACATACAACTGTCTGTCTCGTGAGCTCCTGCAGTCAACTGCAAGGTTCTTTTTACCCGTGACCACCCTGCTCAGCTTTTCTCTTCTCGGTCTCATTCTCACCCACCGGTATATCAAATATCGTCGTCTGAGACAAACAAACATCATTCCTACATCTGGATTCAATCAAGAGAAACACCAAGACTTCTGGCTCCAGTCTATCATGGAGAAAGGAAATATCGTCTCATCGGCCTCGCGCCCTCCATCGGCTTGCGATATCCTGCAACCTTTGTCGCATACATGCCTCCTACCAAGCAGTGGAGCCCTCGCGGCGCAGGCTAGAGAGCAGCAAAGTGAGAATTTTGCATTGACAGCGGGTAGTCCTACATCTTCAAAGGCTTCTTCGTCTGATGCGGGCGAGGAGGTGCAAAAACGCAATGAAACAATCCAGCAAATGTGCGATGAGGATGATGAGGGAGTGCGGACTTGGAAGCGCGTTGTTGTGGAGTATAGGTAGTTGGCCGCCTATTTTCCAGGTTCATTCATTCCCTCCATTTATCGGAATTGGGGGTCTTCTTTTTTTTTTTTTTTTGCTGTGTCTCAGCCTGGGGTTATATGATTCTGTTGTCCTTTTTTTTGCCTTTTGTTACGCCTTTTGTTACGCCTTTTGTTACGCCTTTCTTTCTTATTCCCTCTCTTTATGTGTGTCTTCACTTTTTCACGAATAATGTCTTTCCTTAGAAAAGCGTGGGCTTGGATCGTCTGCTTATCACTTTGGGCGGCAGATACGTCTATCTTGCTGAGCACATGTCCAGCAATACATATGAATATGACGAGTATTATGGTTATGATATATATTGCAAGGTCCAACCCGGCAATTACCTGCCGTTGTAGTTTGAAGAACATCTTCAAGATTATTGGCCTTTGGTATTAACATTGAATTATACATGATCAACTGGCTATAAATAACAAGGTAACGCCCATGACTCCATCGCAAATGAGACTGTTTTGTCGAGACGTGTCATCCTGCAAGCTCGACACTTTTGCAGAAAACCCCATGTGGTCAAGTCTGATGATTAAGCTCTTATCCCGTTGGAGAGACCTGCATGACCCTGCTGACTTCCCTTAAAATATATACCTGCAGAATCCTGATCCAGTCTAGGTCTAGGCCTTGATGGAACCGACTCAAGTATCGTTGATACGCTCGATAAGGAACCACGGGAAAGCTCAAATGAACTACTCGGTGCGGCGCAACTTGTTTTCGGTATCCGGTAAAATAGTGCATTGTTGAAGTGTGATGCTTGATGTAGTAATTCTTCGATCCTTCGTCCCTGCCGCATACCGTCTTGTTCGATGCGATCGGTGGCGGACCTAGAATGCATGAGCGACATGAGATCTAAGTGGTGATTATATTGCACGACATACCATATGAGCGTATTCAAGAGAAGATTGATGGCACCAAGATGCGACTCCAGCTTTCGTCGGTATTGACTCAAGGACTCGCCTCGGAGATCCCACATGATTCGCCGCCATTGTGTTTTGACTTGAGCAGTGAATTGCTGGGAGTGGAGAAACTTGAGTTTGTGTTCATCATGCAATACTAATGAAGGCGTGGTAACTGTAGCTCGGTATTTGTCTGTGGCGCTTTCGAGATGTCCTAGGGTTTGGAGGCACGAGCGGACCATAAACCCTAATTGTTGCGAGACATCGGTAGCATCATGGTCGAGAGTATTGAAGTTTCGGGACGATATAACCAAAGACGCTTTTTGCAACTGACTCAGAGAGCAATTCAAGCCGAACAAAACATCTTCAAGTTCTCGTAGATCGCGTGGTGCATTCTTTCGACCTATGGTCGCGGCGGTAAATAACCGATAGGTAATTTGGCTGCAGAGAACGATGTCTCCAATGGAGAAACCGAATGACATTGTAGCCGTCAAGTGATGTGGAAAAGAAGAAAATCAATAGTCAATAAATCGAATTGGAAACAGCAACATGAATCAGAAGGGGAGTTATGTAGTATAGGTATTTAAATAGGAATCAGTGTGCTCTGGGGCTCGTTGATACGTAGCTCTTTATTGCTACCGGAGATCATATTAAGTTTGATATAAATTCATCAGCTTGACCGTGCTGAGACTTCGTTTAGCTGTAGAAAACCAGTCTTTTTCTATCCAAAGTTGTATATGTATAATGTAGTTAAACCCAAGCCGATCCACTATTCTGGGGTCTGGATAATACCGAGTCATCTCGAAAGCGTTTGGGTCTTTCGATCTCTCAAATGTCCAACACGAGACAAATCCCATTCCGGGCTAGCAGTCAACGGCTTACCACGCCTACAACGTTCAATGAATACCTTTCCGTCAGCCACGACGAACTGGTTCGTCTCAGCGATCTGCCTTTCCCCACTGGCTAAAGTATGCCTCCCTGACCGCCTCGATGCGAGCTTCACTCCTCGGTACAATAGTTGCCGGGAAGTCTTTTGGTTTGGAATTGAAACCTGGTAGCACGCATATGAGTTAGTCCCGTTAAGAAAATGCTAAAACCACCACAAGAAGATGGCGGACGAAAAGAGACTCTTTATACTGACCAGTCGTAAATGCTAAAGGATCAGGCTCGTGTACCTGCCCATCCGCAGACACGTATTTCTTGAAATCAAAAGCCCACAGTAGCCGAGCTGTTAGGATGAACAGGCTGTATTCGCCTATGTGCTGACCTGGACAAGCTCGGCGCCCAAAACCAAAGGCCCAGTGTCCGCGACTGGCACCGTACTCTACTCCGTCTGTCTTTTGCGCAGTTGGGAATGATGGATCGATGAAGCGCTTAGGGTTGAATCTGTCCGGCTCAGGATAAATTTCAGGATCCATGTGAATTGCCCTAAATAGAAGTGATATTCAGGTCAACTTATTCTGGAGTGTTCTCATTAAGTTGCAAGAAAGCTTACCAGTGATTTCCAAGTATGGCAGTATTGGCCGGGATAAAGTAGTCGCCGTAGTGATCGTCCTTTACAGACATATGCAATATACCTTGCGTTACAATGGGGCGCCATCTGAGGGCCTCTTTCGCGACAGCTTTTATGTACGGAAGACTCGGTTCATCTTCAAAATCCGGCAGACGGTCTCCACAAACAGCATCCAGTTCCTTCTGTGCCTCGGCTTGAACTTCGGGGAATAGAAGGAGGGCCATTGTAAGGATTTCCAGAGCACCGGACGTTGTGCCACTGCCAGCCTCGAACATGGTACCGCAGGCATATGCACCTTCATCGCCTGTCAGTCCATTTTTCTTCCCCTTGTCGAGAAACTCTTTGGCAAAGCAGTCACCAACGGACGAGCCACGGCTCAGCTTCTTCTCAATGTCTTGCAAGAGCTTCATGAAAAGAGCATACTCGAATTCGTGGGCGGCCTTGCCCAGGCGTTTGAATGGTGCCATAAATGAAGGCAGAAATTTTAATATAGGGAGAGAATCCACCAGGTATGCACCCGGCTTTGCAGTACTATGTTTGCCCAAGGAGTCAGCGGTCTGAACGGGCTTTTCTATTGTAATCCTTGGACTTTCATTGGCGAGTAGACTTACTGTTCAAGGGTGTCATTGACCTGAACAACGCTCTTAATGTATTCTTCCTTGCCGGTCACAACGGGCATGTCATATGTGAGACCCATAACAAGTCCACTCGCGTAGCGATAGTAATGACGCGCGAAGTCTTGAGGCTCGTTTAACATATCGTATAACAATTTCCGCGATTCGCGATCTTGACGTGGTTGGTAGCTCAACGCTTTCGCGGGCATTGTCATTTGGTGGATGAATTTCCGGACTCTTCTCCAGCGATCTTCGAATGAAGTTCTGGTCAGCAAATTATCCTCCAGGATAACGGGTGAGGAGGAACCTACCTCCGTAAGGCATCAGCAAGGGCCGAAGATTTCCGGATAGAACCTCGCATGCCATGTAACTCTGCGGTCGTGAAGAATAACTACTACTGTTAGAAAATATGCTCTTCCGTCACCAGTCAATGTTTCACTTGCTTTTGACCGCGTCGCTCCAAGAGTTCCTTCGCTGTCTCGTTATTCGACAACACAATCAGGCTTTTCCTGCCCAGCTTCACTTCCATGATTGGCCCATGTATGTCCGACCATTCCTTGAACTTTCTCCAGGGATAATCATTGGGGAGCTGGTGTATATTCCCGAGGAAAGGTAAACCAGACGGGCCCGGAATAGGCTTGCAGCCTGGTGGCAATTGCTGCTGTTTTCGAACCCCTGCTGCTTTAAATAGTAGGAAAGCTAAAAGCCCAGCAGCGACATAAATCAACCAACCCATTTTTGTTCACTGGCTAAAGCAGAGTTTTAGTTTTAGTATATAGCAAAGGGAAGTTATCATCTGTACCTGATGAGAAGCCCAGCTCAATATATCCATATATGGTTCGTTGCAAGGTCATCTCTGATTGGACCGCGGACATCCCGGGGTCGATGATCGGAGACCAGGGACATTCCCCATATTCCCCACCGTCGGATTTAGAGCTGTGCGCGCCCCATCTCGTGGTCGGACTCATATGGGGACACCCCGCAGTTAAAGAACAAGTGCGGAATGGAGAATTGCCCCACGACCCCAATGTCTGTTTTCTGGGGAAATTCAATACTTTCTCATCCCATAATCACATAACTGAAAACATGACAGGGTTGGATGATAGCAACAGTAATGAGCCAGTCCCAAAACGCCCAAAAATCCAACTGCCAGCGCTTTCCGGTCGCCTAGGTGGATTGCCAAAGTCGACTCGGAAGAAAGCCGTGGAGGCTTGTCAAAATTGCCGAGAGAAACGTATCAAGGTCTGTTGTCAACATTTGAATCCAAACAAATATCATCCACACTATGGATGGGAATTAACAGCTTGCAGTGCAACGGAAAATGGCCTTGCGAAAGTTGCTGCAGGAAGGGCTACGAGTGCAGTTTGAAATCTACGACCCAGGATGACAATATTCAACTGACCAAGTGAGCTTGTATCTTATGCGATGTTCCCCTTTATAACTAATCATTTGTCAGTGTCATGAATCAAATACTCACGCGGCTATGTCGGGTCGAAGAGATCATACAAAGGCAACCTGAAGATTTTGGAATAAATAAAGGTAGGGGACAACAACTACAACATAAAAGTTTCAATACCATTGACCTTAACTGTAGGAAAGTCTGCACATATCAACGACGGGCGTAAAATCTCCTCTGTGACAGAGGTGAATCCACAAACGGGGTGTTTCGAGTACTATGGTATCTGCCCGTGCTGATTCCCGTCCGATTGAACGATGTGCTAACAACAATAACAACACCCGTAGGCGAAACCTCCAACATTGTTATAGCGAAGTCCCTGGCGAGAAGATTGGAACATTGTGCGGACCACATTGATCCATCGTCTCACGATCACGACGATGGACAAGTGCGAGCGAGAGACTGGAGTGCCGAAACCGATAAGTTTGGAATGCACACCATGCTAGACTCGTACGACCTCGTCATGCCTCATAACACAGCCATCCGGCGATATCGGACGCTCCAGAAAGATGTCGCAGATCGGCATTTAGAAAACTTCTTCGCCACGATCCATATCTACTTCCCGATATTTGATATCCCAACATTTCGAGCCAAGTACGCTCGTCTGCGGGACCTCTTTGACTCAAATCTATTATTTACTTCGCCGAGCGAGAACCAGGTTCAGCAACAAACGTTATGTCTCCTATACGCAGTTCTGGCTTTGGGTGTATTATATTCCGACGATGATGACAGCTTATCCTGGGCTTCTTGGTATTTTTCCGAGGCGCAAGAGCTGTTTGGACGGTTGTTTGATGCGGTCAGTTTAGAATTGGTACAAGCAGGAATGTTCATGGTAGGATCTTCTTTCGACAAGCTCTTTGGACCTGAATTAACCTTTAGACTAGGGAGCTTATGCTCAGCATGCCCTCAAACCAAGTTGTCCGTAAAAAACACCCGTGGCTCTGTGTTGGACGTGTGACTGACGTTTTGTAGTGGCCTATACCCTGGCGGGGACCGCGACTAGAATGGCCTTTTCCATCGGCCTAAATGTTGACTCCCACCTCACACCCCACGGCTGGGACGCCGAGGAAGGGCGACGCACGTGGTGGATGATCTATATCCAGGAGGTGGAATTGAGCGTGGATTCTGGGCGGCCAATGTCCATCAGCAAAAGTGATATTGTAGTTGACTTTCCGAAGGAGTCCGGCGCAGATGGCACGACTGTAATTATTCCACCTCCCTCTTTTGTCGCAGGAGAATTAACGTCCTGGAATTAGTCGGATTTAGACCAGCACCCCCGACCGAGGGCTGAGTTCATAAAAGCCCTTGCGGGAATCGCTCAGATCACTCGTGATATTTTGAAGTTTGTGAGTAATCAATTACTGTGGAAAGTCAATGGGATGAAGTATTGACCACAATTATTATATCGTAGGTTGTGAGATATTGCAACACTGCTAGCACAAAGAGGTCGTCCGCCAACCATATCCCGTCATTCGATGAGCAGTTGAACCAATGGCGGCAATCGCTCTCGCCCCTGTTTGTCTTCGATGACGGAGATATTTGTCGAGACCCGGATATTGCCAATAGCTGGATCTCTCGCCAACGGAGCAGTCTTCTTCTCCGTGAGTAGCTATATCCACGGCGGGGCCGTGTCAGTTTTTTTTTTCGAAAGACATCTAACGATACGTCAGACTACAATCTTGCTCTTATCGTCCTGCATCGGGTTTCTTTCACGAATGTCGACCTCCTGTCGACCAGTCACCTGGCCAAGAACTCTCGGTCCACCTGCATACATGCAGCGAGTGCTATCATTCGGCATGTGTATGGCTTGTTTGAGGCTGCACCTTGCCTAAGTAGGTGGTGTTATTACTGCTATTATTGCCTACAGGCCACCTTAGTACTTTTGATGAAAGTCATCGACGAGCCTGAAACCGAGGAAACTAAGGAGATAGTCACAGTCTGCCAGCTGAGTGTCATTGTTTTTAGGCAAATGAATCTCAAAGCTGCTAAGCGGTGCGCCAAACTAGTTACCCAAATAGTTGAGCCTTGGAGTAGGCGACAAGACGTTGGGAAGGCCAATATGGAAGATGTGGCGCCAACTTTCGATGCGCCTGCGAGGGCAACGCGTTTGGAGCCCATGCCGGAGAGTCATGGTTTGGACCTCGATGTAAATGACGACCTCTGGGCTTATTTCAGAGACTCTGAAATGCATTCTCGCTCGTTTGAAAGTTGGGTGGATATCTTGAATGGGGAGAATATTGATGAACATCGAAATACTTAAAACACAAAATACACAGGAAAATATCCCAACTACATATTTAATAAGGCAATCAGAGTATATCGCAGCCAAAAGAATGTGCGAGATGTCGAAATACTGCACAGCGGTCGTAATAAGGCCGTATCACCCTAAATTCGGGCTTGTTTCGAAGTCTTTCCGAAGCTGCTTTATAGTCTTGCGATCAGAACCAGTCAGAACATCCATTTGTGGAGGATGGTGAAGATCTACCTACCCGATAGAATTATCATTCCGGAGGAAAGATTTCCAAGCCATCTCGGCCTTGTCATACAGCGTCAGTTTGAGATTTGTACACGTTTGTGGGGGATGAAACTCACCTCCTCATAGGCATTGTATGAGTAAATCCAACCCTGGGACTGCGGATCCAGCCTGATTAGGTTAACACAATCCGATTATACTGTTTATTATACGGGATAGTAGTGTTATTTTACCAATAAAAGGGATAACCTGGCAGAGGTTCTTGGAACTGTTCTTCCAGTATCTTGTCGCGCTGTTGCTGCTCTGGGCCGTTTCGAAGATGGTTGGTATGTCTCTATATATTCTGATTAGTGGCCCTGCTGTGTTAGAGCTAGTGTGTAATTACCTGTTTGAAACTCGCTTCTACAATTGCCAACGAGCGCGGTTTCCGCAAACGTTGGTATATTTGGAGGAGGGCCGGAAGATCCGATTTGTCATGTGCTTTGGCAATAAGGGCGCCGAGAACAGCTCCGTCCTCTATGGACGAGTTTGCTCCCTGTGCCATGTAAGGCAACATCGGGTGGCTGTGGCTTGGTCAGTCTAGTATCTCAGATCCGGGGACAAGACGGTCCAAGACTAACCAAGCGTCGCCCAAAAAGGCAATCGTTCCTTTCTCATTGCACCACGAATTCATCTCCGTGTCTGTAATTTCCAAGTAAGCATATACTAGTCCAGTTCCGGTCCCAAAAAGAGGGATGGCTCACTATTCATCAAACGCCACATTTGAACTTCAGGAACAAGTGCTAAGAGGCGTTGCAGACTGCGCGGGAAGATCATTAGTGGCCAAGTTATTGATTATGGAGCGAACGACTCACAGTGGATCCCAGTCACAAAAGATTTCCTTCATCTGACCAATATCACCAGGAGCTTTGGCTACATTCTCAGGAAGGTCGTCGGGAACAAGGAGCACAATATTAATCATGCTGTTGTTGCGCAGTGGATAGTAAATGGCGTGACAGTCGGGTCCGACCCAAAGGTGCACTCGAGGTTTCGAGACGAACTCTTTTAGATCTTCGTCCTCGATTATTTCGGTATTCAATACAATGCGATATGCTAGGTCACCCGTGGGCAGCGGCGACTCATTACTCCCGAGGAATTCGGCGCGGGCTTTCGACCATAGGCCTACGATTCATTAACGAGCCGACCACATATTCCGGGGGGAATAAACTCACCATCGGCAGCGATAATCAAATCTCCCGAAACTTCATCGCCGTTTGAGAGTGATACCTTTGAACCCTCAAAATCATAAGTGGTAACTGTTGCACCAAATTTGAATTTGACACCGAGGTCTTGAGCGCGTTCAAACATAGCAATCTGCAGGTCCGCACGGTGCATGTCCCAGAATGGAGCTCCATACTTGGAACTCATCTCCTCTCCGAAGCCATTGCGTTTACCAAGCAATTTGTCTCCCTTGTAGGATAGAATGGTGAAAACCTCCGGATTTGTTGCGACTTTTTCAAGTCTATCTCCTAGGCCCCAACGGAGTAGCTCTCTGGTCGCGTTCGGGGTAAGTTGAAGGCCTGCTCCTATCTAATGAGGGAAATGTTTCTGTCAGCCGCTTGCGATGGGACCTTCCTGATTGGGTTATGCAGTCTACTTACTTCTGCCAATTCTGCTGCGGCCTCGAGTACAAGGACATTGATTGAAGGCGCGGCAATTTTGAGGGCCAGGGCAGTGCCAAGTCCACCAAGTCCAGCCCCAACTATAACGATATTCATCTCCATGATATATGCGTACAGTTGATAACAGTAGCAATAGCAATTAGTGGATGAGCCTTTGTGTCCTGAAAAGTACGACTTGCTACACTGAATATGTAGTCAACTTTTTACTGATTATCGAAATGAAACATCCGCGGAGATTCCGGACGTCATCCATGTGAATTTGTGTTCTCCGTCGAATTGGGGTACAGTATTATTTACTTGGAGCGCTGGAAATTGCGCGGACAGTCGGGATCTCCGCAACCCAATCATTTAACCTCGGAACGATATCTTTAACTGTGCACAGGGCCAATCAGAGCCCTGTTCGAATAATGAACCGTAATTCCGAGAATGTGGGGAAGCGGATATCCGGGGAGTTGCCTGCGTACATACATAGTTAGGACGTGAAAGAGGCTGCTGAAACCACAGCATTTCCTTCCTTTCTTATTACTCACACGATCCTAATTATTTCTTTTTTTCACACTATGGCTAGAACTACGAGTGCATTGGTTGTCAATTCCGCTGGGGCCAAGCCTGAGCTCACTACGATCACGGTAGATTCGCTCCAGAAGGATGAGGTCTTGGTTCAAATGCATGCTACGGGCGTCTGCCATACAGATCTAAGTTGTATGGCAGGGCATTTGCCAGTTCAATTTCCGAATGTCTTTGGCCATGAAGGTATGGTTCTCGTGGTCCAGTTGATAGATTACAGTGCCCAGAGGTAATTAGCCCCTGACATGTACTAGGTGCTGGAGTGGTTTTAGAAGCTGGAAGCGGCGTCACGGATGTTCAAGTTGGAGACAAGGTGCTCCTCAGCTATAACTTTTGTGGTGGATGTGGGCAATGCCGCGCCGACTTCCCAGCCTACTGCGAGAAGATATTGCAGCTCAATTTCGGAGGTAAACGACTAAACGGCTCAAGTGCGGTCGGTCTCAATGGCCAGGAGATTTTCTCCAATTTCTTCGGGCAGAGCTCATTCTCCAAAGTCGCGGTGGTCAGCAAGTCATCTATCGTTCGAGTCCCCCCAGACACGGACCTCCTATTATTTGCACCACTCGGGTGTGGGATGCAAACCGGAGCGGGCGCTATTCTGAACACACTCGATGTGAGGCCGGGAAGCTCCGTGGTGATCTTCGGAACCGGATGCGTTGGTCTAAGTGCGGTCATGGCGGCCAGGATTCGAGGCGCTAGAATAATCGTCGCTATCGATCTCCAGCCCGAAAGACTGGTTTTGGCCAGTGAACTGGGTGCCACTCATACCATCCGCGGGGACAATCCCGATATCCGACAGGAGATCATTGATCTGTGCGGGTCGTCGCGTGGATCGGATTTTGCTCTAGATTGTTCCGGGGTTATCCCCGTTATTGAGACTATGATCGCGACCCTTGGTATCCGGGGAAAGGCCGCCAGTGTTGGAGCCCCTATGCCTGGGAAAAAAGTCGAGGTGGAGGTTTTCTCTCATCTCACATTTGGTCGCCAGTATGTGGGCTGTCATCAAGGAGATAGTATTGCAAATAAAGTACGTCACCTCGGCATGACTTGATACTTTGCACGAGCTAATTTGGCAAATAGATGATTCCATACCTGATCCATGAACACGCGCAAGGCAGATTCCCTCTGGAAAAGTTGGTCAAGGTGTATGATTTCAACGATTTCTCGGACGCCTTTGAGGACATGAAAGGAGGGAAAGTCCTGAAGCCTGTTTTGCGATGGATTTGAAAGAGTAATTTCGATGCCAAAAGAAGAAAGAAAGAAAAAATAGGCAAGGCGATTCGGTAGTAGTCACCCAATGAAATACCTACCGAGAGATATTCTAGTTGTATGTAAGGAGTAGTTAAAGTCAACGCGATCCACTTGATCTCCCGTGGACCCCGGGCCTGCGCCAATGCTGAGTCATCTCGAAAGTGCCCGGGCTCTACATCGATGCCACATCTTCAATCTACAAACAGCTCACTTTTCCAATTCCAAGTCACAGCCATGGCCGTAACCGCATTCCCCAATGAGGGATCTCCAGATCTCGCCCTTCTCAATGTCGCCCGCCTGTTCACCAGACTCGAGCACAATCTCCTCTCTCCGGGGACAGACCGGCGCTCATTCCAACAATCAGAATACCAGCGTATGCGCGTGAACAAGGTAAGCATTTACTATACATCTCCAAGGCTTTACTTTCAAAGGACATACTTTCAAAGGACATACTTTCAGAATATCAAGTCTAACCAATGCCACAGAACGTTGAATACGCCCGCTCACTCCTCACCAAACTCGAGCGCTCCCTCCCACAAATCAAACCCCTCGACCGCAAACACGAAGCACAATCCGAGATCACGCGCGACAAACAGCTCCTGAAGCGTATACAGACTATTCTCGACGAAGAAAACGCTAAAGCCGAAGCAAAGGAAGATGAAGACGACGAGACCGACGACATCGATGACGAATGGAAGGAGCTGTTCTCCAAGCCCGTCGCTGAGAAAGCTACCTCACCAGTATCCCCACCGAAAGACCAGCAGACACCCACACAACCATCAGATTCGCAACGAGAAGTAAAGGGAACGAGCGAAGCGCAGCAAACCATTACATCCGCAACAGCGACTACAACAACCCCAACTCCAACCCCGTCATCAACAAGCCCACCAGCGCTCCCAACCCTCCGGAACCGCCACACAGCCCACCCCGCACCGCCATCATCTACCGAGAAAGCAGCTGCAACAGGAAGCAATACGAACAAGCTTTCTGAAACAGAAGCTGAACTGAGCACCCACAGAATGGAACAGGAAGATCTTACTAGCTCGCTCCTAACGCTCGCTTCGCAATTAAAGTCCTCCTCGCAAAGCTTCCAGGCGACGCTGGAGGGGGAGAAGTCTGCTTTGGACCGCGCGGTGTCGGGTATCGATCGCACGAGTACCACGATGGAAGCGGCGGGGAAGAGAATGGGGATGTTGCGCAAGATGACCGAGGGGAAAGGGCTGTGGGGCCGGATGATGCTGTATGCGTGGATTTTCGGGTTATGGGTTGTTGCCATTCTGATTGTTTATGTTGGGCCGAAGTTGAGGTTTTGAAAGGCTGTCATAATGTGCCTCTGTCTTCATACTTTCCGTCTATCATAGTTTGATTCTACTGTTATGCGTCGATACCCATATTACGCTCTGCATAGATTAACTGTCTATACCTCTACAAAATCACTGAGGCTATTGTCGAAATCTACAATTTGAGAGCATACGAATATAACACACATCGAGGGTATAGAAACAGTATGGAATTAAGAGTCAGATCCTTGAGAGTCAATCCTTGAACTCTGAAATAACCCAACGACCGACCTGGCATGACACATGATAAGGAAACATTCAAATCCGCGGATCCTGCCATTTCCCCGGGTGCCCAATGCCCAAATGGACGCTCTTGGCTTCCAACGGACGCAAGACCAAGGAAAATGCTGGGGGGAGACGATATGGTTACATACATAAACAAGAATGGGGGGGGAGAGAGAGAGATGATAGGATATCCAGCATTCAAATCAGAAGGGTAAAAAAAATTGTGAAAGGAGATAGGAAAAGAGAAAAAAAGAAGGCAGGGAAACACTCCTTGTTTTCTGTAGTGGATATCAGGAGTGACAAAAGAAAAACACAAAAACCGGCTAGAGATCGTGTCAATGGCGGGGAAAATTAGAACATGAGCAAATGGAGAATAGAAAGAAAAGGAAACGCAAAATAGAATCAACGCCGGGATCTTGAAACGAGGCTTTTTGACCGGATCCGATCAGCCTCGGTTAATAAAAACATGCGATCTAGGTTCCACACACTTCGTCACCAAACGATAGGTTCATTAGATCAAACCGCAGAGACGGAGGTTCTCTTGGATGATGATATCTGTGAAACGTTAGACAAGTGTTGTGTACTAAGAATGGGATGGCTAAGCTTACCGTTCACTGCTGCCATCACGAATCGAATCTGGGTGGTGTCAGTAGCGCAGGTGAAGTGCGTGTAGATCTGCTTTTGTTCGGCCTGGTTCAGGGAAACGAATCGGTTGAGGATGTAGTCGCAAGCCGCGGCGTAGTCGGCACCGCCCTCGTAATCGGCGAAGTAGTTCTTCATCGGGCTGACGGGGAGCTTCTCCTTGAAGCGATCGATCTTGTTGAGGAAGAGAATGATCGAGGTCTTGACGAACCACCGGGAGTTGCAGATAGAGTCGAACAGAGTCAAGGCTTCTTGCATACGGTTGACGGTCTCGTCTTCGAAGAGCAGCTGGTCGTACTCGGAGATGGCGACGAGGAACAGAATGGTGGTGACGTTCTCGAAGCAGTGAATCCACTTCTTGCGCTCGGATCGTTGACCACCAACATCGAACATGCGGTATGTGAGGTCACCAATGATGAATGTGGTCTCGGTAATACCGGTGGTCTTGACACGGGAACGGAGGACATCCTGGTCGGTGGGGAGGTAGTCGGGCTGGGCAATGCGCTCAATGGAATCGAAGTAGCTAGGAGGAAACGGGTTAGTTCACGTCGCAATGCGACAGACGAGCGGGCACTACTCACTATTTGGCTGAGTCGTTCAGCTGGTATTCGCGAGAGCGCTTGAAGCACTCCTGAACACCAGTATCGCGCCAAAGTTGACCGATGGCGTTTCCAACCTCGGGGGGAATGCTGTCACCCTCGATCTGAGCGGGCTGCATGAAGATGGTCTGCACGTGGTACTCGTGGCGCGCATCCTCCAGGGGAAGCTCGAGTGACTCCATGGCCTCGAGAATAACCCGCATCGACTGGACGGTGTTGCTGTAAATGATTTCCTTGAATGATTCACGCTCGTCGCGGGAGTATCCACCCTCGTGGATGAGCTTCATCTGCTTCAGAATCGTGGACTTGCCCGACTCTCCGGCTCCTGTATCCCAAGTCAGCCATCCACCCGTATTTCCATCGGGGTCACCAGATCATACCGAGGAGCAGCATCTTGATCTCATTTCTCTGCATCATCTTGTCGCGCTTGAGCTGGTTCTCAATCTCCTCGTTCCGCGCCTTCCCCTCCTTATCCTCGGTACTCATTCCGCAACCCATCTTGACGGTATTAAGTCGCAATTAACGGTGTAAAAGTGGATGAGAAAAGGCTCTTCGTGGAGGAATATTCGGAAGTCTGTTACAGGGGCTGTCCAAGTCGGATCATCTGTCAGCAAGCTGGAATAATTTCATCCGAGGAAATATTGCATTGATGGGCTCGAGGGGGGCGTTGCATAGGTGGTACAAGCATCGCTGAGCAGAGGCCGACGGCGTTTCAGAATTGGTGTAAGCATCCCCATGCAAGGAGTCGGCACCGAATTTACCAGAGCAAATAAACCAATTGACAAATTCAAGGCAAAAAAAAAGGGTACCCACCTGAACGTGCTTTTGCAGTGCAAAAACGAAGGACAAACCAGCAAAAAGGATAAAAATGAAAGAAACGAAAAGAAAGGAATAATCAGAAGAATTCGAATAGAATCCAATCTGGCAAAGAAGAGAGAGAAGAGAAGAGATACAACTCAAAGGTAAGGGGCAAGACTGAGGGGGAAATTGGGAAAGTTTCAGCAGAGAAAGGGGATACAGTGGTATTACCACATCGATTCACCAGACAATGGCGGGTGATTAGGGGAACTGCCTGCTTACTGGATCCTGCGTATTGATTACACCAAATACCGAATACAAAACAATACCACCCCGGCAGATGGAGTCAGATGATTGGGCGATGTGGGGACTTGGACCCGGGACCCATTCAGCCCCTTTTGCTTTTTTTTTTGCTATTGTATTAGCTGGTTGGTTGGTATTCTATTGGCATTACATCGGTTACAGATTCTAGTTTCAAGTATTTATATACAAATGCATCTATGGAACATTCTAATTCAGACAGTCAGCCCTTCATATGTATACTGCAGAATAGACCATACATAGTACTTCATATGTATACAACGTAAAAAAGACGTCGGTGGACTTCTGGAGGCGTGCAGATCTTGTGGAGAGGAAAACTAGTATATCAAAGCGTAACGCGAATCAAATTTGAAGATCCAATGTTGAAAACAACACCAACGTTAGAGGTAACTCTAGCTCTTCAAGGAGTACGGAGTACTTTGTATGGGAAGGAAACCCCTGACAAAATCAACTAGTTATGTACTCCGTACTCCGTACAACATCCAATATATCGTATAGCCGACTCCCCACATGGACGTTCCATAAAGTCTGACGTCTGACCTCACCTCAGCAGTACCTCGTCTCAGATGATTTCAGTCTGAGGGAGACAAGAAAACAAAGCAAAAGGCCAGTGCTCCTACCCAATCAGACTAGTCTGCGCCTCATTTCATGCATCCATGTCCGGTTCTTTGAGACTTCCTTGAAACTTCTTTGAGTTACCATAGTACGGACAACCCGACAGGTCCCTGACAGTCTGCACATCCGTGGATCCTCCGTTTTATACCCAGTGGAGCCCATAGTCCACCTAAGCGAGCGACTACTATGCGGGAATGGCGAGACACTGACTGTCACACCTTGAATATTAGTACTCAGTCCCTCTATTCCGTGGGAGATTCAAGACTACTCCGTGTATCAGATGATTGAAAAGGGGATCAGTCAGCACAGGCCAATGTCGACATCGGTGAAAAAAAGTGCAAGATAGCGGATTTTCTCTTCCCAATCGCGTCCCAAGGTCGTCTCCTGAAGTTCTACACTAAATGACCCACTGGCTAGTGCTTCTAGCCGTTTTTTCTGCCGCCAATTTGTGTGAGACGATACTGGACTCCACTTATGCCTCGTGGCAATGGAGACTATTGAAGTCCGCGGCTCTAGTTTGGCGTCTAAATGCGAGCCCTGAACTCTGAATTTGGTAGTCTGGAAGTTTCCTTGGTCCGAAATCCCAAGTGGATGGTACTATGTATATGTGATTACTAATATATTTAAATACATTTATTACAACTCCATACAAGAATAAATTACCTGAAGCTCCAGGTTTAGATGATTGTGACAAACTGCGTAGATCATTTCCTAGGGTTTATCCACACCCATCTGGCCCATTAGAATCGTGGATTTATAACTGATATATTCATATAACATATTAGCATATTCATTCACATCTACACACCTACTCCCGCTGTTCTAATATCCCAAACCCACAAGATGAATCCCAATGGGGCGAAAATCTTGGTTCCAGCGATCGGGGCAAAAAATTAACCTTGCAAGACCCAAGGAACCCAATCGATCTGATTTTTACGGGTATTCCCCACCTTAAGAAGGTACACACCCTTCCCTTTCCCCATTCTTATCATCGCAATCATGTCGCACGAAATGTCCCACATGGGCCCTCGGGGTATGTAATGTGTCAATTGTTCCATGGCCATTTACAATCGCTAACAACACCAGCCTTCAACCACGACAACAGCACCGACGCCGAGGCGGAGTACGATCGGCTCCGCGACCTCGCGCGCCAGGAAGCCTCCAAGCGCGGACAATGTTTCAGCCGGGTATGCAACCACCTAATTCCAATCACTCGGTTACAATCGCAATCGCAAGCGCTGTTCCAGTCATTTCAGCACCGCTAACACTCTCGCCAGTCGAAGGAAGCCTACTCGAGCGGCAATGGCGCCGGCGCCAAGCAGCTCTCCGAGGAGGGAAAGGCACACGGCCGCAAGATGGAGGAGTATAACAGACAAGCGTCTGAGTTTATCTTCCGCGAGAACAATGCCAGCGGGCGCGTCGAGGCAGACACCATCGATCTGCACGGACAGTTCGTTGAGGAGGCTGAGGAGATCCTGGAAGAGCGGATCAAGTATGCCAAGTCGCATGGGCAGAATCACCTTCATGTGTAAGTGGGAGAACAAATCGCTGGGAGAGGATTGTGCGCTGGACTCGACGCGACTAACACTGCTTCGCGCCATAGTATCGTCGGCAAGGGAAACCACTCCGCGAACCACATCCAGAAAATCAAGCCGCGCGTCGAGCAGGTTTGCCGTGAGTTGGGGCTGCAGTATGCCACTGAGGATAACGCTGGTCGCATCTACGTGAACCTGACTGGTGGTGAGGCTGTTATGCCTCCCTCGTCCGGTCACCAGGGCGGCTCGTCTGGGTACCCTGGCCACCAACAGGGATACCAGCAAGGACACCAGCAGCAACAGCATGGACAGCAACAAGGACAACAACAGCCGGACGAGCTGGAGGAGCTGGCCAAAAAGATCCTCCCCAAGGTTCTGCGCAAGCTCGAGAAGGCTTGCTGTGTGGTTATGTGAGCTTATATTTTTGGTGTTTGGGATATATACATAGATGCATAGCTGTGTTTGTGGACAGGTCTTGGTTGTTCGATGTTGGTGACATTTTGCGCATTGGGTTTCTCGTTTTAGATCATCTACCATCCACATAAGACGATTTTGGGTTCAGCCCCGACACAACTCATGATGGCAAGGATGTGGTTATACCCTTACATGAACATGAACATTGTTCCTAGTGGAACTACCATTTACTTTCACGCTATTGCGTACTTTGCGCTCCGGGCGCATATAAACATAAATCATATCATCGTGAACGCTCGTAGCTACATAGCCAACTTTGAAAACAACATAACTGGAACTGGGTATATCCAACAAATACACGACCTCCACAAAATCATACCAAAAGAACAAAGAAACAACTAGTGTGCATTGGGATCCGCCAACGTCGACTCCACGATCTTTTCCACAATAGCACGCACCATCTGCCCATCACCAGATCCATTGATCTTCGGTGTAGCATCAATCTTCTCAATTAATGCAAACGCCTGATCTCGCAGATCCGCAACAACCCGGCTGGTGTGCGCAAAGCTGCCCGTATTCTTCATGTACTGCACCGCATAGCGCTTAACCTCCGCATCCTTGGTATTTTGCTTCAAAATATTAATCAGCTGGTGATTAGACGGGTTCGAGCGAATGCTATGAATAATCGGGAACGAGAATTTGCCCTCTGTGAGATCCTCGCAGAATCCCTTATTTTCCGTGTACACCGTATTCGAGAGGTTCAGGTAATCGTCGCAGATCTGGAAAATCAAGCCCATGACATTGACCAAGGCAACACAGTCCTTGCCTGTTGTACTCTCCGCCTGCATGAGCTTCACAGCGAGGCGGAAGAGCCCGCCCGTTTTATTGCCGACCATTTCCAGGTACTCGTCTTCCGTCGGACAGGTCAGTGTGTCGCGCCAGAAGAGGTCCATTCCCTGGCCCCGGTGCAGGTTCAGCATCTCTTGTACATAGATGTCGATTGCGGTTGGATTTTTGAGCTGCTGTAGTTCTTGCAGGGCGAGGAAATACACGTAGTTTGCCGAGTTGATTGTCTGCGCTGTTCCGAAGATGTTGTGTGCAACGGGGATGCCGCGGCGGAGGACGGAGTTGTCTTCAACATCATCAATTCTGGTACCCACGCGGTCAGCATCAGGATATGGAGGGGGAGAAAGGAGGAAGGCGGTGTGGCGGGGTTCAAACTCACAACAGCGATGATGTATGCAGCATCGTTACAACTTTGGTGATGATCGCCAGGCTTGCCGGCGGGACCTGCAGCCAAGCGTTAAAGGCGTGGATCAGTTGTCGCCGAATATCTTTCCCTGGTTGCTCGTGCACGTAGTCGTATGGACCCATGAGGATCTTGTCATTTTTCGATGACCATGTTCCATCTTTGTACTTGGTGCCGTCCACGCTGGACTTGTTGCGACGATGTCCGGTTCTCGTCGGCTCCTCATCTGTCACCGACAGGTTGCGTCGGTGGGAATGGCTCCCGTTGCCATTTGTTGCATTAGCTGAGCTTGTCCGAGGAGGAACGGGACTTGGTGGTTGGAAGGGTGTTGAGCTCATGATTGTGGATGGGGAGATGGAGGGGTTCGGTAGGCGGCAGAAAGACGTGGGGAGCTAAGGACCTCCGGAGCTACGTGTAAGTCCGGCGTTATGCGATATGTATGGGTAGATGACATCAGCGGCACTTTTACAAGATATCTTTGTATGTGTACAATGACACTAGATCATATTGTAAAAGATATAATTCAAGATTGCTTCATACATAGTATACCTAGTAACCCTGGAGGTATGACGCCTGGACTTGGGATCCATGGATACCGAGGCCCATGACTAATCGGGGAGGCACCTGACACCTGACACCTAACAGGGATAATAGAGGATTGACAAATGGGATAGGTCAATTTGATTAGCAAAAGGGAATATGATGATATGATAGGTCATAACCTTGGAAGGGGAGGTACCTAGGTAGGGATTAACAAATGAATTGTTCAATAATTCGATATCAGATGATATCAGATACAAGGGTTCACTATAGCAACGGAGTACTATGTAGGGTGAAAAAGAGGTCAACATACGGTGTAGACTATTATATATATGTATTTACTACGGAGTACTCCGTACTACTACTATAATTAACATTAAAGCTGAACCTGATTAACGCCAGGGGTCGATCTAAGGTCGAGCTAAGAGTTCTCTAATGTGATGAGTTCCCTGGTTATTGGCCAGTTGCCTGGGGCAACGGCCCTTTATTTACTACGAAACCTTGGAAGGGCCCAACTGACCTCATCCACCCAACCCGAACAACACACGGACAACACGGACCTTCTCCACTTTCTTTTTTGACCTTTGGTTTTAAAGAATGTTCACTGCTTTTCTTTTTTTTTTCGAGTTGAATAGCTCACTTTTTCACATCTGATTTATCAATGGAGGCTCTATTAGCCCATTCGTTCGATTACCTCTCCTCATACGAGCCGAGCAAGATCCGCAAAGGATTACGCCAGGTTGAGGGACTACTGGCACAGATATGTCTATCCAAACCTAAGCCCGTCTTGGACCGGAGATCACGCTCCCCCGAAACCCAGCCCGTGCCAAAGACCTTGTCAGAGTTGCGAGATGATCCGGCCTTTCGGGAATTTTCCAAATTGCAGGAAAGCTTTCAATGGAATAGTATGTCTCTGAAATTTCCATCGCAGCTAGGGTCTGCGCGCTAACAATATCCGTCAGTTGCTATGCGCCTGGTATCCTGCCTCGAACACCTTCTAGGCCGAGGAAGCAACGGCACAAACGACATGCTGATCGTCTGCACACTGGATCTAATCCAAGGCGCCCTCCTCCTCCATCGCGGCTCGCGCACCCTCTTCGCCCGCGAAATTTACATGAACCTCCTCCTCGACCTCCTCGACCCGATCAACTGTCCAGCCGTGCAATCAGCAACCCTTCTCACACTCGTCACCGCCCTACTGGACTGCCCGTCAAACACACGCACATTCGAGGACCTCGATGGCCTCCTCACCGTCACATCACTCTTCAAGCAGCGCGCCACATCCCGCGAAGTCAAGCTCAAACTCGTCGAATTCCTCTACTTCTATCTGATGCCCGAGGCTATGACCCCGGCACCGATGTCTCCCCCGCCAGGTCTGCAGCGCAGCCCCAGCAAGCTCTCCTCTGCCCAGTTCTCGCGCAGTGCGCACTCCGCCGCGGCAAATGCTGCGAGTAAAACGAACCGCGATACCCGTACGACGGACGAGAAGCAGGCTCTTCTGGGGAGGTATCTCAATAACGTGGAGGACCTCGTGGAGGATCTGAAGGAGACGGCTCCGTTCGGAGCGACGGTTTACTGAATGACTTGACTAGCGATGATTGACTCACTCACTGTTCGATGACCAGATATGCGCGATGTCCGCTGCGATTATTTGGTGTTTTTCCCTTTCCTCTTCTTTCCGCCCTTTTTCTATCTTCCCTTCTCCTGACCTCTTTTCCTCTTCTTCTCGAGCGTTCGACTTATGTTCCGTCCGGTACGGCAATTATGCGATTCCCTGGACTGATGTCTCGTCCTCTTTTGGCCTGTCTTTTGAGCTCTCTTTTATCTTTTATTCCAATCCTGGAACTTTGTCGACCTATCTAGTGCGCCCCTTCCCCGGGCTTTGTTTCATTATCGTTTTCCTTATGTCTCTTTAATGGTGACATGAATGTGTACGATTCTTCTCTGTGACTAACCCACCTGTCATATATCCCTGATGATCATCAACATTTCTTCGTAATGCTACTTCCCTATGTAGGCTTAGCCTTCGTAGACTCGGTTTTAGGGCTATCAACTTTCTCGGTTATTCCCGGCGTGGATATCTCTATATGATCTAGATCAATATTTATATAAATGAGTCATCGTTCATGTATGAGTCCATGTAGCACGGACTTTGTTAAATATATACTTCAGGTTCGAGGCTCAGAGTGGAGAAAAGTCTAGTATTAGCGTGGAACACGAGTTCTATATATCCCCGCAAACCCACTGAAATCCATTGTCGTTCCACGGTACAATCACCTCCTCCCAAAATGGCGACAATCCAGGAATTGTTGGCTACAAAGCCTTCTGGACGTTCACAGGAAACGCAATATATCGACACGGTAGAAGCATACGATAAATGGGCAGAGGTGAGTGCCTATATTCCATTTCATATTTCTCATCCATCACATAGATCTTATCTATTATAATCTAGTTATACCGCGGTACAATCTAACCAACATATGCTGTTCATATATAACCATTCAACCCATATACATCATATGCCATATACCCAAACTAACACAAAACAGGTCTATGACACAGATGGCAACTTCCTCCAACGCCTCGACACAATCGAGATGCGCACTCTACTACCCCAATTCATCGACCGGGTGAGCAAGCGCTTCCAACCAAGCCCACTAGAGACAGAGACCAAGGCAATCCGCCCCAGCCTAGTAGATCTAGGCTGCGGCACCGGCCGCAACACAATCCAACTCCTTTCCACTCTCAACACAGCCAACAAAGCCACCTCCTTCTCCGTAATCGGACTGGATGCCTCACGCGGGATGTTAGACGTAGCGCGGACTGCGATACGCGAGTATGCGATGAAAACCGCAACGCAAACGGACGTTGAACTGGGTATTCTTGACCTCCTTCAACCCGATCTATCAAAGACACAACTTCCGTCTTCGTTGAATGGACCCGGTGCTGTGGGTGTGATATCTACACTCGTGCTCGAACATATCCCGCTTGAGCGGTTTTTTGCTGCTGCTGCGGGGATTATGAGGTCCGGTGCGTATTTGCTTGTGACGAATATGCATGCTGAGATGGGGATGAGGAGTCAGGCGGGGTTTACGGATGAGAGGGGGGTTAAGGTTCGGCCTACGAGTTATTGTCATGCTGTTCCTGATGTTTTGGATGCTGCTGTTCAGGCTGGGTTTGAGGTTGAGGAGGTTGTTGGTGCGGGTGCGGATGGGGTGGCTGTTAGGGGGGTTGATGAGGAATTGGGGGATGTTTTGGGGGCGAGGGCGAAGAAGTGGGTTGGGGTTAGGGTTTGGTTTGGGGTTTGTTTTGTTAAGAGGTAAAACAGGAGAGATATTATTTTTTATATCTAAATAATCAGTCCGCATCCAACGCCATGGTTTGTTGTTATACATTTAGAAGAATTTCAGTAGTCTCTCGCGGTGTTGTACAAGATTGGGATGCTCTTTGAGCAGTTGTCCCAGCCGGTTGCGTTTCCAGCCCAGAGTGTCGTCCAGGATCAATTGCGTGTAGGCGAAGACGTTGGCATCGAAGAGGCCTGGGTTTGGCCGGCCGAAGAAGTGCTCGTCTTCGCCGAGCAAGGTGGATAGCGCTTCGAATGCGCCACCCGCATCGGCTTCTAGGGCAGCGGCGTCGATGTAGCGGGATGTCTTGAGGAGCTCATCGCGCGCGGCCTGCTGAAGCTGGTGGCCCAGAGCGGCGCGCACGACCGAGTTTGAGGTTGTGGGATTCACGTAGAGTCGGCGTGCGACGGCGTCGAAGTTCTCACTGTCTAGGTAAAGCATGTATAACTAGACACGTCGGTCAGTTCCTTCAAGTCTGCGTTTCGTTTCTGATAGAATCATTTGCCTACCCAAGCGCTGCGTATCCGGTTGTCCAAAAGCGAGGCGTAAACCTCGAACCGCAGGTTCAATTGTTGTTCCTCCTCGCAGTGAACTTGTTCAATCGCCCACTTTTGGATCTTGTGTGAAGGGATTGGATGAGAGGAGTCTGCGGGTAGAGAGGGTAGGAGGAAAGGCAGGGAGCCATTCGGCGATGCATGGTTGTTGGACGAGGTGATCTCAAAGTCAATCCCGACGAATTTCAAGTAAGCCTAGAGCGAGGCCGATCAGTATGAGTATGGTTCCGAGAGGGACGGCTACACGCGTCCTTGCATATGAGTATAGACAGCACGAACCTGCCATTTGAGACATTGAGGATTGAATGAAGGTCGGCCATGTCGTACACCAGATGCATCGGCGAACACGTAGAGCTGGTTGACATTGTCGTGCGGTTGAAGGCGTTGAGGGATCTCGTTGGCGGGATAGGTAGTCAACGGGAACTTGTCGAAGAGGCGCTTGATGGGAGCGGGGACAGTAAAGAATGGACTGGCATTAGACTCTTCTGGAGGGCCGTCGGCGCCTTTGGGTGGCATTGTGGTGGTATGAAGCTTTCCAAATGTCGCCAACGTCCAAAAGTGTCCCCAAGTGCCGTCATCGAAACAATTCCGACGCGCCAAGCCCGAACAGGCAGGTATTGCCTTACCTAATCCTGGCCAGGTACCGTCCTCCCCGCACCTTTTTTCCGCCTTTTTGTCCGTCTTTACTTGGGAATAGCCTGAACTTGCTGTGATCTATGGAATATTCGGATCATATGGACTCGATCTCTTAGTGCTTATTTCATATCTCGTGGTGTTGGTGTTGCGATCACATCAGCCCGGTCTCTCCCGTCATCGTTGAAGAAATCTAAACCTCCACTTCGCTCCGTCTCGACTCCACCTTCCACTCTGATCTGCTCTCGCGAACAACATTTTGACAATACGGGCATACATATGGCTTAGTTTGTCGCAAAATACGAGGCGTCTGATGGTCCTAGCGGAAACGGGCGATTGCATGCGCGGGGTATCGACTAGCAGTTAGGGTTCTACGACTCACGGTTGCGCTATTACGAATCAATCTTGCGTCTCACCTTAACTTCGACCGAATCATACATACCTCTTTGCCAATATGCCTCTCGATGAAGAAGGCGCCAAGTGGTCCTGGTAGGAATATATTGTATTTTGACAATGAACCGGGCTAAAGAGTTACTCCAGTGAACCATGCATTCGAGGTCACCGATCGTCAAAATGCCAGCACTTCGATCGACTCATGATGAAAGTACCCAAAGCCGGGCGTCCTCTTGCAAAATGTCCACACCCGAAAGGAACCTGCAGCTGTCAGAAGACATATGCCGTGATGGTCCGCATTCCGAAAGGTATACCTTTGTCATCAAACTACGACACATATGTTTGCGTTGTACTGACTTGCCCTAGGCTCGTCATGCTTATGTCGTCCGCTCTATAAAGTTCCCATGGATGCCAATGATTCAACTCAGTCACCCCCACCCTCCATGGTTTCTACATCCTCACCAGCTCCGGGAAAAGTCCAGAAGTCTGTAAGACGACAAAGTACTATGCAAGCAGCACCTGAAAACATAGCGCGGGCATTAGGAAATATGCCTGACAAGGTCAAGCTCGAGGATGGAACACCGAATTTGGTTTCCGACTTCTCTTCACAGCTCGGGTTAGAGCGTTCACACACATCTCCCACTGCGTCTACGCAAAACCAAAAGACGCTATCACCCATAGAAACCACCAGGAAAGATTCGCAGTCTCCCCAAGTATCAAGCTGCTGCTCTCAAAAGCAAAAGCCGAAGGCACCTAGCCCGACTCCAGCTCCTCCTGCGGCTGCCGCTCCGGCTCAGAATGGTGGATCTTGCTGCGGAGGGTCTCGTCCTTCCACGACAAATTTAGCCATGTACTCAGAGGCCGACCAGCAGCAATTCCAACAGCCTATTGCCTGGGATGATCAGAGTTACATGCAGTTCCCCATGCGTCAAATGTCTCCATGGCAGAATTCTTCGATTCCCACGCCAGGAGACTACATGCATTCCGCTATGCATCAAGCACATCCCCAGCACCCAAGCCTCCATAATGGGTACACGGGAATGATGCTACCACAATCTCAGCCCCAAATGTCCCAAACAGGGATGCCACTCGGTGTGACGTCGCCGCCTTCCATGGCGTACTCAAACCCGATGAACGGTCTTGGAATCACGCAGCCCTCTATGGGCCCGTACATGCTTAACAATCTCGAGCCTTCCTACAATGTCCCACCAGGCGGCGACTCTTGTCACGACTGTCGCTGTGGAGAAGATTGTCAGTGCCTTGGCTGCGCTGCTCATCCATTCAATACCACAACCCGGAAGCATGTCCAAGAGATGGGTGCGATCATCACCTCTAATGGCGATGACAAGAATCCGGACGTCATCAACCCTTATCAAGCCTCACCTTACCAGGGAGGCACACCCTCGACCCCATTCTCTTACTTTATGCAAAACACTCCTTCAATGGACCATGGCTTCCAGCCGATTCCATTTGATAGCTACTCGGACCCAAATTCCACCCTACCCAGCGGTTACTCCTCTCCTCTGTCGGCAAACCACCATCTGAACCAGCAGTTGATGCATCCTTCGGAGTACTACACCCTGGAATACCCAGTCGGGCTACCAAGCTCCTGTTCTGATATGACGGGCAGCTGCCAATGCGGTAGCGACTGCAGCTGTGTTGGCTGTCTCACACATAGCGGCCATAATGGTCTTTCTCTGGACCTGCCTATCCCCGAGCACCCCATTGCTAACACAGCGGACAAACAAACTCAACCTTCACGTCATGCTCCCTACACAAATTCCGCTACATCTCAGAGTTCGCGGATCCCGGTACTAGACAATGTGTCTGTGCCCTGCCTGAGTCCGCGTACACTGGAGACTTCCATGATCTAGATGATCTACGGCTTGATGATTTCTTACTATTTTCTTTCTCTCCTCTTTTTTTTCCCCCGCGCCGTTTTTGATCTGCATGATTTATGATCTCCTATGATACCCTATCTAGAATCTCTGCTCTAGACGGCCACAGTAATAGATTGCCTGTTTGAATGTAATCTGTTGGGTTGAATGTTTCCACTATCCCAGCTGTATTTTTCTTATTGCCCTTTGTAGTGTTTTATACATCCCTGCTTTCAAACGTAACTCTACTAGAAGTCTAGAACCAGGGTATGTATGTATTGGCGTAGAAGCTAGAGCCACTTTCGCTTACCCCCAAAACCCTAACTTGGACATTATTTTGTTCAAACTTCTTACGTTGAAATTAATATGATGATCATCAATGCATTGGGGGATATCATAATTCTTAAGCAAAAGATAGTGTACAGATAAAGGACAGTTACCCACAAAACCAAATCAACCCTTGTTCCACTTTCCGAACTTCACATAGTCATCATAGAGCGACTTGAACACCGCACGACCAGAGACATCCAGCGCAGCGTTAAGCGCACGCATAGACTCACGCGACATGACATCCAGAGCCGCATACAGACCAGGCAAGATAGCAGATTTGACTTCCGGCGACAAAGACCCACGCAGCGAGCACTGCGCATACTCCATGACAACATACTGCAAGTACTGACCGGCAATACGCTTCGCCTTCTTCGTCTGATCAGTCAGGGCCTCGCGGGATGCACCAGGCTGGGGACGAAGAACCGCCGAGACGGTAGGGTCACACAGCGAGGTGAGGAGACGGGTGTAGTAGGTAGCGTGGGAGGCGTCGAGCGGGGCGAGCCAGAAGGGCTGCGAGAGGGTGGGCTGGAAGCGGGAGCGGCCGCGTTTGCGGGACCGCGCGAAGAGACAGCCCAGTAGGCGCTGCATGGCGTTTACGACCAGGTGGAAGCGACCGCCGATCTTGAGACGTTGCAGGCTGAGTACGACGCCCATTAGTCGACACAGGCGGGTGTAGATGGTTGGTGCGTAGGCGGGGGAGATCTGGGGGCCGATTTTGGAGGAGGCGCTTGCGATTGCGCTGAGAATGCTGTCGATGTTGCATTGGGTGAGACTGCGGGTGTGGCTGCGAAGGAGGAGGTCCAGACATTCGGAGGCGAAGCAGAATTGGTCGATGCTTGTGCTTTGGGTGATGGCTTCGGCGAGAGCCGTGCAGAGGAGGGAGATCTCGCGTGCTGTGGCGCTTTCTTTGTCTTCGACGGGAGGGAGCGAGGAAACGGCGAGGTAGAGCACGAGAAGTCTGTAGGCGGCGTTTTCCCCAATCAAGCCGAGTCCCCGGACTTCGCAGATCGTCTGAGTGATTTTTTCCACGGTCATGGAGCGGAAGCGTTCGGTGGTAGTCCGGATGAAGAGCTGCTGGTCCTCAGCATAGAGAGACTGAAGGGCGAGAGTCTCGGCGCATTGCAGGACTGGCTGGGCAATGCTCTCCTCGGGTCCTTTGCTGGCAAGAAGACGTCGTCGGATTAACCGAGACGGTTCCGAATCAACGGACATTTCCATGTAATTGTCAATCTTGGACAGGAACTTCTCCACCTCGACGTTGTTGGTGGCTAGATCTTCGAAATCCTCTAGAGCATCGATGGTCTTGATAAGAGTAATTGTCTCCTCCATCTTCTGCTTCCTGCACTGGTCTTTGACATGTTTCATATCAGCCAACACAAAGTCGAACACTTTCTGGCGACAAGCGGAAAGTTCCTTCTCTGAGAAGGCTGTCTGCAGCTGCTTGCGGTGGACCCAGAGCTCTGACAGAGTCAACCTCAAAAGATAACAGGCCATGGAGTCACGATCCACCTGCTTCATTTTAGCTGTTTGCTTCGATGCCCGGACAAAGAGTTTCTTGAACATCTTGTTGCGCTCGTCCTCAGACGAAACCAGGAGCTTGGCAGAGATCGCGCGGTGCAGGCTTCGGAACGCTTTCATGATCTGGAGGTCGAGGTCGGTACCCTCCAATGGGACGGCTCGAGCAGCAGTCCAGATGGGGTCCCAGTCACTGGTCAAAGTGGCATCGCATTTAGGCATGGAAGCCAGTTTCGCCATCATCGTAATAATTCCGATCGTGACATCGGGAGAACTGTCCTGTTCAAGTAAAACCTTTTGCAGCTTGTTCAAAATGGTGGTTCTCAACCCGCGAGTGATCAACGGGGCCGGAACCCTCTGCAAGCTCTCGATAAGCAGTTTGCGATTGGAGGAGTCTTGCTCGATGCTTTCGTTGAGGAGGAGAGAAAGATCAGAGACAATGAAGGGAGCGTTGAGCATATATTCGTGGCAGACCACGCTCGCCCACGCCTGGAGGAACTTTGCTTCTTCTGCCACAGCTTCCAAGGGCAACGACGTCGAATGGTATTGAGCAGCTGCCAGGGACAGGATATGACGGAACAGACGGGATCGATCATCAGAAGAGATAAGAGCCCAGACTTCCGGAACTCTGACAAGGGCCAGGAAGTAAGCTAGGCCAAGAGTTGTTTGGGAATCCACAGTATCTGTGCGGCCATTCCAGGGTGCTTTCATCGACTTCTTGGCATCCTTGGTTGAGATGGAGGTGATGAGGTCGGTGACATCCTTGGTGGCTTTAACAAATGAACCTAGCTGCTCCTCACTAGCGTGTGCCTTGGTTGCAGCAATTAAAAACCGGTAAGCCTCCCACGATTCCAGATAAGCGAGTTGAACTTTGGTTAGGTCCTTGTGGTTGCGATGAACAGTCTTGGCGGCGACTTCTACCAATGACATGATTGAACTTGCCATGGTATTATCGGCTGACTGCAGGGTGTTCTCTAGGAAATTCCGAACCAACCGCCACAAACGCCACCTCCAGTGCAGAGCCTGCTTTGACGATAGAGTAGAGGTTATAGTTTCCAAGAGAGATGTCAAAGTCTTTTCCGATTCTGGGAATGTCGAGACTCGGCCACGGAAGCTTGCCTCGACAATAACAAATTTGGCATAAGACTGAGGAGTTTCAGCAACCTTGCCATTTTCAGCTCGCGTGTCGCTAGCAGCGGTACGCATCTGGGCAGCAATATGCGTCTCAGTGAGGGAAGTTCGCATCAGCTCCGAGTAAGCGTCCGCCAACTCATCATCTTCCCAAACCGAGAACAAACTCAAATTGCTGTTATCTTGGCGAGCTTCCTCCACGATAACGAGTTGGTTGTGCCACAATTCCATGAAGCCGGGCAGGTCTCTTGCGGCGGCGAAGCCTCGCAACAAGGGCAGCACAACCTTGCTCTTGATTATGTCGTAGTTCCCCCGTTTCCGAGAACCACTTTCGCGCCACTGTAATAGAACCTTGTCGAGCAATGCGTCAAGAAGCTTACGCGAATCGCGCAAGCCGGAGTTTGGCAGGAAAATATCAACCCCAAGACTGATAAACAGAGCGGTTACATTCCACTGAACTTTCTCAAGGCCTTGTTCGAAAAGACCAGTGTAATTGGCATGCGCCAGAATGGTGTGAAGAGAGAGACCGACCTTTCGGTCGAGAGCTACCTGGAGGAGGTGCTCCAGTACCGAGATAAACTTGGAAGAAAAAGTGGCGAAGTCTTCCTCCTTTGCGGTAGAGAACGCAAGCTCTGCAACAGCGACGAACAAAGTCTCCAACCATGGAGCTTCGTGTGTCTGCCTCCGGAACACATCTCTAGGGACAGCACGCACGGCGTTGTCAAAAAGCTCAGGAAGAAGCTCCACTGATCGCCAGGGATGCATACAAGCTTCATTGCTTGCTTTGTTTTCCTTGGCCACAGCAAACTCGCGAATGATTGGCCTGAAGGTATCAGTCACTGGTTTGACTGAGCTCCAGTCAGGCTCATCCTGAGAATAATCGATGCCGGAGCTTCCACGCTCAAAGAATGCTGCACGAGCGGGAAGCAAGACATGTAGGGCAATAATGCGTTCAATTGCATGCAGGAGAGTGGCCCGCTCGTCGGTGTCAAGTTTGGTGGACCGGAGGCAGATCTGGAGCCTAAGTGCGTGGGCGAAGCAATGTCTCGCGAAAAATTCATTGCTAGACTTGTTGTCCATATCATCTTCACGGTAAGACCTCGATTCCCACAGCTCCACTGCCGAGGGAAACACGTATAGCAAGTGCTGAAGATCGGTTGTTTTCCCCTCATGCGAGAACTGTTTGGCGGCCACGGCGGCTACCCGGAATGCTCGGCCCAGCAGCATGGCGACGGCCTCGGGCTCGCCCCTCAGCGCCAGCTTCAAATGGGAGTTCGCCACCCCATCGGTGCCTAGTGTGCGGTGCGCAAGTGTCACAAATCCGTGTAGACAATCCAATGCGCGGATGAAGGCGAGGAAGCATGCTGCGGGGTTCTGACGGTGGTCGTCCACGTCCACATCCATGGCGTCTGCATCATTCTCAGTTGTCATTCTCTTGCGTTTTTTCCCTTGGTTTCCTCGGCGATCATCGTGTGTCGGGGATCCAGACAGTGTGTGACTGGACTCGGAGTCAGAGCTTAGGGTTGCAAGCCCGTTCCCCAGACCGGAAAAGATATCGGCCTCCAAATCTTCGAGGGTGTCACATAGAATCGATAAGAACTTCTGGTCCTTAAGAATAGCAGCGAGGTTCTTCGGTGAAATCAGGTCGATGAGCTGTCGTAATAAAAGGAACGAAGCCGCATCCACTCTGTAGTTCTTCCCACTTCTCAGTCTCTTCAATAGCCATCGCAAAACCCATTCCTCCTTCGGGGTAGCGTTTGTTTGAATCTGAACATCTCGGTGAACTTCCGGGTGACTCTCACATAGCGTCAAATCCACACCGATAATCTGAGCCGCTTCGTGAATCTGGGTTGTTGGACTGGCGGTGCCCTTTTCAAGGCGGAGGAGCGCCTCTTGCGATGAGCGCGGACGCTGTAGAAGCGCAACACATTAGATCCCGGGAAAAAGACATGCAGGATTTCAAGATAACATTTGACTTACCTCCGCAATCAACGGCATCTCGAAAAAAGCAAATTATTCGAGAGAGTGGTTGGTTATTTGTCGAGGGGAGAAAAAAAAAAAAGAGACCAAGAAGAAAAACCGCGGATTGCTCCGACCGCCTTTGGCCGAATCGACTCGGTCCGCTGAACTTCCCAAACTCCTTGCACTCCACACGCCTCCATTCACCTCTATAATTCCACATAATTGCAACTGGTTCGTGTTTTACCCTCGGAAATAGCTCCGCCTCAATTGATACTTACTTCCGCCCCGGTAGATTTATCGCAATGGCTGAATCCAGTGAATCCGGGCCGATCGCGCGCGCCACCAAGCCCGTCAGCGAGGCTTTGCTTAACGAGAAGGTAAGAGCTAGCTGAATCCTCAAATGGAAGAAGTTGCAATGTATCATCATACCATTGATATATGTCGATTGTCTCAGTCTGGGAACAAACATGAGAGAACCCGTTGGCTAACCGTCAACGTCATATAATTAGTGGGACCGCGCCATCTCCTCTGTGCTCATCAAGTCCTCCCTCGGTCTGTCTTTCGGTGTTGTCTTCTCGGTTCTCCTCTTCAAGCGCAGAGCTTGGCCCGCGTGGGTTGGTCTCGGCTTCGGTGCCGGACGTGCCTGGGAAGAGGCTGATGGTACGTCAATATCTATATCTCATTTTGGTTTGGCTTTTAGAGAGACCTTTGGTGAAGTTGGAGCTTCGGGTTACCGTGGGATAGGCTCCCTTGAGCTTAGGCAGAGGCTACTTGCTGTAATTTTCTCAGCATCGAGCTTTGCAGGCCTCTCAACAATGACCCGACACTCCGCTTTTCCCCGAGTCTGCCTATCTCCAAGATCCAAGAATGACTGAGCTAACTTGTACTTAGCCTCCTTCCGCCGTGGCGACTCCCCTATCAGAGATGCCCTGCGCCGCTAAAGAATGGCTTCCAAGTGTGTACGATACATTGTACAGAAGGCAAGAGACCATCAATGAATGGTTGTCTTCGGCCCAGAGAAGATTTGGTATACCAGTATTCGCCAAACCACTATCAACACCGAACAAGGTGTTTCCTTGAGTTTTTCCCCCCATCTTTTGAATTAAGAAACATGATTTGAATTGGAAACATGTCCTGGCACTTCACTTCACCTGCCTTCAGTAATTTCAGATTTTGGTTCCTTATGAGAGCGAAAACACGATTCGATACAAGAACGTTCAAGTTGTAAACGGCACACCTGGATGAGCCTATTGCCACTAGGGCTGCATTGCCTAATCTAGTAGCCCAGACTAGGGGAGGCGTGATATCCTCCGATTCCAATCCTCTACACAACAAAGAGTCGTGGTCCCAAGAGATCGGATCCGGTGGACCAGGCCAATCAGATTCCTCAAAATCACAGCCGACACCTTGTCCAAGAAGGATGTTAGCGGTTGTAGTGTCCTGTTGCTTCGCCGCGAGAGCAAGAGTTCTAGTACAGGAGATCCGGTCCGTTATTTGCACAAGAACCTTGACCATTTTATGGTGTTTGTGTTTCACTGCCTTAAACAGGGCTGATCCATGTTCTTCGTAGATAGTGTGGTTTGCGTCAGCGCCGTTATCCAAGAATAGATTAACCATATCGAGTCTTCCATGCTCCACGGCCTATTCCAATAGTGTAAGGGCTACCTTACTCTAAACGTCTGGTATAATATCTAGAATCCTAGATCGCAGGGCGTTTGGTCGTATTCGAGAATCCGGACATTCAGATCCATGCCGTAATTGAGAATTTGAGAGAAGACAGGCTTACTATATCCGGCTTTCAATGCAGCCGCGAGTGCTTCTTCTTTCTGCTCCTCACTAGGAGTTTTAACCATTTCAGGCTTAGTCGTGGCGGTTTCGTCAGTAAAAGGATTCTGGATAAAATGCATTATCATCCCCAATATTGAGTGAAGCCTTCTTGTTCGCGATGTTGCTTTTGTCATTGACCTGGCTAGTAGCCACCACATAGGAAACTCCTCTGGGCTTTTTGTCATGAGTACGTATACCACTCCTTTATGTGCTCTTCGCTGTCTGACTTCTCTAAAGCTCAAGGACTGGTATGTGTGAGAATCACCCCAGAGGGCCACCGAGGCGATGGGGCTTGAAAGGAGTTGTAGACTTCCACTGGAGGCATTCATGCCACTTTAAATCGTGGAAGAGCGGGTGGGCTTTCACTCCAGTCACTCGAAGTGTCTAGGAACGGGTTCAATTTCATCAGACCAAGGACTACGGGTGGACTTTTATGTGTTTCTGACGTATCAGCCTGTTAGGGAGTTGACAATGCAGAGAAATGAACAGAGATTGATAAATACATACCCTGGCATACGATGTGGCCTGACCACGTAGAGCTAGCGAAAACAAAGGCTTCCCAAACCTGAGAGGGAAATTATATATATAATATATATAATTTGTGGGAAACCCATTAGTTGAATATTCAATTACTCTCGACCAGTGAGCCCGGATTTTGTACAAATGTTTTATAACGAAAAAGAAGACAAAAGAAAAAAAAAAAAAAAGCCGTAGTAGAATGCTATCCAGCATCATTTTACTAACCCTTTGATCGCTAAGAGGTTGTCATCGGGCTGGATGTCATCGTGGTGGTACTGATAGTTCCCCATCTCATCGGCACATATGTATGTATGAACTCATGTCCTGGATTGCGTGTTAAAAGTCTCATAGAAACCCTGGAACTCTTGCACGCGATCAACTGTGGAAGGGGGGGGAATCTTCCCGGTACCTCTATAAGTCACCCACCTGAGTCGAAGGTACTTTGGTTTTGCTAAATTTGGAAGGGTAAGATTACGCTCTCGGATTGTGACTACATGTATGGATATGTAGGTGATTAAGGGATCTGTAATAGTAATCCAGGTATTCAGGCACCATAAGGTGTGATTGACCCCTGAGCGTTATACACCTTCGTAAATGAAGGTAATCTTGTTTTTCTAGATTGGAAGGATTTCTTAATCCTTTCTGACTTGGTCCACTTTTCAGGATAAACAAACACGCCGTTGGACCAGCTTGACGATCAAATGAAGATTGTCCTAGACTCTACCCGGTAGGTATCATCTACTCCACTATTATCCACTGTTCAGCTTCGAAAGTTTTGCCCTAGTTTCACTTATTTTGCCTTATGTGGAGATGCCCGGGATCTTCAAAATCCTCTTTCGTCCCAGTATATTATCCTTCTTCCCCTGGATGTCCTTGGCACGAGTGTTTCTAGATTTGACAAGATGTCTCTTAGCAAAGAGGAATACCAGCTCACGTATCTCCGACTGGATGACCCATCGGAGACGGCGACAAACGCAAAACGCAAGTCACAGCCGTTATCCGTGCCAGACCAACAAGCGATACTGCAATCTCAGTCGAATTTCTTAGGTTCGGGTTGGAACTTCGAAATCCTTAATTGTCTGATCGCTGTGGGTTTCCTGGTTGCCATTATAGTTGTGCTGTACAATTTCGATGGGAAACCAGTGCCGGAATGGCCGTTCGGTATCACGTTGAACGCATTAGTCTCGGTTCTGTCTACAGCCATGAAGGCGGGAATGGTGTGCATTGCTACTGAATCTTTGTCTCAATTGAAATGGTCCTGGTTTAATCAAGGCAATAAACTAAGTGACTTGGCCTTACTCGACGCCGCTAGCCGTGGACCGGTGGGGGCCTTGATTGCTTTATTCTGCTTTGTTCCTCGGTGAGTCTATGTGAATCTTAACATAGCTCTTAGCTAACATTCCTTAAAGTCATCTTATCACATTCGGATGTCTGGTCCTCGTTATCGCAGCTGCTACGGACCCATTTGTGCAGCAGGTGATGGGTGTCTTAGGGCGGCCGGTCCCAACCCACGGCAATGCGTCCATTCAAGTGTGCAACTCGAGCCTTTGCACCGATTACGGAAAAGGCGAAGGCCCTGGAATGAACAAAGCACCACTGTCGACCATCGGTGCCATCTACTCTGGGATCTTCCAAGAACAAAGCCCAAACAGCAAAAGTTCTTTGATGGAGTGCGCTACAGGAAACTGTACATTCGCACCATATCAGTCTCTCGGTATTTGCAGCCGCTGCGCCAACATTACCGACTCTCTAACACTTCACAAGGTGGAGGGGTTCACCGCTCAGCAAGTAACGTACAACTACGTACTACCCAATAATTTCAGTTTCCAAACATCCACAACTGGACAATATGTCATGAACAGCACATATCTTGGCAACCTCGTCAGCCTAAACACAACTGGCCAGGCAAACATTCTCAATTTTACCGCAATCACTTCATCTGGCTATGGTGTACCTCCCGCAGTGAGCGCAACTGAGTGCTCTCTCTACTTCTGTGTCGATACCTATCATGCAGCTGTCAATGGCGGCGCATTCATGGAGAGGCTCACCTCAATTGAAGGTACATCGAATTACTCGAGCAGCTCCTTGAAAGACTTTGAAATCGTACCAGATACTTGCTACCTGAACGGTACACAACAAGAAAGCACACACAGCCCAGAGTGTGCCTTCAAAGTGAACGCATTGAGCACCCTAGCTCTTTCGAACTCAATCACCCCTTTGTTAAAAGGCACGGGGTCACTCTTCATGAGTAATCGACCAAGTTGGTCATCCGACTCCATCGAAGCCCTCTACGGGACATATGGCAATTACACCGACATAAACCTTGTCTTCCAGTCACTCGCATCCTCACTCACGTTCCATGCACGATCGGAGGTCTGCCATGCCTCTCATAACGGAACTGCCTGGTCCACGGTATCTTATATTCATGTGCGGTGGTTGTGGATGATTTTACCTATCACACTGGTGTCCCTGAGTGCGCTTTTCTTGATCATCACTATTATCCATACAAGGAGACAGTACATTTGGAAGTCTTCGCCTTTGGCTCTGCTATTCTCCAACTTGGATGTGGAGGGACCAAATCCTTTCAGGACTGATCCTACCCTCAAGGGCATTGAACAGACGTCTCGCAAGATGGAAGTGCGGTTGGAGACCTCTTCCGACGGCCCTAGGATTAGGGTCGTTCCTGCAAAGTGATGCGGGCATTCATTAGTGATGGCTCCTCCACTATCTATAGCCGGAAGCCCGGCCCTGGAACACCGAAGAACTCGTCCAATGAGAGTGAGGATGCAATAGACCCCATTTAGAACTTACAGATTAATTAATGTTATTTTCAATCGGAGAAGAGAAGTATCTAGCTAGTAATATATCTAAGGAAGTCCGAGTTCAATACCTGCCGGCTTTATCAAGCCTACACGGACTCTACAATGATCTAATGGATCTCACCTAGGATCTGATTTCCAGTATGGTTAAGTACATCATAGGGCGACTACCTTGCACACCCAAAGCGGTAAGGCCTAGACTATTAATAGAAAGGGTCCTCCAAAGTGGGTAGAGATGATCCCTACTCTAGAAGGGGCTTGCGGTGAGAAGTTTCCCCTAGGGATCAGCTTCGTACCCAGGAACGAAGTGATTTTCTTAAGGGTATGCTTCATAAGATGAACCTAAAATGCTTGTCTCCTCCTTTAAAATGCCCATATGCTACACAAGCGAGTTGGCAAATGTATTGAGGAAAAGTCCATCAACCCACCGTTCAGTACTGGCCATCCCTAAATTCTATCTCCTTTGTCTAAGGGCCACCTCAACAAACCCAGCTTCTGTGAGCGATTCGAAGCTTTTGCGTGAGTACACCATATAGTTTCAAGGTTTCAAGAAACGGGTATTAATCTACAAAGTGTCACCAAAGAACTGTTTATAATGCCTAGTTATACAGTTGGGCCACAAGTTTATGTATTGTGATACTTTATATAACAGATTGTCAAACTAAGTATTCAGATCCAAAATTCTTTGTCTGGACGAAGGTGCATGTGGTTACGGAGTGAGTATTCTTTAATCCAGCACCGGCCGACGGATCTCGAGCTTTGAGCTGTCCTTCTGGCCCCGGCGATAGGCATTCGGATCTCGAATAGTTGATGGGCGCTTTCTACCATTGCGTAGCTTGATCTTTTTTTCCTTCAAATAATCATCCGCAACCTGCTCCGCTGTTGCCCGGAACTGAACAAGCTGCATTCCAGAATTCCACGGAGATGATACTGGTTTCGACTGGAGCTCAGGCTCTTTTTTGATACTGGCTTTTGTCTCCGTGGTGAATGTGGGAATATCGAATGGATTAGATGGCTCGACTGGCTCCCGTTTTAGAAGACTTTGGATACTTTCTTCCACGTCGTCGTCATTGCATAAGTCTATGATTTGCGCATCGTCCGTGTTGAAGTCAGCCTTGATACCAAAGCCATCTTTTTCTCCAAACTCGTTATCGGAGTCGGAATCGAAGCCGGCCATGTTTGAATCTGAATTCATTGAGATCCGAGTACTATCAGCGGATGAGATGTTGGTATCAGTCGAGGGAGCTGGTAGAAGACGTAGCCTGTCAAGTTGTAGTTGACGTTGCTTTGCATCCTCCCGCTCTTTAGCGGCAATCAAATCCAGCTCTTTTCTCTATTGGCCATGGCCACAAGCCCATCCGCCACACCAAGGCGGTAACTGAATATGGGAGTGCCCCCTTTATAGGCACAAGCCCACTCCAAGATCTTATTGTGGGCCATCTCAAATGATATCGCTGCGGCAGCAGTATTGCTGGCAATTCCGAAAAAGGTCCAGTCCACATGCGTGTTGTAATCGGTTGAAAAGTGCTTGCAGTCAAAAAAGGTGCACATTGCTCTTGCAACTTTCCCAACAAATGCCTCTTTCATGACCCTTTTGAACGAGCCCGCACTTTTTGTAATAGACACGACGCTCCGTCCGCCAAAATGTGCCTTACTGCCATTGTCATCAATAGCCATGAGATCTGCTTGGCTCACGTTGTGTTGACTCATGAGCTTCTGGGATAGAAAGAGGGCGGCTTTGGCTTCTGTCTCTGTTGTGTTGACATGATAGGCGCGGTTCAGACACTTTTGAATCCTATCTAGAATCTTTTTATCGACAGTAGATGTGGGATTACTCTGGTTTTCGCGGGCACTTTTGACAATAGTGGCCTTCTGAGTAGGCTTTCTGGAAGACCCTTTCCGTTCGGCTCGGGAGGATTCAGTTGGCATTTTGAGGTATGTGTGTTATTGATTTGAATACTAAGTTGAAATCAAAGATGGATAGAAAACTGGAAGAGGGGGGAGAGGAGAAGCCACGCTGCTTTTGTAAGACTAATTTGTACTTTGTACTTTAGTACTAGTGGAAACTGAAAGGCGAGGCCTTTGTTCGTTAGCACAAAGTGTGATAAACGGTGCGTTGGGCGCTTTCCCGTCACATGCAGGTTCTGATGTGATAGGCGCAGCGTATTATTCGAGATTTATCCCTGTTATAAATTAATCTCAACTAAAATACCCGTAATATTACTTTGGGAACTGTTGGAACATCCTAGAAATAAGACGAAGAACCATATAGGTCGGACGGTAATATTAAGACTATAGAATAACTAATAGTATTATAGTGTAGTAGGCGGTTAAAGGGCGTACAAGTAGAAAGGTAGCCGTTTTTAGAGCTAAAAGTGGTTATTCTCGGCGTTTCTTTTATAGGTCCTGGTATTTTAGCTGTAAAAGAGCATTGGTATATTCCGTGGCTAATTGAATGATGTTGTTTGATATGAGAGAAACAAGCATTTTGTACACGTAGGCTCAACCTATCAAATATATGCCCTAAAGGAGAATGCCCGGGTCATAAAAAGAAAATCTTGGGGAGGCCCATCTCTGGAAGCCTAGGAACCCAGAAGCAGTCAATTGTCATATCATCGTAAATATATCCCCAATAGGGAGTTAATTATATACATTGAATCTCACTGGATGGTAAGAGCACCAGCGAAAAACAGTATCAAAAGGAAACGCTACTATAAAGACCCAAGCCCGCTCAAATCTTCATGTCGGAAGTATTTGGGCCCTTCCGATCATCCGACCCAATCGCACCATCAAATGACCTCCGATCAGCATACCCTTGGCCCTCCAAGTCATTGGGGTCCTTTCCGTATGCAACGGAGAAATCCTCAACATCGATATCAACCTCGTTCCACGTAGCACTTGTCTCAGGAACGGGGAAGAACCACGTCAGAACGAAGTACACGCCACCGGAAACAAGGACACCAGTGAAATAGTTGATGTTGTAGATGTATTCCGCGCCGATAGGGACCTTGCATCCCACGGCACCGGCGAAGCCAACGATGTTGATCATGATACCGCAGATGTAGGCGGTATAGGCGCGCCAGGAGAAACCGCCAGTGTAGTAGTAGCAGTCTGTTTTGCTGGCGCTGTAGAGAGAGTTGATGTTCAGGTAGCCCTTTCGGACGATGTAGTAGTCACAGATCATGACACCAGCGATGGCGGAGAGGAAGAGGGAGTAAGCTGAGAGGTAGGTTGTGAAGTTGTTTGAGGTTGAGAGAAGGTTCCACTGTGGATTTTGTTAGTTTTGGTCATGGTTATTTGAGGGGGCTAGAAATGAGTAAGTGGTAAGACATACTGGACACATAGCTAGACCGACAGCGGCGCAGATGTAACTACCACGTCGGATGGACATGTATCGGGGTAGCAATGCAGTCAGATCAGTGCCTGCTGAGATTGAGTTGGCGGAAATGTTGGTTCCAAGCTGGGCTAGGGCAAATCCGGTGGCGATGATGAAGATACCGAAGCGCTGGCCGGAACTGGCTCCATCGAGGAACTTTCCGAGGAGATCAAGCGGGTTCCATGTGTAGCCGTCGTTGAAGATCACCGATGAGGAGGAAGACACGATGATTCCAATGAATGAGGTGACGCCAAAGCCGACGGGAATAGTCAATAGCTGGGACCAGAATGCATCCTTTGGTGTTTTCGCAAATCGCGAGAAATCAGGGTTGTTCATGATAAGTGCCGCGAAGTTTCCAATGCACGACATGATTCCTTTCACCATCGCCCATGAAAGATCGCTTCCGTGGACGGTGTTGGACTGGTGGATAATCGGGCCGAGGCCGTGGGCACGGGAGATAGCCCAGGCAAAGAAAGCGATGGCAGCGATAGGAGAGTAGATCGCCTTAGCGGTGAACAAGTGACGGACTTTGTGAACGGGGAACCACAAGGCTGGAAGCGAGAGCAACCAGAATAAGAAGAAGCTGACGAAGTTCTTGGTATCGACGCCAGCACTGGCAGAGAGACCATTGTGAAGGTTCCGGTAGCTAGGCCAAATGGCCTCGATCATCAAGGTAACACACTGGCCTAGTAATGTATAAGCATGCATGTTTTCACCGGATCGGAAAGATACGTACCTCCAATATAACTTTGCACACCGTACCAAATAATAGCCATCACCACACGGTTGAGGACGGGCCATAAAGAGCCCCATATTCCGAATGAAGCTCGGGCTGTGACGGGAAAAGAAATATGATAGACAGCACCAATTCGTCCAGTCAGGCACACGAAGCCTGCAGCCACAAAGTATCCAACCCAGACACAGATCCAAGACTGCCACCAGGAAAGACCATCGACGATCATTGAGGAGGAAATCATCCATGTGTTCTATATTTCGCGTTAGATTCCATAGGGCTTTTCCTGGGCACCATTTTGGAGATACTGACGATGTTCAAGGAGTCCGCAATCCAGAAAGCAATAAAGTTGATCCATCTCCATTGGCGTCTTTCTGGGTCCACTGTAGTGCAATTTTCATTGATCAGTCTTTGTATTCTTTGTGTACCACCATGAGGGTGATAAATCAGGGGAGGATCCGAAATCCTATAAGCCCGAATAGTCTCACCTGGCCGTAAATCATTGTTGGTCAACATCATCTGAGCATTGGTGAGTCCCGGCTCGTTCTCGACGGCCGCCTTGTCGAGTATCCATTTGAGCTTGGACATATTGGCGAATGGAGGTGTAGACTTGGAGTTGCTAATAGTTGCCAGTATAGTAATCGAACGTCCCAAGAAAGCGTCAAGGCAAAGCTATTGTGGGGAAGTGGAATAAAAAAACAAGAATCTTGGAATAAGGAGTAAAAAGACGGGGGATAACAGCTTCATTATAACCTTGCCCACATGGAATGATTCTGGAGCAGCCATATCCCCTGGGATCCGAGTCCTCTTTTCCCCGAGTGCGATAAGGAAGCAGTTGGCTGCGGGTCTCCAGTCTTGGAAGCATCCATGATGATCTGAGCCTATCATAGCTACCTACGGGTAGTGACCGAATGACCTCAAGTAAGACGTCCCGACCTTATCTCCAGGAATTGGCGAGGGAATCGGCAACCTTGCAACGTTGGCTCCACTTAGCCCCATATAATAAATATAGGGAAGGGTTGTGATTGGTTGACCGTAATCTATGCTTCGATATGGAGAAAAGCTGGAGATAGAAAAGCAAAATCTTGGCGTTGACTCGATGAGATCGAGTAATAAATAGGTCACGTGTATTATGCCTTAGGCCATCAATCTATAAAACAGGATAGATCATGGAACTCACTGAGATTCAATATATTGATTATTGATTATTGATTTCATCAAGTGAAATCCATGTACGGAGTAATCGTGACTACAATGCTATCTATGTAGATATATAAATACCAGCAGACGCGTGGACATATGATGTTGTGCCACCCTATATACGAGTAGATTGAGAACCAATTGTCAGAAATAGCTCAGTAGTACTACATGATAGTGTGAAAATAAGAAACGCAGGTACTAGGCTTTTTGCTTATATTACTATATGTCGTGAGATTGTGCATCCTCTACAACCTACCCATATATGAACCCGTCAATTGACAGTGATATATAAATTAGCACCAAGAAAGTCGGAGTGATCTAGTTCTTGAAAAAGTATTACTTCAACATTCCGCGCGAGTACTATGTTGATACAAAAAGAAGTGATATGCTAGTATGCAAGAGTGTTTAATTGAATCGACAGATCAACTGTGAGAGCCTCCTGAAAATGAAAAATCCCAAGTCCCTATGCTATGATAATAAACGACATGATGAATGAGAAGAGTTGCTCCAGTGAACCAGTCACGTATATGTTCTCCGATGTGATTGACTCCCTCAAATGCAATGATGATGATGATGAATGGTAGAACCGAGTTCCCGAAAGATCCTATGCGGACACGTAGCGCAACAAAAGAGATAAGATGAAAAGCAAAGACATACATAAGACCAAAGAAACATAAGAAAACAGAGAGAGAAGATGGGAGGAAACAAAAACACAAACAAACACATCTCCCAGTCGAATACATAGCCGGATGGTCAGTTTCCGGGGTTGTCGCAGACAAATGACAGGACAAGGACGATGAACAAGATAATACCCATGGTAAATGGCAAAAATAAAACTTGAAGCAACTTGGGGGGTATCGCTGTGACGGGTATGGATGACAATGGCGTAATAAACAAAAAGTCCGGCAATGTAGGCACAGATGAGCAAAGAGTGGGATATGATGCAGTAGAAAGACAAACGCCGGAACCTTGGTTAATGCTGACATTGATAGGAACAAGATTCCAGATCGGGAGAGGGATGAGATGAAAAGCCAGCGCAAAGCTGCGGTGGCCATAGAGGTGGGCGAGATGAGATGTGAGGTGACTTATCATTGAACAAATGATGAGTTTGAGGTTGTTGACACCGTGGGTGTCAGGCTAGGAGAGCCTTCCTTGTCCTCAGGGCTTGGGGAATCACTGCGATCGTGTGGTTGATCCCTTTCGCGCTCGGCCGATGAGGAGCGCTTAAAGACAGTCTGGCCGATCTGGCGCAGAATACCCATGCGTTCGGCGCGGAGCTCTTCGAGGTCCAGACGCTGAACGGAGATGGGCTCTTCCTTTGAGATCTTGCAGAAAAGCGTCGAGAACAAGTATTGGTCACCGCTGGCATCATAGAGAGGCAAGTAGCGGTAACCTTGGGAGAGACTGGTGAGCTTGGCGGTGAAAGTGGCCAGCTGCACGCTGTTGTTATTGCCTGCACTGCGACCGTCCATTGAGCTCCAGACAGTCCATCGCACAAACACAAGATCGGGATATTTAGTTTCCAGCGACAGCTTGAACTTGTCGTTGAAAACGGGGCTGTAGCCATTGCTTTGCTCGATCTTGGTGCGGCGACGGTGCGGATATCCGATGCCGGACATACCGTTGCGCGCAGAGGCATCCATACCACCTTCGCCGAGGACGAAGCTCTGGCCACGATCATCAGCACTGAACATCTCGATCTCGACGTAAGGGTTGATGTTGTCGTCCTGTCCGATGGTGCGTGGACGGGGGAGTTGTTGTGCGGAGACGACGTCGACCGAGAATCGAACCAGTTTGCGCTCCATCTTGCGCTTCTGCTTTCCGTCATCAGTAGCTGGTAAGCGAAGGCTCTCGGGCTTGAGAATGTAGCCGGTACGGTCAGTTCCAGCGGCGAACATAGCCTGGTTCATTTGCATGCCGATGTCGTAAGTTTGCCAGTTGAGCGCTGCCATTTGCACACCACGGCGCCAGAACTTGTTCGGATCAAAGTTGGATGAACGGAGTCGGAATCCGGAAGGATACACTCGCGTGAGATACTTGCGGTTGTGCGATTCCAGTGCAACCTTGTTGTCGTGACTCTGAGTGATGCTCTCAAATGACCGCTCAGCAAATGAGTAGATATGGTTGTACCGCCTGCTCTCTGGAGAGGAGAAGCTGTGCCATTTGTAGCCACGAGTGTAGACACCCAAGTCAGAAAGAGGCTTAGTGATCTTGCTTTTCTGGCGCCGCTTTTTCTTCTTGTCAGTATGAACAGATACTAGCGCTCCGTCACTGTCTTCAGTTGCACTGCTCATGCTTGTAGCAGTAAGCGAACGCCTATCCTGCGAGATCAAAGGGCCAATGCTGTCGACGGGACCCATTGTGGGGGGACTCGAGAGTGAGGGAAGAGTCTGGATGTTCATATCAGGGAGAGTGGGTCGTACGAATGGCGTACTAGCACTGCGTTTGCGGCCATGGGTGCCGACGGAGCCGACAGTATTTTGGCGTGGATCAAACTGGGACTCGTCACAAGTCTTGACTTTGACTAGAATGCGGCCCTTGAGCTCTTCGGGCGACGGAAGGATGTGGCAGTTGGTCATCAAGGGCTCCAGGATAAGGCGTTCCTTAAATGTCTCCTTCATGATCTTAACCATTGCTAGTTGCTGATCTGGATTGCAGTGCACCTCAAGAGAAAGAATGAGAGGGAAGTCGCACGTGATAAAGGCGTATCGGTTGATGACGGTTATGCAATCCGCAAAGAGGACACTGGTGGTTAGAGTTCGCCCGTGAGACACGATGGGGCGTCCATCTGCGCCATCCCAGCAGTCGATCTCGACACAACGACATCCCTGCTGAAGCGCGCTAACGTAAGCCTCGGTGCTTGATGCACCAGCCACTTGGCGGCCCAGGAGGTAAGTGTTGTGAGAGCTCGAGATGAAGTATTCATTCAACGGCCGGTCGAATCTTGACTGAGGAGCACGTGAAGCGTAGACACCGTTGCTAGACGAAGACAAGAACGCGGCAAATGCATCTAGGTTCATCCGCGATACAGGTGGAGGAAGCTCGGATCCTTCTATAGAAAGGGTGCGAGATTTAGAGGCCCGCCGAACATATTTGTCGAACAGTGCAGTCCAATAGACTCGGTCAGATTCGATATCTTCATTTTGCACATCACGAAGGAAAGTCAAAAACTCGCCCTGAGTCATGCCTTCCTTCGATTGTGCGGTGTGAAGCTTGAAGATATCCTTCACATCCTTTCGTTCCTTCAAACGCAGAAGGAAGTCTTTGAATTCGGAGAAATCCAACTTGCCGTTACAGGCAGCGTCAGCTTTAGTGAACTGTGCCCGAAGCATATTCTTGGAACAGTTGATATGCAAACTGCGGCAGACCTTCTCCACGGCGGCGAGATCGAGACATTGCTCCTCTACTGGAGGAGGACCCTGCGGGAAAAGTCTCGACATCTCGCGCTGCCAGTGTGCCTGCAGAACCGCTTCGCTCTGACTTGAACCTGCCAGACCAGACATAAGATCGATTCTGTATCGAGAGATATGTTCAAGGGTGGTAATCCACAGGTCGAGAATACGGTCACTAGGAGCGATGAGGTGCAAGGTTTTGACTGTTCGGCCCTTGGAGCGGTCAGAATCCGCGATAACAATGGTGAACCATCGGCGCTCCAAATCTTCGGGAATCTGATGTTCTTCGCGGTAGTTGCGGGCGTCGGCACCGACCCGGATTTCTTTGATATCATCGATATAGAAACGTTTGGCCGGGTTGGAGACATCCCAGAAAACCTTGGCGGCATCTAGGTCGAGGAAGAAGCGGACTTGCTTCCTTCGTTTCTTAGTTACCTTGGTTAGGACTGTGCCCCGCTGGACAGCGGAGTCTACTTTGGGCGCAACGGCAACCGTGGGGAGGGGACCAACTTCGCGAGCCATATTCATGCGACTCTCGCTGCGAAGACTGGATGCCTCCGAGCCACCCCACGCGCCCAGGTTGTCCAAGGCCTCACTGGCTTCATCCTCGTTGCTCGAATCGAGAGCGCTATCTCGAACGGGTTGAGTGCCTGTTTTGCTATCGCTGCGTCGACGCATGATGATGGGACCAGTGCTTCGATCCCGTTTGTCGTTTTGGGTCGTAGACTGCCGCCTGCGGGTGAGTTTGTTGGCAGCGCCTCTTGAGATCCGTCGCATGATGCCCGGCGCCTTGCTGGACACAGCAGGGTCATTGAAGCTGGAGGTATTTGTGTTTCCGGGAACGGCCATCATGGACTCGCCAAGTTCGAGGGGGCCTGGCGTAGGCAGGGAATAACCATTCACTCGGCCGTAGAGTCCCTCGCTTGCAGATTGTAGGGGGGTGCCAGCAGGGGTGAAAGTATAGGGTGTGCCGGGAGCAGGGAAGGATGAGGTAGGCGTAGAGGTCGGAGAAGAGGTGAAAGAGGGTGCGGAAGAAAGGGAAGGGCCAGATGGCAAAGATGTGACAACATGATGTAGGGAGGACGGTTGAGGGAGAGATGTCGCAAGTTTTAAGTTGGATTGGGTGTCGGCATCCAGGATGGGTGAGGTAGTCGTAGCATACGCCATAACGACTATCTATCAAGAACGACAGCTCAGCTGTCGATAGGGGAAATGTAAGCCTGTGGTATATCGTGCCAACATCCGAGTCACCTGGACTCAGAAGTGGGCGAATGGGTAACAGCGTATGGAACCGGCCTGCCGTCAAGGTTCGCAAGGCTGCCGCCTGTCAGGAATGTTATGCGATCCGAGCAAAAGGAGAAAGTAGAATATTCTGACACGGTGAGAAAATGATCGTTCAGCCACGTCCTCAGCAGAAGTTCACTGTTCTTGAACTCTGCTGCATCTTGTCCTGGATTGGGTATAATGCGGAGAGCCCTGCCGGAGAGCAGCTCACGGGAAAAGAAATCGCAACAAAAGAAATTTGAGCGATTAAAAAAAAAAAGTCCCTGATAACAATTGCAAAGGGCACTGGCCCTGTGCAACGGCCAATCCAAGAGGGAGATTCTCAGCCGATGCTAACCACTTGGGATAGACGTCACAAACGAAATCAACCAGGGAATGATCTCCAGCCCCAAGGAAGCAGAAAGCGGGTTCTCGTCTTGCTTCTTTCGGAGCCCGGCTGATTCTTTGTATGTCCTTCCAATGATACCAATGCTACCCCTCTATTATGCGTGTCGATCTGCCGGTGCGTGGGGGAAGCTGCTGCTCTGCACCGAAAGAGGGGCGTGTTGTGATATGGGCCAATTGATCGTGGAATCACCGAGTGAATTGGGGAAGGCGGCGCGGAACCGGTTCGAGACTGAAGTGCGTGCGCCAAAGCGAGCCAAAGGCCGAAGGTAATGCGTATGCAGGTATCGTTACCAAAGTTTAGGAAAGAGCCCCAAGAACCGGCTTTGGGTGCTTGCGGAAGTAGACAGCGGTAGCAAAAAAAAAAAAAAGACCTAAGAGTCAAGGGTTGTCCTAGTCCAACAAGGGCGCCGTGCGATTGGGTGCGATTGGAGACTAGCGATGCGGCAGGCGAAGGGAGTACCCGTGCTAAAGTGCAGGGAGATTTTTCCCCGGCGCAACGAAGCTAGGATAGGAGGATGCGATGAAAATCGGGAATTGCGACAGAGTTGCCAACGCAGTGGATGCAGGCGGTCGAAAGGGGAAAGGCAGGCAATCGGAGACTGGGCCAAGTTAGGGAGCTCGCTGATGTTGGATTGTTTAGTGCCGTTTTGGAGGATCACTGCGAGTTGATCCAGTTGCTGCACGGTTACGTGGTGGCCACTAAATCCGTATGCGAGTTGGCAGTGGGTAAAATTGCGGAAGTTCTGGATGATCATGCGACGAGAGGGAGAAGACCTGCGTTGTCCTTATCGTCGTATGAGTATAGAGTTTTTTTTTTCTTCTGCTCTTCAAGGGGAGAGGGGAGGTAAAGAAGAGTTGAAGGGGGAAAAGGGAAAATAATTAAATCAATGAATCCCAATTCTGCGAATTGAAGCTGCAGTGGGTACTTACGATAGACGTAGCATGCGGTATGGGAAATGGTGTACCGTATACCTGTATTGTTCGGTAATTCGGGTAAAATACTGAAGTTCGGTAACATGGAACAAATCGAAGTATGTCGTAATTTTGATCTCTTTCTTCTGTTTCTGTTTCTTTTTCTTTTTGTTTTTTTTTGCTTCTTTTTTCCTTCTGTTCAAGACATCTGAGTTAATATGTAGATATTTAAAGAAACATCAGATTCAACCTGCGACTGCAGATATTCCAGTCGTGATGTGGATATAAGAGAGAATGTTGGTATGTATGGTCTATTAGGGCAAAAAGAAAATATTTTGTAAGACTCACCAGTGTATAGTTATCTCAACCACAACTAGTGGGAATGAGGCTGAGATTTCAACCAAGGGGAAAAAAAAAGAGGCAACAAAGAAGTCTCTAGGATAAGAAGAGAAAAAAATAATAATAATGAAGGGGCCGTTGAAATGATTAAATACTACACTGTATGGCAACAAGCAATTGCTCATTTCCTTCAGGCATGCCCTACAGTTAGGTACTACTTCAATACCCAAGTAAGTGCCTATCAAAATACAGAGCTGCCTACCACGAGATGACGATGTGGAATGATTGCCAGACGAGAACCCGTTGCTCGGTATAATTGGACGATCCTTTGAATTCCTGGGGAATGTTATCGGCCAAACGGGGTCGATCTGTGTTTCAAGTGTGTTGGACGGGAGCCCTAAAAGGGACGGGGATTATTACAATTTCCCTACAATCTACCTATGACAAACTCTCCTGAGTCTTTCACGGTGTGCAAAGGGGGGCTCTCCCCCTTTCTCTTTATTCAGATTTCAAGTTTAATAATAAAAAATGTCCCGAGAAATTATGGATTACGGTGGATACAAGAATAGCAGTCTATTTCATTCAGACTTCTATAGTCCGAGACACCGCCGGGCTCCAGTTCCCCCCACATCGCAGCGTACTTAGTCGACTAGTCTAGTATTATAATCACGTTTGAGATTATTACCCTTAGACTGTACTCCGTAACGCTCATTCTTTACCTGTATTACTTTCGTGGGAATTCCCCCCTAGCACCGACAGGGCGGTCCGGGGAAGATATGCGGAGCCTTCGGATTCCTGCGTTTTGATCGCGAGATTCGATTAGACTTTCCTGTTCTCCCTATGATACACGGTCTTATCTAGTGTTGTGTTTTCTTTCAAGGTTGTGTTTGTGTTCATTGTTGACTGGTCGGGCGACTACTGTGCCCAAACCCCGAGACAAAAGAGACTGAGTCGATCACGACGCATATCATCATTTCCTCCTATTCGACACCTTGGTGGGGAGGAAATGGTAGGATAGTACGGTGTACACCGCAAAATTCACTACAAGGTCTGTGTACATTATAAAACTAGTAGTATACCGTCATCTACGGAGTATAGGGAACGTTGAAATTGAACGTCATCCCTGAACCGGTGAGGCTTGATGTGGCAGTGAAAAACGGTTTGGGCGGTGCAGATGGAGTGGATTCCCCAAAGTAAAAAACAGATCGGGGAGTTTGCGGTCTCTGTTTTGTCAACACACTTCGAAAAATATAAAAAAATATAACATTCCAACGATTATTGGTATTTTGTCCCGCCCTACGAGGCCCGCACTTCCCGCGACTTAGTATCTGGTAGCTTTCCAAACTCTGTATTCTCGGGAACTTTTTTTTCTTTCTCTTTTCTGCTCTATCTCAGCTGCTCTCAGCTCACCTCGTACCTGTCAAGGCACACAGTAACACAGATTGTATGATGAAGAGTGTGACCAGCCGCAATGCACAGGAACATCTGCGGGGTTGACCCCGCAGCCGTTGCAACTTGATGAGCTGGCGATGCCGTGCTTCACCACTTCCTTGATTATTTCGATTCACAACTCTGCCGCTACAGCCGGAGAAAAGAAAATTGAAGTCCCTCAGCACCCCCTCACTACAAAGTAAGGCTATGCTCTCCTGATCCTGTGCTCTCACGTCACCCGGGTGGGTTGTTGAATGGAGTTAGCGCTGTCCGAGGGCGAGAGTTAGCCTCTTCTGGTCGTAACAGCCGCATAAACCTAGCAGCTCCTGACAAGGATCTTGTTCAGACCTCAGGTGGTCATGGCGGTTAGATACTCGGATGCCTAGGAACCCCGCGTTCGCAACTCAGTTGGAACAGCGCTCTCCTTGCGGTTTTTTATGCGCCGCAATATCGAAAAATGCGATGGACAGGTACGACTATCCAAAAGGGGCAATAGACGTCATTTTTTGCTTTTTCATTTCGTTCGTGTTAAATTTACTTTGTTTTTTTGTTTTTTATTTTATTCTATTCTATTCTTTTGTATTTGTATTTTTTTTTTATGTGGGCTACAAATCCCGAGTTAGAATGAAATGACTCATATGTCCTAACAGATACGCAACTTCACTATATTTTCAAGTCGGATCCAGCGCTGACGGTGTCTCCTATCCACCATCCGTGCGCTATCAACGTGATATTGTGTAGGGCGGTTGTGGCGGGTTAGAAAAGAGAGTACCCTCGGGTCCCTAGGGCGATATCAATAAAATAGATTAAAACTTGCAGGGAACCCAAAGTAAGATCTATTATTATTGGATTATATAAAGTAAAGCGCCACGTTATCAACGACATCATTGAGAGCAGTTCTGATTTACCAGTATAATTATAGAGATGCAGTTTCTCGTCACTAGCCCCAATATACCCCACCCAGTAACCAGGTAAAGACAAAGAGCGGTGGCTGAAGCAAGGATCTGCGTGTTCGTAGCAGCCACTCTCCATCGATGACAGCGACACGATAATTATCAAAACATCCTGACCGCTAATCAATGTGCCTCAGGTGATCCATAACTCAAGTCGGCAACCAGTGAGCGATCTCCACCAGGATCCGACTAGGGGGGGTTGCAGACGGGATGAAGAGGGGGAGTTGTTTATCGAACCTCATTTGCCCACCTCGTACTCCGTACTCCGTACTAGGTACCTATGTACATTGTGAAGAACCTGTGCTATCATGCCACGCTTTCACAGATATAGTTTTCCAGCTCTGACGTGCGACATGGGACTTGTGTCTAATGGCAGGATGGGCGGTAATCTAGAGGATTACAAACAATTGTTTCTCGTGATCAGTTCTTGGAAGTTATTGGGCGCTTGCTTTGACCATCACGATAATCCTGGCGGGGACAGGGCTGTCTCATTTGGAACATTTCACCCAATCATCCTGTACTGGTTCGGACCTCACGGCTCCTAGGGCAAAGACTAGGGTCAAAGGATGGATGTAGTACGGAGTACTTGGGTACATATATGGGGGAAATGCATGTCTTACTATTTTTCCTTCCAAGATTCTTGGGGTCTTCCATTGGCTTTGGTGGGGGACTAGAGGTCCACTTGACAGGGTCGTTCTTGTACGGAGCACGGAGTATACGGAGTACAAGCTAGTGTATTATAAATGACCTGGCTCAGGGGAACGTTTTGCTTAATACTTTTCAATCTTTCAGAGTTCCTTCTGGAAGGTCAAAATTACTGGTACAGTCGACGAGAGCCAACAGTAATAAAACATATAGAACACACGTCATTACTATGTAGTATTCGATTATTGACTCTTATATCGTCAGAGATTCTGCATTGAATGGCGCCATATTGCCTAGAGAGGTATGTGATTCCCCTCAGCCGCAGAGCTAACTCTGCACTCCATTTTGATGTGCATGTAAACAATAATACCAGTCAATCTCGCATCCGCTCCTTGCTACGATCAACAGCCCTAAATAACGACCCCCACTTTTGAAGGCGGGCTCCCCCTATGGGACGAAACCTTCGGCGAAAAAAACTCTCCTTGATGCTCTTTGTTCCCTTTGTCATTCTGTGGGGAGTGATTTGAGTGATTGCGTACGGAGTAGTACTCCCGGGGTCATTTCTGTAAGATGGATTGGATTAATAGAAAACGTAAAAAGTAAAAAAAAAAAAAACCTATTTTTTCCATAACAACGTTAGACTTCTCCTACATTGGAGAATATCTCCTTGTTTAACTATACCTCGCTATCGCTTATACTATTCCACCTGGGCAACTTCCAAGATTCCAAGGTTGTTTTCGGGGAATAGGTAATCAATGTGGTGACATCATGAGGACGCAACGCAAGATGAAATTCTTTTCGTTACGGTATTACGAATATGAATACTAATACGGTAGTATTACTGTCAGGTACATCGAATATTCCTTCGAACCTTCCAAACATGGAAAACTTGGAAACGCAAATAAAACAACCATTACGGAGTATAGTGCGAGCTAGTCGGGGGATTTGAGGTCAGCCATTGAGGGTGTCACTCTCAGGGGTATATTCATTTTTAATTAAAGAGGCAAAAGCGAAAGGAAGTTTGAGTGTCCTAAAACTGAGCTATGGGTCTGATCTTCAGGAGAGAACGGAAGGGGCGCTTGCCATCTCCATTCCAGGGCAATTTAGGATTCTCCCTTTCCCCGATAGAGTACCCAGCACTATAACAATTGTCCCGATGTAGGATTTCAAATGTTTAGGTTGGAGAATGCAATCTCCTATACCGTATTATAGCACTTATTCGAAACACCCTAACATTTCATTTACTGGGGGTTATCTAGTATGATTGATGTATGGAGACTCTTTCCAAGTAATACGGAGTACATGTATTCCAATTCCAATATCTCAAGAACAATCTTACATGCTAATTATACAGACCCAGGGGGATGGAACCGTTGCGCCTCACTGGAGCCAGGGATGTTGCTCCATCACCCTAAGTCTCGGTAATTTTGAGATGTCCGGCTTTCTTCTCTGGTCATATCACACACGTTATGGTGGTGTGATTGTGATTGTGATTGTGATTGTGATTGTGACTTCCTAGAAATGTTCACTCTCTCTAGGTACTTGTGGATATACAGCCATTGTGATAATGTACTCGGCCCAATGTACACCTTCTTTGCGACAAGGTATCCTTTGACCAAACTAGGCAACCTTGGAAAAGAAGCACCCCGCTTTGACGCATGCACGTCGGCACCCGTCTAGCTTCGAAGGATGACAGTGCATGTCAAAATGATACTCCACACTACCACCCAAGGAGAGAGCGCCCTGGTAGAGACTGACACGTCTCAGACATCCCCCACTCTCGTCTCAGCCCACAGCCACTTTCAGCTCAGCCTCGTCCCGTTCCTTCGATGCGTCTTCGATTCTTCCAGCGTCGATATGCAAATCAAGACAGGCTGTGGTGTGGAATCACACTAGCATGGAAATGGAAAAAAATAAACATCCACAGAAGGTCATCTCACCATCCTCGAGCCTCTCCCTTTGATACGACAACCCGGGGGTACCTCCGTTGGCTTACCACTAGCCCCTCCAATCACTGACCCGGCTATGCCTAAATACTGGATTTTCTCTAACGCCTATACCGCATTTTGGTTCCGACTGCAGCAAGACAGATGTGTGTCTCTTTCTTTTTTGCCTTTTCTCTTTCATCTCGGTAGGTGCATGTGACTCACCTTGGCGTGGATGTTCCCATCATACCCGAGAATATCGGTGCAACAGTATCATAGGGCACATGTGGCTCGCACGTCAATGATCGTGTAACCAGAATCATGCATTGCGACTCGTCCCGGTCCTGTTCAGAATGATACTCTTGTTTCAGAGGGATCTATCCCGGAACCGGCATGGCGCCATCATTTGTCTTACGGTTGATAAATTCAACTTCCCTATTTTCCTTTAAGCCGGTGTCTATTTTTTCGTTGCCGGGGTGGAAGGATCCCGGGATTAACCCGATACCATCTCTGTATGGGACACGGCTTATAGGATTCCATGCACGGTGTCCGGGCGTTTCGAATGCTCGTTTCATAGACGGCGTGCGGTCATACGATTAGGGAAATCTGATACGTGGCCATGATCCGGATAACAAGGGAGGTGCACATGTGTTTCCCGGAGCTTGCAATACTTTACACGATGTATCGTGTACCTAGGCAAAGCGGGATAGCGGGATAGCGGGAAAGGAAACATCGCGAGATTGCAACGAACCCACAAGTACTCCGTACATATCTGGGACATATCGCACGATCCACCAGTCTTTGATTACCCATCATGCTAGATATCGAGGCTGCATATGTTGTATCTCTCGTGGACAGATATTGCGGACCCATATCTCGGGATAACAACCGGTTCCAAGCGGCTCCGGCTCTTAGAAACAGAAATCCCCACCCCACTGACCCAATCCCAGTCTTGCGATTGGTGTAAGTCGCTTATGGCTTGGATAACACGCTGACGCCATCCAGACGCAGTGGATATCAGCCCCAGTGGGGCAAGTACCAGGAAAATGTCCCCGGAAACGCCGTCGCAAGCCAACGTGCCTGTTTCCAAAGCCAGCTTGGCTGCTGTTGGCTGCTTCATCCACGCTACCACACTAAACGAGATTCAAACATCCCGCGGCAAAGTTTAGGTGCCAACAAACTAATTTATTTGAAGCACTCATTTCCTCTACCACACATCCCCACATCTCCACCAAACAAATCCACATGGCACCATATGCCAAACATTTGAAACGCAAAGCATTCGCCAGATATCTAGCGGGTTCCATATGTCGCAGATCTAGGGCTAAAAATAACGCTTTTCCATATCTTGGAACCGAATGACCCCCACATCCAATTCCCGTGGGACAACGTGGCTTCCAGAATTTTCATCGAAGGCTGTTCAGCCCACTTCGGCAATTCGGTACCGTGGAGGACCAGGGTCAAGCCCTGACATGCTAGGGTCCAATTCACACGAATTCGAACACGAAGGGGTTTTTTCAGCCTTCGCGTGTTTGGGGTCTATTATTTGGATTATACGACGGGTCGCTCGGGAGCCGTTGCCAGCGAATCTTGGTACGCGTGTCTTGGCGGTTTGACCTTGAACTCTACCTAGGGCTTGTCCAGGATAGTGGCTGGTGGATAGGTGTATCCCGAGGTCGAAACCTGTTGCACATGTGGATCCCTTTTATACGGGTTATGTTGCTGTCGCAACAAGTGGTATTACTGTAACATGGCGTTCATACAGGATTCCTTCGTATACAGTGCTATATAGTTGGTATTTGCTGGTTTCTTGTGAATTTTGAACGCTGTCGTCTATTCTTAGGAGCGGCTCGGGGAATCCCTGTCGAAGGAATGCATTGCTTGCATTCAGCCTCTTTTTAAGTTTGGCGCATAAGCCGAAGTACCCAAGTAATTACAACATGCTACATCGCCAAGCTGTTTTGCTTCGAAGTTATTATGCGTCAGCATCCTTTTGTGGTGCTTACTCCAGGCGTCGTAAATTAGATTTCACATTTCATACGAGGCAATAAGCGGTCAGCGAGGCTGTTGCAGTCATGTTCATTCTTAGATCTTAGATACATCGGTGAAACCGCTTGCTAGGTGGGATGCGGACTCAAAGGTTCGTTGCTTCATTGTCGCTCGGTCAACAGCGCTTTTTGTATCGATTTTCTCCTGGTTCTGCGCTCACTTTCGTCGTAATACGTCTTGGATCCGAGGTAGCTTACCGGCCCTTGCTGTTGATGAAAGGATGAATGTTGCTGAAAATGTGAGTGTATGTGGAGACAATGGCAATAGACTCAATTGTGCCCTCCATAGCTTCTTGTAGGTTAGACTCGAGTTCGTGGATCGTTGCTTTCGTTTTGGGCACAAAGCTGCGACGCAGAAATTGATGTAGACCGGCGCTGACTGTAGGCATTTTCGAACCGCTCCAAGTCCGAATTGACATCCAGGGGCGTCGGGGCTAGCTCTCTCGTGCACGATTGCTTATTGGTGTCATTCACAGTAGCTCCTTTGTTGATTGTATCAACTGACTGAAACCGACGGGAACAATTTACCTGCCATAACACTACTAGACTCGTCGACGTTATCAGAGCCCTCGTCGTAGTCGTCCACAAGGGCGGCCACTTGGGTCAGGAAGATCCGCTACTATCATTGAAATGCTATCGCGATACTGACAGTCCGTTGTATGACTGGGCGAGTGAATGATTGGACGTATAAGGTGGCGGGACTGCTTTTCATTAGGTCCCCACAGGTGCTGCTATACTCGCCCGGCATATCCTCTAGGGCCTGTATATACAGCGCACCGTTAACCCTCTTGGTATACTAGAATGGTAATGTCAGTAAGTCTATATATTGCCTTGCACGAGCGATACTCACATCGGTAGCATCTGCTGCATTAGCGTTCGATGAGAGGGGATGTGTGGTGACCGCAGTCCCAAACTCGCGGACGATTTCATTTGTTCAGCCAGCGCGCGGATAATCTCGGGCGGATGACGTGGCCCAGCTGTCTGCCAGAAGTCATTTGCATAATAGATAAAGCCGCTAAATTGCTCCTATAGAAGCCCCCGTCGAGGTATCGAAGATCTTCTCAAGTTCGTTCTCGTCTTTCTCCTCATACGAACCGGGAACTAGCCTGGGGAATCCATCGGTTGTATTAGAAAACCTCAAATTGAGCCTGTTAACCTCGACTTCAGGTCCCGCCAGACTGCGCTTGTTCCTGCTGCGGTTTCTTGTTGTTGACCAGACACCAAGTAAGAACGTTCTTTTTCCGGCGTGCTTCGAATGATTTATAGTCATTATATGGCCAGGCGATCGAAGGTGAATAGGTCTTGTCCTCAATCGTGTGAAAGAAGGCAAACGATCATCTCTTTACCGCGCGTCCTTTGTGGCCGTGGCTTCCGAATGAACCATTTGGATGGCATTGCTCGTGGTGGGTGAGCTTTAATGAAGCCAAATATCGAGATCCCACATCAGAGATTGCAGCTGATGTTCTCCGATCGATTCGTTGGTCATTTCGGTGCGCAAGGGACATTGAGCAGTCCTCGACCGTACCGCGCGGGTCACATCTGATGTTTGTGTGATATTTCTTTTCACCCGAGTATGACATGGTGGTACGTTCCACAGATCGATGTGAGAGATCTGATGCAATTGAGCTTCGGGTTGGATTGAGCGTGGCGTTGATAATCGATTCTGTGGCTGCTGTTTTATATTAGTATCCAGATAACTGCTTAGAGCACACTGAAAACTTACCATTGGTAGGGCGGACTTCTTATTATTTTTTTTCCACTGCCCCAGCAGTATCTTGTTCTTTCTGTGTCCCAGACAAGGATGAAGCGTGTATCTTCATTCCCAAATTCGTGCCCACGATATCGTGGTTGTGGAGAGAAACTAGATCTCGCGAGTGAGAACAGGATCGTCAAGTCAATTTAGGGAAGAGTTGTTACCTGTTGAAGCGAACTCGGATATTCAGGTGGAATAAAGAGAAGGAAATGAGAGACGCCAGTTGAAGAGGGTTGGGATAACAAGTGAAGGTGTGAAGTAACTCGACTTTACCAAATAGAATACGAAAGGAAGAAACCCCAGAGGAACGGTAAATTTATATATCAAATATAACACAGAGGGTTCCAAAGGGGGGAGGGGGGGAACCCCATGGATCAAGCTGAGCTTCTCAGAGAGAAAGAGAGTGACAGGAAGATCACGAGAAGAAAAGGTCACATTTGCCTTAGGCAGGAAGCCTGCGTTGACAACAATTCGATCACCTCAGCAATACTACCTAGATATTGTATTTGTGGACCTGTCCTCATGTTTTAACTCACTTTTGTATACACTATGCGATGCTACAACATCACACATGAGATTAGAGTTTCCAAATATTGTACATATATAGGTATCACCTCACAGCTACTCTCGCCAACTGAAATATCTGTTAAGTACTAGCCGAACCCCTCGTATATAAGAATGGGAGCCAGGTAAAATAGCTGCAAGCCAACATCGATTTTGAGGCTGGTAACCCATCCATCGATCGTACCCGAAGCGATCACTAGGCCGGCCCAAAGCACGAGGGTTACCCACCTTGCTGTGAACCCCCTAATTGTAACAAACCAGGAAATCCAAATCCCAAGAATTAAAGCAGCCGAGAGAGCCTGATGCGTGAAACCCGTAGAAAAGGCAATGACACAATCGTGTATGATCGAAAGCACAAGCACGACCCAGTAAAAATACCACCATTTGAGGAGAATGAAATTGCGGCAGAATAGTAAGAACGAGGAAAGCAGGAAGGGCTTGTTTTGATACCACTTTTTAACGCTGGTTTGACACTGGAGATACAGCATCTTATACTCAAACTTCAAGGATTTCAGGAGATTTCCTTTCCTATCATAAACTATCATTAGGTTGATGTATGCATTGAGTCGCGTCTGCCTTCCGTGGTAGTCGTCTGCAGGGGACGCAGCAGTCGTCTGCAAGGCGAGCAAACACAGTTCTTCGACTTTGGTGAGGTGGCGTTTCTCTGGGTAAGGAACTCCGAGATAATCAAGATCGCTTGCATGCGATTCTGCAATGTATCTATGGATTCGAGAAAATCCATATCGCATCAAAAGCCTAGAGCCTTGGGATGGAGCAGCGTCATCGCCCACAGAGGAGAGACCAGATTTCCCGGTCACCCAACGACTAGCCGCCAGGTAGTATTCCGCAAGCCAGGAGTACAGACGACCATAGGTAGAGTTCTGAGCCACGTTCTGTCCCATAACGTTCCACTTGATGAGTTGCAAACAACGATCAGCATGTGGAAGGATCTGACGGCAATCAGGTAGACTGCCCCGATTGTGACATGCGTATAAGGCAACGCAATGAAGAACTTCGTCTGCTTGTTCGTGAAACAACGGTGTGCGGCTGTTGACAGAGTAGAGCCATTGATGTACGCATTTATGCATGCAATACCCTGGAACCCCATTTATTCTGCCACTAGTCGTGTCTGTTCCAACCTCGGCAAATCCATACTCACAAAGAACGCGCATAGAGTCAACGAAAGTCGCAAGGTTTCGCCCGATATCAGCAAGGCGGGAACTTCCCCCACGCCGTAAAAGCGCAGCCCAAATATCCTGGTTACTGAAAAAACACCAGTAATTTGCTAGATATGCTGCATTTGTGTGTTTGCGGCTGATTTCTTTCATGGTAATCTCCCATGCCACATGTACCGGATATGTAGGCGGGAGATTTCCAGGCACCTGCTCGGACCACTGAGCCTGATAATTTTCCAGGTAGTCACGACAGCTGATATTACTGTTTTTGAGGTAGGCTCCAACACTGGCAAGGGCCTGTGGGAATCCATCTAATTCCATGATTAGGTCACGAACAGACGGCTCTGTTTAGGCAAGGTCAGAAAGGAAGGAGTACAAGGTTATTTCCGGACTTTACGCCACTTACCTCCGCGCAGGTCTGGTCTCTCAGAAGTCTGGGACAATATATCCAGGCTCTGCTCCGTGTTATGAAGTTTCCCCACTGCTACTTCAGTGCCCAACTTGACGCCTGGTCTTGTAGTGGTAATCAGTATATGCCCTTGCCGTATATCTGGAAGAAATTTCCTAAGACCACGTATCTCAGATTGGTCATCGGCATCGACAATGGCATCCACCTCATAGCAGTCATACACCATCAGCCACCTGTCATTGCCTGGTAAGCTAAGCCATTCTTTGATTGCGGGTATGGCGGCAGTGGCATTGTGTGAGTAAACGATTTTCTGAAGAGCAGATAAGGAATCATGATCTTTGGTGATGCGACCTGCCATTTCCAGAAAGCTACAAGCGAGCCGGTCTTCATCAGACGCATCTAGCCAGAATATAGCAGAGTAGGCGTCCAAATTTTGCATAACGTATGCTAGAGCGATTTGTGTTTTCCCGATCCCCGAAATACCGTGGAGAACAACCGTCTGGTTTGCGCTATCAGGCTGAAAAGCCCTTTTTATTTTAGCCATCTCGGCTTCTCTGCCGACAAAATGACGAACAGGAGGCATGTCGATTGATCTGAATCGAACTTCAAATTCATCTGCGTTGAATTGTCAATTGTCAGCCGATGACCAATACTAGTAACATCATCTGAGGTGTCGGTATAGACCTACCAACTGAGAATGATCCATTGGTACCTGTGATACCACCAGTGTCTGCTTGTACTGGTACTTCACATAGTAACTCTTTGGCAAAAGCAGCCGCTGCCAGAGCCGCGTATCTTTGCCATTCTTTATTCTTGTGTGAGTCTGCATAGTCACAAATGCCACGCACTACCAAGGACGGAAAATGATTCATCAAACCGGCAGCCTCCATTTCGAAACACAAGATGCCGAGTTGACTAGCCAGTTGATCACGAACTTGGGCATTCTTCATGACTTGATTTCCTGAGGCAATCGTTCCGTAGTGTATATGAGGTTCTTCCGATGTCCGTGGCCGCCTGTCTAAGACCCTCATTCGATCGCAGCTGGCGCAGTCACTGGCAGAACTTTCATGGGTGTAACTAGCATCATAAAGGCGATCGTGACCCTCCGCTGGCCTGCGGAAAGAACCCAGGCCCGTCTGAGTCTCTGTAGCCACTGCATTTGAGATATGTGACTGAAGTCGTGTGTTTCCTTCTACCATGCGGTTCGCTTGAACTTTCGCCAGTGCCGTGAGAAGTTCAGCTGGAGGCATATTCAATGTTCCGGTACGCTCAAAATGACCGGAGGCAATTGTTTTCCCGGCGTCATACTGGACAACACCTGAGAATTGTCCCTGCGGCTGACTGACGACAACATCACCAAGCCTGATATCTGTAGTGAGCGATGGAACACCACCACCGATGCCGACCATGAGCCCTATCCTGATCGCGGGAAATGTTAGACGCATCTGCGTAGCGACGACCGCTGCAAAGGTCGTTCCATATATCCCTGCTGGTAGACATGCGACAACAACATTGTGACCAGCAAGTTCACCTAGGAGGTAGGAGTTCTGGTCGCGGCGAGGCTGGTGAAGTGGAGGATGAGTCGCGTCCAAAACAAGTCTTGCTGCAGCCATCTCCAAAGGGAGGGCGCAGATCCATCCGACAGTGTAGCTATCTAGGGACCTCATTTTGGTTCGCAAAGAATGTCATACATTGACCACAGGAAAGCAATTCAGTATTAGAATGATTGTGGACGAAAGAGAGCTTGAAACAGGTGCCGGGGGGACATTAGAGAAGACGCTCCATGTCTATTTTTGTTGTACATAGCGCCTGTGGCTGAGTTCGCGAATATGGTGTAGTCAGAGGGTTGTAGGGTTGCAGCGCAGGGGGTACGTGCCCTGCGTTGGACTGAGCATACCTTCCAAAGTACTCGCAGCCAATTATATAAGACTATGATAATCGGGGCGTAGCCAGGCTATCGCATAATCAGGGACAGTGCTGGAATACGATGTGAGAAGAACTTGATCCGGGTTAGGTTCAGGGTCTTTGCGGTGGTATGTAGCTTCATCCTGGTATTGAACTCTCATCCGCTTTTGAGGTTTTTTGATGGCATGTATACACATCACTGTAGTGAAGTGAAGACAGGCGTCGACATTCTAGGGGTGAGGTGGCATGCGGCTGAGAATTGGGAATCTACTTTGTAGGGGTTGGGAAATAAGACTGAGGTACATAGTCTCACAGCCAATGGTTTTATATTACGCTAAACAGCTGTCATACTGCCGTATCTCGATTCTCGGTATCCAGAGAATGCAAACTGGACTACCTCCGCGCCAAGTGATCTAAGGCGCAGGGGAAATGGGGCTGAAATTACCTTGGCAGCCTCACTGTCACAAAGGGTAACACGAGGCACAGCCCCGTCTCCATTGAAGATTATGCAGGCTCAAGTTTGTGGCTGTTTCTTTTCCTTATGTCTCAAATCCAGGGCTCATTGAGGCTCTGAGCATCTTCCCTTGTTTTATCTCAGCCATTTTGATGGATGCCCAAGGCATCACATGTTTGATAGAACCTACAGATAGTTTGCCTGCTCTCTCCCTCCCTCCCTCTCTCCTCTTTGTCCGTCCACGATAATACATACAGTCTTTCATACATGAATACACTCGTACTGTATCACATTTGAGTTCACCCGCCCGAGTCCCCTTACGAAACCCCGGGAGCATTTACTTGATCTCTCTATCGAACCCCTTATTTTGGGAGTCTCATCTGCTCACCCGTGATAGAAAAGGCCTGGTCAAATAACGCCTAACACCATGATGAAGATACTTTAGCAGCAATTTATAGTAGAAATAAGAGTTCCTATATATATCCTACTGGGGCTTGGGGGTAGCAAGAGGTGAAATTCAATTCTATATCCTGATTTTGAATTCTATAGGATATTTACATCATGTTAAGCAGACCGACACTCCTAACGGTTACTTGTCTATACAAGCCGAAAGGGGTGTCTCTCCAAGTACTCCTCGAAAGTGGAGAGCTTGCCCCGGGCGCTTGCGGCAGCTTCTGCAACCAACGCCTCCGAGCCAGGGCCGAAATATCCATACTCATCCATGAAGCTGAATCCCTCCGCGAAAACATCCTGGAAGAAAGGCAATCCTGCCTTGAACTCCTCAGTGGAGACCTGTTTATAGACGATGGGTTTGCCGGAACTCTTGGACAAGAGGGCGGTGATCTGCTCCACGGTGTATAGTTTTGTGGCAGCATGGAGTCGCTTTCCCTGGTACTTCTCAGGTTCGGCAAGAATAGCGCCAACGAACTTGCCCGTATCACCCACAGCATCCAGCAAGGGGAACTGGGCCTGGGGAGAGGTATGACGGGCTAGCACATAGGTACCGTCGGGAGCCTGTGTGGGGGCCAAAAAGGTTTGCGCCTGGAGGTTTTCCATGAACGAGCCAAGCGAGACAAAAGCACTCTTGATAGGAAGCGTGCGAATGTATTCCTCGGCGGCGGCCTTTGCATCGAAGGGGATGACCGAGCTGTATTTGCCATCGGAGATATCGCGAATTGCTGGGAGAGTGCTCCAGATAAGATAATCGACACCTTGCTGAACAGCGACATCGGCGATCCGCTTAGCATTGGCTAGTTCGACTTGGAAAGCGTCGGCGCTAATGTCAGGTGTGGTCATGGCAAAGACCGTATGCACACCGGTCAAGGCTGCCGCTAGCGAGGCCGAGTCGGCCACGTCACCATCAACAACCTCGACATTTCCTTTTGCTTTCAATTGTTGCGCCTTGTCGGAGTTGGCATCACGGGTTATGGCCCGGATATTATACTGTTGGGAAAGCTCTGGGTCGTTCAGCACATGGTTCAGGACGGAGCTGCCTTGCTGGCCTGTGGCACCGAAAATAGCAAGAGTCTGGGCCATTGTGGGGTTTTGATGGGGGCGTTGAAAGTTGAATAAGACAAGGAACTGGTAGAGTGGTTTCCAAAGAATGGTAGGATGCGCGTATTTAAGGAATTACTTGGATTAGCAATGGAACGAAAAAGAACCAGGGAACAGGATGGTTTGAAATCAGTTTAACTATTCAACAACATGCTGGAGAGGGGGAAGCGCTACGTAGATTATCAATTCGGTTCTAATTCATTTGAGGCAAAGTAGATGCTGTAGCGCCAAAACATAGAGGTCCAACCCCTATTAACAGCCGCAATAGTCAATCCCTCGGTGTATTCTGGGCGATACTATTGGCTTGACCTCGGGAGTTTATCAACTTGTCACGTCAGCAATCTATTCGATTCCAGCTCAAGCCCTCAAACGTGGGGGCCATATCGTACAGGTCGACGGTGATGTCCATGTGAAGTTGGGGAAAAGAGGAAGTCACCTGCCCTGGCAGTTTCTGTCCGCTTCTACATCCCTCGATTCTCGTAGACTTGAGTCACTCGACTACCTGACCAAGCCATGGATGACTCAAAGCCAGTTGATCAGAGATTCACTAAAGCACTACCGAAGATTGAGGTATGATCGACAGTCTCATAATGTTTGGGCTTTCTGACCGGATCCCACTGTAGCTGCACGCTCATCTCAGTGGGAGCATCAGTCGCCAATGCCTGCATGAGATTTGGAAACGAAAAAAAGAACAGAATCCCAATCTCAATGTAGAAGATCCGCTGGTGCTAATGCCTCCGGGCAAGGTCGATTATACACTGGAAACGTAGGTGCTTGTGTCTACACTCGACAATGCTGCAAAATCATCACTTTCAAATCTAATGAAGGCCTAGGTTCTTCTCAACGTTTTCCAAGTTGACCTACCAGCTCTGCAACGACCTAGATAGCTTGGTATATGCCACCAACTCAGTCCTCGAGGACTTTCTTGGAGATGGAGTAGTGTACCTCGAGCTACGGACCATACCAAGAGCATCTCCCGGCATCACTCAAGAACAATACATCAACTCAGTCCTGGATACAACCGAGAAATTCCGAAGCAGAACTAAACGTATGTCCGTGTTTTTAATTCTAGCCGTCGATCGCGGCAGCATGACAGCAGCAGAGGCGGACGAGATCGTCAATCTTGCGATCGAAAACAAGTCGCGCGGGGTTGTAGGGGTGGATATTTGCGGCAACCCAACCAAAGGCGATGTCAGCATTTACAAAGAACCATTTGCGAAAGCCAAAGCCAATGGACTAGGCATCACCCTTCACTTTGCTGAGACCACAGCCTCAGCTTCCGCGAGCGAGCTATCGACCCTTCTTTCTTTCCAGCCTGACCGATTGGGCCATGTCATCCATGTGCCCGATGAGATCAAGAAGGAGATTGCGCGGCGCAAGCTCAGCCTGGAGTTGTGCATTTCTTGCAACGTCCATGCGAAGATGATTAATGGGGGGTTCTTGGATCACCATTTCGGTTATTGGCGACACGAAGACTGCCCGATCGCACTATGTGTAAGTTATTCCAACTAAGATGGATATATATTCTCGTTCCCTGACTCTTCATTTCTACAGACCGATGATGTGGGGTTTTTCTGTAGCCCCGTCTCCAATGAGTACTTGTTGGCCGCACATCATTTTGGTTTGAGTCGTACTGATCTCCTGGACATGTGCATTAAGTCTGCAGAGGCAATTTTTGCTAGTGAGTACTACAAAGGGAGAATCCAAGGTATGCTCGAAGTATTTGCTACTCGCTTTGACTCTGCATGAGGAATTGGAGCTGTATGGGATTTTTGAACATCATTCTTTGTCCCTGAAGAAGATGCCTATGAATATTCATGGAGTGCAATCAATCTAAGCCCTCCATCTCATATCCTACTATCTATCGTACAAGGATTCCCGTACTTTGACCAGTTGACGCTATACCTGATTAGGTACCCGATAAAAGGAGTTATGTCCAGGTGGCACAATCTCAGCCTCAAAAAATATTAAAACCTCAATCGGGTGCCCGCCTGGATTTTTCCTTTGAAAATATGATGTCACGTTAAAATTTCCAAGATTATATATACTTCATTTCTGACTCAATGTTGGGAAGCTTTGCATATCATGTAAGGCGCGGCATCTCCATCTCCCGAACTCCACGTTTCAACTCTCAACCTCGAATTATCTTCTCGACTTCTCATTTCAGTCGGACCTTCTCTCATAAAACTCAAAGCTCCAACACCATTATGGCAAATGGAGCTCTCCCACAGACTCTCAAGTCTATCACTGCCACAAAAATCAGTGAACTCTCCAAGCAACGCGCCCTCTTTGATCTGCGAAAAACCGAAATTCTTGCAGTTGCCAAGGCAGCCCCAGATCTGCGTACCCATGCTCAGGCGTTGCTGGATGGAATATCACGTCTCAAGGGATTCCCCGAGGATTCACTCGACAAAGATGACGTAGATTTAGATGCTGATTCCTTTGATGAGGACTCAGAAGACATACTCACTTCACGAGGAGTGGGTCGTTTACAGCCGGAAGATCATACCAACATTCGTCGCTTTCTTCTACAAAGTCGCCACGACCCTTCCATCTCGCAGGCAGCTCTACAGGATCGTATCGATCAGCTTGAAAAGGAGCTGCAGTATCTTGAGATAAAGCACCAGCACGGTGCTTTCTACAGCAATTTGGTCAAAGAGTGGTTGTCGGAATTGGATGGAAGCCTTACTTCCACTGCGAGTGAATCCAAATCCACCGAATCCGACCCAACCTTTGAAAACGTTGGACGGGCAGAAATGCACGAGCAACGCGCGACTTGGGAGTCCTTGGTTTTCAATGCTGCGACCCACGTCAACGAAGATGCAATCCGGTCCTACCTCAATGATCTTTTCACCAAAACCAAGCTTTCTCAACAGGCACTCAAGGATCTTCGATCAAGTATCCAATCGTTTGGCACAGACCTGATCTCAAAGGGCGAGTGGCTCGATGTAGACGAACTCAAATGGGTCTCTGGCGCATTGCTTAAGAGCGACATCCTCAGTGATGAAAAGACAACCATTCTGAAAGAGTTCATGCGGAACACCGATGTTGCCCAGGAGGTGGCAGATGTGCTCAACATGCGCATTGCCTCGCTCGAGAGCTGGACATGGACCGGAGACGCTGATGGTATTTCGCTTGAAATGCGCCGTCAACTCAACGGTAAATACCGGGTTTTCATGGATGAAGACCTTCTTGATGCCCTTCTGCTGCAGTACATGGGAACAAAATGGGCTGTCAAGCTTCGGGAGGTATTTGAGACATTCCTTCGTTCCAACGCTTGGAAGACCTTACAGGAAGATATCCCCGAAGAGCACAAGGAAATGCGCAAGTACTTCCTTGGCCGAGAAGCCAATTCGGACTCCGGCAAGATCAACGAGATTCGAAGGAATACATACACCGACCAGTATTTCATGAGTCAACTGCCAGAGTCAACCTATGAAGGCGTGCGGGAATATGATGCCGAAGGGTCCAACACACACAACCCCCTGGATGCAAAGCATTCCCTTCTACACCTCCTGATCACAGAATCTATCATCCATAAACATCAGCGCGGAGACTTTACTGCAATCCGGTCGGACTTTGAGTGGTTTGGCCCTTCAATGCCCCATGCCACCATGCTCACCGTGCTAAAGTTCTTCGGGGTCTCTGAGCTGTGGATCAAGTTTTTCGCAGTGTTTTTGGAGGCTCCACTCAAATTTGTCCAAGATGGAGCGGATGCCTCTATTCAAATCCGCAAGCGTGGCCTTCCAATGAGTCATACGCTCGGTGACTGCTTCGGAGAATCCGTTCTCTTCTGTATGGACTATGCAGTCAATCAGGCTACCGACGGCGCCTTTTTGTACCGGCTTCATGATGACTTCTGGTTCTGGGGCGCAGAGAACACTTGCGTCAAGGCATGGCAGGCAATGGAGCAGTTTAGTCAGGTAATGGGGCTGAAGTTCAACGCGGAGAAGACTGGAACTGTACAGATGGGCTTGAATGACACCCCAAAGGAGTCTGCCCTTCCCACAGGTGACATCCGCTGGGGCTTCCTGGTTCTGGATGCGAAGAAAGAAAGGTTCATAATCGACCAGGCCCAGGTTGACCAGCATATCGAAGAGCTTCAACGACAACTTTCATCCTGCAAAAGTGTGTTCGCTTGGGTACAGGCATGGAACAGCTACTTCGGCCGCTTCTTTACCAACAACTTTGCAAAGCCAGCCACTTGCTTCGGTAGGGACCATATTGACATGGCCATTGCCACCCTGAGTCGCATTGAGCGCACACTCTTCAACAAAAGCTCAGATGATAATAGTTCATCCGATCAAATCAGCGGTGTCACCGACCATCTACGCACTGTGATCGCAGAGCGATTCGATATCCACGATCTTCCCGATGGATTCTTCTATTATCCCATTGAACTCGGCGGCTTGGGTCTTCTCAATCCTTTTATTACACTACTCGCCATGCGTGAAAACATCAAACAGACCCCCCGCAAGCTACTGCACAAGGCCTCTCTGAGGGATGAGAAAAAATATGAGGCAGCCAAGGAAAAGTTCAAAAAGCACGGCTCTGATTTTAGGAGCGAATTCCGGAGCAAATGGGGCGGTGAATCCAAGTCATTCATGTCCCTGGACGAGTACAACCGGTATGCGGAAACGTTTAGTCCTTCTCTTGTGGATGTGTACACGCAACTCACCGAGGTGCCGAGTGAGACGGGCCTGCCTCTGAGTTCGAGCTTTGAAAGGGAGCAGAACTCCCTTGATGGCAGGTCTTCTAAAGACTCTATCAATGCTTACTGGGGAACAATGACGCCCTACTGGAAATGGGTGGCGGAGTTGTATCATGAAGGGATGGTTCGTAATTACGGTAGCCTGGCTGCTGTGAATCGCGAGTTTATGCCCCTGGGTGTCGTGAAGACCCTACGGGAGGGTAAATTTAGATGGCAGGGCTAGTTGAGGATCGCGAATCTGAATTGCTTGACGCTTCCGTGACTTCCTGGCTTATGGCTTTCGGATGAAGCGATGCAAATGTATTTTAACATAGACAGGACAAATAGAACAACCCACATACTACTCTAAATATTGACCGTCAAAGAATTCTTGATACGAAGACACCTCAAACTCTCTCGAAGTGGTGGTAACGACATCAGCGACACCCGAAAAGAATAGTTATTGTGAAGCCATCCATTGTTTGAGTATTTCAACACATACGAATGCCGCAGAACTGCTTATATGTCCGGCCATTACATTGAAAGATTCTTGCATGAGCAGAAGACCTAAGAAATACTGTTAGAATCCCTGATTTGTGGGATACGGAAGAACACATTTCAGCGTCTTGCACTATGGATTACACTCAACAGGAGTTTCATGTCCTAGCTCTGGCTCTTTGAAGCAACAAAAGCCAATACCGAGCCCTCTCCTAGATCCTAAGCCCTGTCCTACCAAACCCTGAGCCTATGTTGAGGTGACTCCGCTCCTTACAGAGTGAATATATCTCGGTATCGATAATACGAAACTTCCTCGTTAGAGAGACAAAGACAAATAATAGGCGGGACTTCGAAGATTGTTAGACATCCAATAAGCGAGGATCACGAGGATGATATCTTTACCATTGTCCTATACTATTATCTTAAGGATAACCTGGCTGAATTTCTCCGGAAAGCGTGAGAGGCGAGATATAGTATATGTTGGGCCATCCCATAGATGCTTGTTTGTTAACAGACTGAGCCTTTTTTGGATGATTTTCCAGGGTATAAATACCCTGGTTTGTTGGTATTGAATAGATCATGATTCTTTCTTTGCTTTTCCCCCTCCTTAGTAGTAGCCTCTACAACAGTATATAGTCTACAGTTCCCTTCTCGTGGTTTAAGAGACGCTCTCCCCGATTAATCGCCTATACCACCAAACAAGCCACAAGCTTTAGAGCGTTACTCGCCCCTTGTGTCTATATTTATTGAACCGAATCATTTTTCGCGCCCAACTCATTCTATAGTGAAAGAGATGTGAGTAAGGAGCCTTATTTAAAGATGATGCTTGAATATGCTAATTTAAGTCGTAGTACTACTCAGCATGTCCCATGACTCGGGTGATAAATATGACATTGATAATCTATTACGAAGGATAAAACCGAGATAGAGGGGCCAATACAACAGGAGCTATCGAAGATATATCTCCCGCTAATAAAGTACAAGCGCAGCTCGCTATACATTATGTAGCCAGCAAAGCTTTAATTCAAATTTATTGCTTGGAAACGTAATTCTCAATTTAGTTTAATGTACGTAGTATCATATTTCATATCATTGGTCTACCTATCACTCAAGAGCGGCTGGCCTAAGAGTACCGCTTGATTTCAGTTCAGTTCTCAAGGGGTTGCAGGTTGAATTTTTATATTTAGGTAATGTAATGCATACTTGCTTGGGTCTTTTTTTAAAGAAGAAATATGTTTGCAATTGCGAGCTCTATATAGCAGCAATGGCCGGCCTGTGGAAGTAGTACAGAACAGCTCCTAGATGAATAACCTACTAGAGATCGTAACTACGTAAGGCAGTGATGAGGCTATAGGACTATCTGATACTGCTCACTTACTACGTATATGCAGTTACCTGGACCCAGCTCTATACCTTCATTTCCTCTGGGCTTCTACCCTTCACTTCTGGCACTGAGATATCGTCTTCTACATCCGCAGTCTTCCATCATCACCATGATGTATACAGCATGTCTATATTCGGGAAAGTGCAATTTCTATGAATTTGTGTACTTGGTTATAAGGTTTGCCACAGTCGGAGCGGTGCCTGGTTTTAAGACGTACTTGCCCTGTTACGATGCCCATGACGCTCTTTCCATCATCGCCAAAACACCTTTCGGCCCTGGTATCCATGGATGCAGCCCTAATTTATCTCTATAGGGGAAATTACCCTTTAACTGTGATTTGCTTTTACGGAACTCGACGCCGGCTCTCAAGAAGGCTTAGTAGTTTTTGAATAACGATCTATATATACGGCCCTTGAATCCATTTCTCTTCTTCTGAATTCTTACTTCTTCATCTATCTCCTTTGACCATTACATCATTCCGCCATCAGGTATACATTCAATCTACTTCAAGTATACCTCAACTGGTCTTCACTATAGGGTATATCGACTGCTCGATCGACCCCTGGAGATTGATACACCACCACCAACCCCAGATCCAATCTCTTCGAAGCCTTTTTATATAAATCACCAAAGGCTATATACAACATAGCACGATGACATCCGTGCAAGTCTACTACGAACAAGCCGAGGTCCCCAACTGGCTCGATGCCATTTCTGGGGATAATGGAAGCATCGACCCAAGGTAAGCATCTATATCTATCTATTTTCCATTATAAATTTATATTAACATAATACCCAGGACACTCGAAGTCCACCAGGTGGTCACCACCCAGCACAACACCCGCCACCCGGACCAACCACCTCAGTCCGAACAACACCCATCACCCCAGTCATCGGGCCGTTCCTCCCTCGACCTAAGAACTCTAGGTCCACTAAAGCTGGAGCATGAACCTCCAGCCGCGAGACTCCTCGGCAAGTCATCTCTTCGTCGGCTGTACGATCGAATCAGCCAATACGACCCACGGCGGACATTCACCGAGTTCCACAATGAAGAAGACTCAGTCTCGCTGGCCACGACCGCAACCGACTCGGAGTACGAAAACTGTTTGCTCCCATTCTGTGGAGCCCTACCACCACAGTCCGGAGAGTCCCCTGCAACCACCTCTACCTCCCCATCACCGTCACCCTCTCCGCCTACCAACCACGAACCCCAGTGGTTGCCTCTTGTGGTTGCACGAGTTGTATCGAGCAAGGCCCGCAAAGCATGCCGGGCCTTGAAGAAGAAGTTTTCTCGGTGATTCCAAGAGAAGGGAATTGGTACATGGTCTGTCTTGGATCATGTACCCCATGGTTATTATTGTCTGTTGTTGCTGGCACACAACCAAATTGTGCCAGCAAGGAATACGGGAAGCGAACACGGGGTACTCTTTCCAGCTGGGGGATTTATCCCAAAGGGTTTTAACCCAGTTGGTTTTAACGAGGCCCCAACTTATGTATATCTCACGAATTTGTTAGTTTGTTATATGGGAATGTTGATGTTTGTCCCATGTTGATACCCTATACGCTTTAGTTTCTGTCGGGAAATAAATATATCTCATGCCTTTCAACCTCAATTATGGAATTGTAGAAATAACCATACATTTGTAGATGAAGTGCTGTTGAAGTTGAATTGTATAGATCCAAGGCGGTCGGCCCACCTGCCCCGTGTTATCTCGGCAGAGTTGCCTCTCCACCATAAAGCCACCGTGAACAACTGCGGCCACAGGGCATCATCAACAACACCCATTCCCCTCGAACCAATTCTTCCACAACAGTCAACATGGATCCCTTTTCTGCAGAGGGCGGTAAGTCTCCCATACCCTTCTCCAACTCCGATCAGCGCTAAGCCAGCTTCCCCGCAGAGCTCCTCAACATCCACAGCGCCTTCCACTCAGGCCAATACCAGAATGTGATCGACTTCGAGACCGCCGCGCTCTCCCCCGAGAACCAACTCCCCGCTCAAGTCCTCAGACTCCGCGCCCAGATCGCCCTCGGCCAATTCGACGAAAGCCTCGCCGAACCCTCCATCGAAGAGGACAGCCCCGACCTGTCGGCCGTCAGGGCCCTGGCCCTGCAGTCCTCCGGCAACACAGACGCTGCCCTGCAGCTCGCACAAGAACTCGCAGAGAAATACCCCGAAAACAACACCGTGCAGGTCCTTGCTGCTACCGTGCTCCAGGCCCAGGGCTACAGTGAGGAGGCGCTGGCGCTGCTGTCCAAGCACCAGGGTAACCTCGAGGCGTGAGTTACCTTCGTCACAAGAAGACTGCGATATAGCGGAGCATATCGATCTGACAATCTGTCTGTATTTTAGCGTCTCCCTTATCGTCCAGATCCACCTCCAACAAAACCGGACCGATCTCGCCCTTAAGGAAGTTCAGGCTGCCAAGCGCTGGGGTCAGGATTCGCTGCTGGTCAACGTTGCCGAGTCGTGGGTTGGCTTGAGAGTTGTATGTCGATGAGAAACCTACAATATATAGACCGGTTGTGTATGAGTGCTAACTTATGTGTTTCTGCTGTATAGGGCGGCGAGAGCTACCAATCTGCTTTCTACGTCTTCGAGGAGCTTGCCTCCGCACCCGGTACCTCCGCACCGCTATCTATCGTTGGTCAAGCCATCGCTGAGATCCACCTGGGTCGTCTCCCTGAGGCTGAGGCTGCCCTCACCGCCGCTCTTGAGAAATACCCTACCGACGTGGAGTTGATTGCCAATAGCGTTGTTTTGAATGTGTTGGCTGGCAAGCAGACTGAGGACCTGGAGTCGTATGTCATCCCGTCGTGGCTTCATTTAAACGAGATAGTGAACTCGATGCTAACTTGTATCTCTCATCTAGCCGGTTACAGCAGATCCAGCCCGCACACCCCCTTCTCACTGATATCCAGGAAAAGAGCGAGTTCTTCGATACTGCGGCTGCTAAGTTCTCTGCCAAGGTCTCATCGTAGAATAATCTAAACGCTGTTCCATATATTTGTTGTTTGTTTAATCCGAGTCAGGGCAGCCTATCCTGCTTGTTTATGAAAAGACACGACCTATCTCAATCTTGCAATTGGTACCATATTTGGATCCCTTATCTGTAATTTGGTATGAGACAATAGGAACAATAAGAACCCGTTCCTATCCAACCTATGCTTCTGCCCCAATACCATGTGGAAGCAAATAAATCACAGCCGAGAAGCCAACCACCCTCGCAACTCCGAACGAGTCTGAGCCTCCTCCTTAACCATAGTATAAAACGGCGCATCATGCACCTCATCAGCCCCAACAACAAAAGCAATCTCTCCAAAAACCGACTTAATCTTCTTCACAAACTCCTGAATAGGCGAAAGCAAAATCTCATCCCCACCAGCAAGAACCAAAATCCTCTCCGTCTTAGCATCCCTCCACCACTCAGCCGGCGCATTAAACGGCTCATTCCAATTATCCGCCGGCCTATCCCCGCGGTAAGAATCAGACCACCTCGTCAACACCCCCGGCGTAATAATATCCTTCCACTGATTATCCTTCATCGACGGCCACTCCGTACTAAAGTTAATCCAAGGCGCATACGTAAAGGCGCCCGCTAATGGCGCCGACAGCGTCAGCGGTTCGATCTCCGCGTGCGGGTGGGATAGATGCAGCAGTGTCGCTGCGGTGAGGTTCCCGCCTGCGGAGTCTCCGCCGATAATCACGTTGGCTGGTGAGCGGCCCGTCTCGTTGAGGATGTAGCGCAGGGCTTCGACGGCTTGGCGCAGTTGGGTTGGGTGTGTTGCGTGTGGTGTTAGCGTGTACCGCGGGAAGAAGACGGCTAGGTCGTGGCCGGTTTCGTTTAAGGCTTTTAGCATCTCGAGCCAGAAGTCGAAGTAGGCTGGGATGGCGGGCATGGCGAAGCCGCCGCCTGTTTTTATTGGTTAGTATTTATATGCAATGTTGTGATTAGGGTTTTTTGCTCTTGGGTGGGAATTTCTCCGCGTGTTACACAATCGAGATTGGGGACGCACCGTGGTAATATACGATCACGTTCTTGGCATTCTTGTTTCCGATCCAGTGGCCCTCTGTATCGTGTGGAAGTGCAACGGTCTCGGGTTGGAGACCGCGCTTCTTCATGATGGTTTCGTAGGTCGCTGAAGTTGGCGGCACGAGGTACCTGTGCGATAATACAAAGTCAATGGATTATACATTCGCATTGTTGCTTTCTTGGGATTTAGATGTAGAATAATTGAGACAGAGGACAACATACTGTGTCTGTCGAGTCGACCTCCGATCAACGATTTTCCGAATCACGGCGGCTAGGATGTGGTGATCGTAGCGCTTGGGGCTGGCTTTACCCCGAAAAACACCAGTAATGGCAGCATATACCATGCTGGCATACATTGATAGATGCACGAATGGGATATCTGCTTTTTCCCAGAAGCCGAGCTGGGGGACACCATGATTGGACGACATTATGATTTGAGTGATCGAACCTTGGAAGCTCTTGGAGAAGTGGAAAAGGGAGCTGAGTGTCAGCTTTATAACTTGGTCTCCCCGCTCTTTGGTTTCCCTCGGCTGTGGGGCATGCAGGAACTGGAGCCGCCGGTTGCTGATTGGTTACTCTCCGATCCACATCGTGACATCTTCAAGGTTGGCATTTCAATGGGATTTTGTCTAGCTTGAGTATGATGGTATTGGAGATGCAACTTACTGTGGCATACAAAAACCAACAAGTCTCAAGGATGAGAGTGATTGGAGAACTACAAGGGATTATTTTGACAAGACCATAGCCAATATAAATCCAAAGGGGCAACTACCAGCCTTGCGTTCTCTTTGGGCCGAACCCCCGTCTCCTACGAGCCATAAGATATATATAATGATCGAAAGAAAATCAACAAATTGGATGAAGAGAATCCAAATATCCAGACTTGGAACGTAACAAACCAGTAATCCGATAACTCCATTGGTGTAAAGCTCGGTCTCTTTAGAGGTCCATTGGCACAATATGTCCGAGACCTTGGGTGGTTGCAACTACAGCCTGAACATTTCCAAAGTTTGTCATTTGGCATTGTATTCCATTGCATTGTTTTCGTTATTTTGTTGTTTCATTATTTCACACCGGAATACCATCCTGTATCCCATGTGCACCTCACAGGTTTGCGCCAATCCCAGAACGGCGTGTTTCATCTTGACGCCACAGATTAGAATATGACAACTTAGTTACCATTGACCTAGTTTTCCTCACCAGTCGGGGCCAATTCACAGAATGCCTTGTAGGTCGTAAAGACATCATCATCGCCCTCACCGCTGCCGGTGTTCTCAATCACACATTCAGCGGTAGCGCCGACGAAGAAAACGTAGCCCTCCTGGACCTCCTCGGTCTTATTGCCAACAGTGATTCTGCCCTTGCCGCGTGTGCAAATGAAGATACTGGGGCCTTCGATCGGGTCGAAAGTAGCCTTGGCACCAGTCCGGTTCAAGTCGGTCTTGATAACGCTGAACTCGTCGATAGGAGGGTCATAGAGCATGGCGGACGAGGCGCTGGAGTAAGCAGTGGCGTTCAGGATGACATACGGGTAGTCTGTTGCCTGGATCTTCTGCTCCTCGATTGGTGCGTAGGAGTAGGTCAGCATCTGGGTGAGGGTGTCGACATCCTTGAATTTCGGGGTGAAGCCGGCTCGCACAACGTTGTCAGAAGACGCCATGCATTCGATGATATCACCGGAGATATAAGCGTGGATGTCATCTGCCTTCAGGAACATACCCTCGCCAGGCTGCAGCTTGACGAAGTTGAGGAAGAAGAAGATGAACAGACCGATGTCGTTCGGGAACTGTCCGTCCAGACGCCTGGCAAGCGCAGCCAGCTCGGCGGGGTTGGTAGGGTTCGTCTCCACTTCACCTGCTAGAGTTGCAAAGCTATCGGGGCTGTTATCCGCGGCCGAGATAAGGGCCTTGCAAGCTGTCTCTACCTTCTCGGATGAAGACTCCATCAGAGTGGTGAAAAGGGATCGTAGGGCTTCCTTGTTCTTTTGGATGACGGCAGGATCCTCTGAGTCCTCGTTGCCCTTAACAAGCTTCTCGAACTCACTCGCTGCCTGATCACCAACAAGGGTGCGCAGAGGCTCCACAGCCTGGAGGAAATGGGTGATCTCTGCGAGCGGACGGAAGCCACACACACCCTCGAACGGAGTGATGGCAATGGTCATTTCGGGCTTGTGATTGTCATCTTAAAATTAGTTAGCCGTGTTTCCAGGTGCTCCTTTATTGGTTGTGATCCCAATTATCACTCACCGGGATAGTTCTTTGGGTCTCGGGCATGAAGCTGCTCCGCAAGCTTCTTGTTGGGATGGGCCTGGATGCTGAGCGCTTTACGGATGGAAAGCACCTTAAACAGGAATGGGAGTCTGCCTCCAAATCGTTCGCTGATATCGGTCGACAGCAGGGCCTGGTTATCCTGAACCATGTCGAGGAGGGTACGTTGGGTCTCCACATCTTTAGAGGGAAGAGACGGGTGTGTGCCCATCCAGAGCTATGAATTGTGAGCTCATTGCCCTCAACATTGCACTTAGGCTCTCACTTACTTCGGCATAAGGCTTGTCGGCCTCAATCGAAAAATCCGGGGCGGCTGTTGTGGCCGCATACTTTGCCGCTGCCGACTCTTGGCCGACCTTGCCTATGACGGGTTAATCAGTGCGGGGAACACAATATCGCAAGTGGTACTAGCTTACCCCAGTCGTAGCTGTTGACGCCTAAAGATCGATATATCAGCGGATATTTCTTCTTCTCAGCCTCTCAAAACTTACCGCATTGCAGCCGAAGTAATGGGACCTGCATCTTGAAATGTATGTTTGGGGAAAAAGCGGAGGGGCAACCAGAAACTTGGGATTAGAAATACCCCGCCAAGCCTTCGGTGAGAAATGTTGGACAGGGTCGTTTGATCTATGACACACGTTCAGAGCTTTATAGGGAAGATTGGTCTGCCCTTTCACTGAGATGGCTTTTTGTTCCTGGGATTTACGGAGTATCCTAATCTGTCACGGAATGCCGAACCAGGTACTTCCGCAACCGTCCTTCCAATTATAGCCAAAATATAGTATAGTTCGAACAAATTTAATAGGATTAAAGTCTCTTAATGTTCATCACCAATATACCCATCGAGAAGACAAAAACTAACATTATACAACCGCCAACGTCCATAACACCTACAATGTCATATCCAAAAGTAGTTTAGCGTATCAACCCCGACCGCCCGCAGGACGGAGCCCTTATCACCGCATCTCCAACCTTGTGAATTAACAACTTGTTGCTTCAAATCTGGAGTTCTCAATACCCTGGGGTTCTGGTCAGCAGTAAGCTGTTCAATCTCTTTACACATTCCTTACCCTACCTTGTTAGTAAACGGAGGATGTCTCGCAACCGCCCCCGACCCAGAGACAACGGCTTTGGCAATAATGAGGAATTGGAGCTCTGGACCAAGATCTGCCAGGATATTCGAAAATCAAAGGAGAAGTTCGATCAACAGAATTCATTGTCTGCGCAGATTAAAACGTTGGTAGACAAGATCGCGCATGATGGCAACCGTGAGTACCCCCGCACTAGAAGACCCATCGGCTCTATAGCCGACACCGCAAAGCTCCAAGATGCGCGTCGCTTGGAATTAATCCGAACAAATTCAATCTTATTAGCAATCACATATACTAACATCGCACTGCCAAACAGAACCAACCATGGCCGAACACGACCAACTCGACAGCTGGCTCCGCCTGAGCCAGAAGCTCAGCGAAGACGAGCGCTCGATCATGCAGGACGAGCCATGCGATGTAATCAAAAATTTAGAACTGCTCACTGCATTGCGCAAGGCATCCGAAGCCGAAGCGCCGCCAAATCGGTCCGCATCGTTCAACAAGTCTCGCAAGAAAAGAAATGAAGTCGAAGGTTCGGTGACCGACTCCCCCAGTGCCTCGGGGGCTGACAAGACCGCACGCTCAAAGGGGACCGTCCCACGCAGCGCAAGCGTCTCGTCGAGCACGCAAGCCCGCGAAGGGGGCCGCCAGGATAACATCATGGTCAAGATCGAGGAAGGGCCGTCGGAGGGGACCAAGGGCACTGTCGCAGAGCGGAGTGGTTTGCTGGTGGTAGGGGCTCAGGTTGTCTTTAAACACAACAAGAATAAACAAGGTGTCGAGGGCGAGGGGATCCAATGCATAATCAAGGCTGTTACTGGTGACGGACCGAAGAAGCGGTAAGTGATGTTTGGTCGTTCGCGTTTCGTCTCAATTTACATTGACTGACGCGCGTCATGTCTGATCCCAGATATGATGTGCAGGACCCCGAGCCGAATGAGAATGGTGAGCAGGGGGCGGTTTACAAGACTACTGCCGCCTCTCTCATTCCCATTCCTCAGCTGAGCACCCATTTAGCTGCGTACCCGGCTGGCAAGCAGGTCCTTGCGCGATACCCGGACACCACCACCTTCTATCGCGCCGAGGTAATGGGCGCAAGGAAGGACGTCTACCGCCTCAAGTTTGAGGGTGAAGAGGACGATAAAGAGATGGAGGTCGACCGGCGCTTTGTGCTGGATATTCTGGGCAAGTAATCCCAAGCTGTTTCTATGATCTGATGTGATGATGATACCATTTAAGCGCGGCGCTATCTGGAGTTCGAAGGCCTACCATGGATATGGAGTGCTTTCATCTTGACTAGATACTTTAGTTAGAAAGAACAAACTCTTTTTTTTCGAAGTTTATGATAATTTCTGTTCTTGGCTTAGTGGCCGGGGGGATCTACATGGAAAAAGCCGGGGTTGAATAGAGCAATTCCAGATGCCTACAATATAAGTTTTCTATAACACTTTGCGAAAGCTTATATCCCGGAAGACATGTGAGCCTGGCCTCTTGACGAGGGTAGGACTATCGATGGGAGTATGACAAAGTTTGATGGCACATACTACCTTTCGTCCTTGATGAATATAGGGGATATAGACAAGTATGATCTGAGATATGGTTTCCATGTCTTTGAAAACGGGCACGATATTCAGAGCTCTAATTATGGATATGCCAATATCGCTGGTACCCATGCGACTTGAATACTGGTGGCGTGATAAAATGCCGCGATTGTTTATCATTTCTCCCCCGATGTCGGCTCCGAATTGTTAGATTGATGCATATAGGTGAAGTGAGAACAATATTCAATGGGCTGAATTTGAGCCAAGGAAAAGCCATGCATTTCATAGGATAGCGCGAATTATAGATCGAACAAAGCTTGAATAACTTATAAAATCTTGACTAAACAATTATCCTACCCTACTGGTACAAAGGTGGACCAAGGCCCAGAAGAATGTGCTAGAGTAAGCGGTGACATATAGATGACTCAGCCTTCTTCTCCTCATGCCGAGGGAGGATAGCCGGGGCATAGTCTACTTCGCAATTAAAACTTTACATTGAACAGACTTCGTTGTGTATTTCCGTCATATTAATGCACCCGCGCTATTCAATCCCTACCCCTGCACACTAGAGCTTCTGCAGCGAGCCTCACGCGTCACAAATTCCAACTACCCCGCCTCTCCGCCGTCGCGATGACCGACCTACCGGCCCACGCCTCACCAAAACTTGCCCCGCGTACGCTGCCGAGCACATCAGATGGACAATCAGATGATTCGAGTCAGGGGGGTACCGCAGCAGGCGAACAGACCCCGGCCCTACCGGAGTCATTGCTATCGCCCGCATTCACCCCACCTGCAACCCCCGGCGGCACATTGAACTTGGATTTAAGTCCCACAGCAGTCCTTCACCAAACGCAGGCAGCAGATATCAACCATAAGAGCCAGGGCGCTAAAGGCCCCAAATTACTCCCGCAGCTCCCAGCAGTGGAATGTATTGTGCGGGCGCGAATCCCCACAACCAATGGAGCGGAAATGTTCCTGCACCTCTACCACAATGATCTGGATGGAAAGGAGCATTTGGCAATTGTATTTGGAAACAATATTCGCAGCCGGAGCTTGGACAGTGTTCGGCCGGGGGAGACCGAGATGGACCGAATGATCCGTGGCGCGTACGTTGGGAAATTGCGCCCGGGCAGAGTCAGCAGCCGGTATGATGACGAGCTGGCCGGGTCAGCCTCCACGCCAAAGCAGATCGAGCCGCCGCTGGTGCGAATTCACTCGGAGTGTTATACGGGAGAGACGGCGTGGTCGGCGCGGTGCGATTGCGGCGAGCAGCTGGATGAGGCGGCGCGCTTGATGTCTTTCCCCGTTGAGGATCTTGCCTCTGATGCGCCTCCAGAGGTCCAATCCCTCTCCTCACATTCGACAGGCGGTGTGATTGTTTACCTGCGTCAGGAGGGTCGTGGAATCGGTCTTGGCGAGAAGTTGAAGGCATACAATCTACAGGATCTCGGGTCGGATACCGTCGAGGCAAACCTTTTGCTCCGCCATCCGGCTGACGCTCGAAGCTATGGACTGGCCACGGCCATATTGGAAGACCTTGGTTGTGGTGTGGATGCCATCCCAGAAGGAATTCGTCTACTCACCAATAACCCCGATAAAGTCCGCGCTATCGAGGGTCCCAACCGGGAAGTTCTTGTAAAAGAGCGCGTGCCGATGATCCCATTGGCTTGGCGGACTGGGGGTCAGAAAGGAATTAAGAGCTCTGAGATTGAAGGATATCTTCAGACTAAGGTATGTTTTTAAGCCGTTTCCCAGTTTGGGGTTGATACTAATAATATGCCTGCTCTGATAGATCTCGAAAATGGGCCATATGATCCAATAATCCCTTGAGCTTGTCGTTTTGAACTTTTGCCCCCATCATCATTCCCCCTTTCATCTGGCTTATGCTTTCTTTATCGCATTGGAACTTACAAAAGCCTGTGTATATGATCGACACGACCGAATCTTTTTCTCTTTGTGCATAATCTTGATCCTTTGGGCTTGTTCCGAAGTTGTGTATGGCGTTGATACTCTGTATATTCTTTTTTTTGTGTGTGTGGCTTTGCTGCCTCAATGCTTCATGTTCATCACCAGCTTCTCCTAAATAATTGGAGTTTTGGTCCGTAGATATATAGTATTTGGAACAAAGATACATTGTCTGTTTATCGTGAAGAGTCCATTGGATCTGATAATCCCTATTGCCGCATGAAAGTTTAATCGTGATGGACTTCAGACATTCTTGACCCACATAGCATACTCACACGTCTTACTCCAGGCGTTCCCCAACTTCCATTCCTCGTTTCCCTAACTTGAATGGCCAATCTTAGCGCGTGTGTAAGGCAATGGCCACCCGCGCTACAAACGCCAATGAGCATGTGGCGCCTTCGCCTGACCTGCCTGGCTTGCCTCAACGTTCGCAACCTACTCCCCTCAACAAACCCGAAGACTCGCCAATTCCTCCCCGAGCAGCCTCGATAGACGCGGATGGACTCTTGGACAATGGCACAACATCAGGGCGCAAGCGCAAGCTGAACAGCATGTCATCAAGAGGTGTCGCCAATCTCACACCCGACCAGTTGGCCAAAAAGCGGGCCAACGACCGCCAAGCCCAGCGCGCAATTCGAGAAAGAACCAAGGGCCACATAGAAGCTCTGGAGCAACAAGTCCGGGACCTGTCATCACAGAAACCCTACCTTGATCTTCAAGCAGCTCTAGGCGAGAATGGGAGGATTCGGTCGGAGAACGCGGAGCTCCGCCAAGGGCTTAAGGCAGCAATGGACATTCTCCAACCATTGATAGCTAAGCCAGAACTATCAGGTCAGTTGCGCATCTCGATGAAATTCAAGTCTCAAACTGATAAAGATAGGTGCACCTCCTCCTCTAGCTATACCCAAGTCTATTCCGCCATCTTCGCATACATCCCCAGTGCCAGACACCGATCGCCTCACCCCAATTCCAGGCGAGAAATCATATGCCGAGTCCTTTGCCAGCCTTGATACGCCTTCTCCGACTCATTCTGCACCCACCCTTGGGAGTCGCCGCAACAGTACCAATGGAGCTCCTCCGTCGGTCTCTCTCCGTGTCGCGTGGGACTCACAGCGCCATAATATCACACACGGCTTGAACCTGGGCTCCAATGAGCGTCTAGGGTTTAATTTCCTTATCGATGATCCGCATAGTGTTCCCAAGGTCGACCGGCTTCACGGCAGCAGCTCAGAAAACCTTCGATATCCTCAGCTAAATCCTCCGGCACCAATATACCCACATCCCTTGACTACTACCTCTGAACCTGGGCCACCTGCCTTTGCCGCTCCGATACAAAACTTACCAGCGACATGTCCTTTAGATAACATTCTTTTGGATTTTCTTCATAGCCGGCAACACGAGGCGGCTCAAGGCATCCCTAGACAAAAATTAGCCGGGCCACCGTACCCGAGTGTCTCCTCGTTGTTGAACCCGGAGAGGAGTGTCTACTCCCATCCAGTCTCAAAAGTTTTCACAGATATCCTGCGCACCTTTCCAGATATCTCATCTCTGCCGGTGCAGGTTGCCGTACTCTACACCATGTTCCTCCTCATGCGCTGGCAGATTTACCCTACGCAAGAGAACTATGAGCGACTCCCAGAGTGGCTAACCCCGCGCCCAACACAAATTCTCCATCCACACCCTGCTTGGATGGACTATGTTCCCTGGCCTGCAATGCGTGACAGGATCATTACACATTATCAGGACTACCCGTTCGAGAATTGGTTCATTCCATTTACAAGTGGGATGAGGGTCAATTGGCCGTATGAGGACACGGACTGTTTGTTGTCAGCTGGCGACTCGGACGAGCTGGTCATCAACCCGGTCTTCGAACGGCATATGAGGAATTTGTCCAATTGGTCATTGGGGACGTGCTTTGCGGAGACTTATCCCTCTTTGGCAGACACCGCACGAATCAAGCCGACAACCCAGACAAGACAGACAACACAGCCCGACACCCCGTGCGGAGCAGACTCGCCAAGAGACTACACGACTACTTAAGCAGGCTTCCTTTCAACCGCCGTTCCACCTCTACCAAGTTGACCTTGGTTAATATTTTTTTTCAATTCCGCGACTAATCTTTGGCGAAGAGGGAATCCTGGATTTTAGCAAGTCAAATTCTTTAATTGGCTTTTGGGCGGATGTATGATTTTTTTTGAGCGGAGTCCCAATACAAGGGCAGAAGCATGTGAGAAGGGCCACAGGTCACCTCACCTGGTCATATACGCGTTACCAACAAATGGTGTCTGCATTGGCAATTTCGGTCTGGATCTTTAAACGAATACGAATCTTCAAATCAATAGCTACTCTCTATCTTATGGGACCCATGGTTTTGACTTTACTCTTTCCTGCTCTTCTCATTCCAAAACTCCAGACCAGCCTTCTGGCGCAGCGTCCCGTACATCGCACTACTGTCCAGGCATTCTCCGCCATATTCTCTCGCGGCCTCCATGTTAGCCCGAGCAAGCTCAAGCCCAGGAAGCTCAACACCCCGCTCCTGTGCCATCGACATAGCATGTCTAGCATCCTTAATAGCAAGAGAAACCCCAAAGCCAGGACGGGAGTCCAGGGGCGGCGCGTAAGCCCCGGTAGTCAATCTAGAAACAAAGATAAGTATGAAGAGCCGCAATACCAGCACGGAAAAAATATCGTAACACACCTCTTGGAATACCCTCCAGCAACAGGACCAAAGGCCTCGCCAATGAGCTCCTCCATAGGACCAGTTCCAAGCCCGGTCTTCTCAGCAAAGACCTGAGCCTCACCAACAGCCTCCATCATATTAACAGTAACAATGTTACCCGCGATTTTCAGAAGCGAGGACTTTGTAGCATCCTCGCCGCAATCAATCACGCGTCGACCCATCACATCTTGGATCAGAGGCTTGACGGCTTCAGTCGCACTCTTAGGACCACCGATAGCAAAAACAAGCTTGCCATCCACGGCAATTGGGTTCCCGCCGAAGACCGGCGCTGCCACGTACGATGCACCCTTGCTTTTCAGCTCCGATACAGCTGACCTTACGGTCTCGGGGTGCACTGTTGAGCAGTCGACGAAGATCTTGTCCTTCAGGGACTGGCTTGAACCCATCGCAGTGGATAGCAGACTTTGGAGCACTGAGTCATTGGAGACCTGGGAGGGGTGTTAGTTGCATTGATATGTATCCTCTCGGTAGAATCGGCTTACCATGGTGAAAATGATTCCACATTGAGACACCACCTTCTCGAAATTGGGTTCTGGGATTGCTCCCAGCGCTTGCAGGGGTGATCCGCGCGACATCGTGCGGTTTGAGTAGATCAGGCTGAGAGCCTTCTTCGAGGCTAGGTGGCGCTGCAGATTGGAGGCCATTGCCAGGCCCATGGACCCGAGTCCATACTGTGTGCATGGTTAGTTGTTTGTTCAAACTTGTAGATGCTCTAGGGGTTACTTACCCAGCCGATTTGTGGCATCGTTGCTCGTTGTTTTCCTGGGGTGCGGATTCAAGTCGGTCACGATTTTATCTGTAGACAACGATATCAAGGATCGGTTTCAAGGATTCAAGCAAAAGTTGGCAATGAGGGATCTACTTGAGCAGGGCAATGTGATCTTTGTATGAGTCCAGGGACGATAGGAAATGGTGGAGCGTGTTTCCCGAGGATATCGGAGTCGGCCGACAGGAAGCTCTTCAACGCTATCAACGGCTTCTGCTTGTATGGAGGTTAAACTAGGCTTGGGCTTTATTACTGTGGAGATATCATTCCTCTCTGTATTTATATTCTATGCTTGGTGTGCCCTTGTAGTCAAGCCCACGTGTATACCCCTTAACTAATGTGAGGCGTTCCACATGCACTATAGCCTGCGGCTATATTGATTTCAGTATCATTCCATTACTTATAAACACCCCAAAATCATTATTTACACTCTAATCCATCATCTCTGAGCTTGTCTGGTCCAAGAATGTGGTGATGCGGTCACATACCGTCATGGCTGCGGCTCGCCCCCAGCTGTGGGGTGAATATCAGGTACGGTACGGTCACGTAAGTTATGATGCTCCGTCCGTCGTGGGCTCGACTTCAGACATCCCCAACACCTCCGCTCTCCCCTGAACCCTCCTATTTCCGCTCATCTTGGGAGTTTCCAAATACAATACCAGTCTCGACGGTACCCTCAACCCCCAACTGTCGAATCCCCAATTCCTCCAAGATGGCGGAAATGCCCATTGGTACACACCGATCCCCCCAGGCTACCGTGTCCCAGCTCCAAGCTAACAAGCTACTCCGCAGTCCTCGATGGAGGAACCGGCTTCCTCAAGGTCGGCTATGCCGCCCAGGTATGTCGCACGACCACTACAGTCGATTTCTGCTCTTGTCTAATTTATATTTCCTCGCCAGAACTTCCCAGAGCACCAGTTTCCCTCGATAGTGGGGCGGCCCATCTTGCGAACGGAGGAGCAGGGCGGCGACATCGTGGTCAAGGATATCATGTGCGGTGATGAAGCCGCCGCTGCACGCTCAATGCTCCAGATCAGCTATCCTGTATGTTTATCTCGGAGATTCTTGTCCTCGCCTGGCTATTCTACCCCGCCCTCTCCGCAAACCAGGCAAGTGTCTTGTCAATACCTAACCCGTGCTGCTTTAGATGGAGAATGGAATTGTCAAGAAATGGGACGACATGCAACACCTATGGAACTACACCTTTTACGAGAAGATGAAGATCGACCCCACGGATCGCAAGATTCTCCTCACGGAGCCGCCGATGAACCCGCTCAAGAACCGCGAGCAGATGGCCGAGGTGATGCTAGAAGGATACGGATTTGGCGGTGTCTATGTGGCGATCCAGGCGGTGCTGGCACTGTATGCCCAGGGTATGTGATACAAGACAAGAGCGTGAGTTCAGGATCAATACTGATGTCATGTTATAGGTCTTAGCAGCGGCGTTGTTGTGGATTCCGGTGACGGTGTGACACACATTATCCCCGTTTACGAGTCGACCGTACTCAACCACCACATTCGCCGTCTGGACGTCGCCGGCCGCGACGTCACTCGCAACCTGATTGCCCTCCTGCTGCGCCGTGGCTATGCGCTGAACCGAACCGCCGATTTCGAGACCGTGCGCCAGATCAAGGAGAAGCTCGCTTACGTCTCCTACGACCTCGAGTTGGACAAGAAGCTTTCTGAAGACACCACCGTTCTCGTCGAATCGTACACGTTGCCCGACGGCCGTGTCATCCGCGTCGGTAGCGAGCGCTTCGAGGCGCCCGAGTGCCTTTTCCAGCCACACTTGGTTGACGTTGACCAGCCTGGTATGGCTGAAATGCTCTTCAACTGTATCCAGGGTGCCGATGTCGATGTTCGCTCTAGTCTATACAAGGCCATCGTGCTCAGTGGTGGTAGCAGCATGTACCCCGGTTTGCCCTCTCGTCTGGAGAAGGAATTGAAGCAGCTTTGGCTCACCCGCGTACTGGGCGGCGACCCAGAGCGCCTGAACGTACGTCGAAGAAGTCCCGGCAAAAACATATGTACAGCTTGGCTAATACCTTTCCAGAAATTCAAGGTCCGCATTGAAGATCCCCCTCGCCGCAGACACATGGTGTTCCTGGGTGGTGCCGTGCTCGCCAACCTGGTTAGTCTCCTTTCTTTTCTTTTGACCCCGGCCCTTGCTAACACATTTTGCTCAGATCGCCGACAAGGAGGACATGTGGGTGAGCAAGCAGGAGTGGCAGGAACAGGGTGCACGCGCCTTGGACAAGCTCGGCCCGCGATGAACGGATTGTATTTAGCCGGTTCTTAGTCTGCTCCTTTTTTCTCTCTCTGATTTCCTGCTTCGCATTGTTTGCAAGCCATGTTGCCCGGGTCTTTTTTTCCCCTATCCTCTTTTTCCTGCCTCCACCTTCCCCCCATCATTGTCGATATACTCCGTCCGTCTTGTAGTTTCCCCTGTCTCTGCGTCTGCTTCCTACATTGTGCCTAGACTGGTCTGGCGCAGGTGGATTCGGGGCGTTCGTGACAGAAAAGAACGAAATATTTCCATCGGCTTTTTGTTGTATGCTAGCTTTGTAGGTAGATATTATCTACTCCGTACGTATGAACTATCTAGGTATAGTTGAACTCATGATCATGATTGCATACAGTCTATCGTCAACATCAGCATACGACACAAAAGGCATACCCATATGTACCCGCTCCTCCTTCTCTTCGGCGCAAAATGGCCACCCACAACCCTGGGCAGAGACGTATGTATAAACTCAAGAAACCCGAAAATGCAAAATGCTGCACGCAAAACGCAACAAAACAAACGAGGACTATCACAACAGAAGGAGTAACATGAAGAGAGAAATAGAGACCGAAATTAAAGACCCGCCAGCAATCAATTCCCAGACTTAAGTCTCAACAGCCCCCGGCGAAACCGCCAATATAACCGCGAGAGTAGCAATAATCAGCGAAGCAGCCACAAACGCCGTAAGTGCCACACTGCCCCGACTAGCCGGGAACTTCCCACGAATAATCCAATACTGGCTCTGGAAGTAACGGTGGAAGCCAACAACAAGGATAAGGATTGAGACGCCGATGAAAGTCGAGCCGAGGGGTTTGCCCACGCTACGAAGACGGGCAGATGCGGAGGAGACGTGGAACGCGGCTGAATCGTAGTCTGACGAGGCGAGATGCGGTGGTAGGATGCCCGTATATGAGTTGGACGCTGGGTCGAAGTAATTGGTCTTTGTGCTTGAGGCACTGTTCAAACGGAAGAGCTGCGTTACTGCGATGCCGATTGAGGCGAAGGCTAGAGAGGTGCGCATCCAGGCTAGGAACGTTCGTTCTGTTGGAAAGGGAGTGCGTGTTAGGGGGATCTATGTGGCATTTTTATGGTAGGCTGCGCATATCGTACCTAATGCGAGGTGGTCGCGGGCTACACTTCCTTTGTTCTCTAGCTCGAGGCTGCCGTATCGATCTGCAAATTGGCTATACCAAGACTGCTGGTGCTCGGAAGCCGAGTCTTGGTTCGTTGGTTGGCTGTCATTGTCACGGTTCGCATTGTTTAATTGGGAGTCTTTGAGCTGCGAGGCAGCTGCTTGACCTGTGGACTGATAGTTGCGCCCCGCGGGACCGGCTGTGTTGATTGGGGTGGACTCGGTGGATTGGGATGAGGTCTGAACTGGGTTCTGGCTACGCGCATGCTTTCGGGACGAGGAGCTTGAGTGGGACCGGGTGCTGCCGAAGGAGGATGACAGGGCTGAATCTGTAGGCGAGCGTGATGATGAGTGGTTGTTTTTCACACCTCCAGAGGTCCTAGGACCTGTCGGAGGCGGCGCCGGTGAGTCGAACGTATTCATTATGGCGTGCTCGTCTGCTGATCTCTCACGGGAGAATATTGTCCAATACGAGGTCGCCAGGGACCAAGTTTATGCAGGGCTGAAGGGCTATGTCTTTGGATGTCAACAAAGGATGAAAAGTAGCTGTTTGAGATAAGATGTCCACGGGAATGGAAAACAATAGCTGTGTCTGGTATGTTGAAGCCTTGTCATCTGCATTTAATTTCACTCCTCCTCTTTTCAGGGTGCTGTGACCATCATGTGGCACATAATGTGACCTCAAGCAAAAGCAAAAGCGTCAAACGATGTGCTGATCTCCCGGTCACCTGACCAATCCGGGGAAGCGATCACATGCTCCACTCTAACCCACTTGGGCCAAGTGAAAGGTCCCAGTGTCAGTGCGACTTGTAAAGCTTGATAGTTAGTTATGTTGACATACATACACATCAAATGTAGATCCTTACTTCTAGTCATGTACCTGCTCTAATCTTCATATATGATTAGACAACTCGATATCTTCCTCCCTCTACGAAATACAAAATTGCGTCATCCTCTATTTAAGGCAGGCGGTCAGTCCTGTGTTATGCTCTTTATCGACTTATCGACTTATCCGACTTATCAATTTCCTTTCCCCTCACTCAACCAACAGAATGGCTTCACAGGCATCTTTACCATCTCCTACGGGGAAGGTTGATCTCTCTAAAAAGCTCTCTGACTTGCGGTCAAATACCCGCAGGGCAAACCCAAATTCCCGAGACCTAACTCCAGCAACCCCTCCTCTCCCTTCGCCACCCGACCTCTCCACCCACCAGTACCGGCAACCAACCCGCCGCATCCTATCCGCTAAAGACCATGAACTCTTCCTCTCATCTCCGACCTACAAACTTGTCCTAGCCTTCGTCTTTGGGCTAACTGATTCCGTGCGGGGGCATTCTATCACCGACCTTCAGAAAAAACCTCAATCTGAATCCATCTCCAAGGTCCTCTCAGTCGTCACTCAGATTCGCTCCCTCCTAGCCAAAAATCCGCCAATCGACCAGGGTGGATCTCGATTCGGCAACCCTGCCTTCCGAGCGTTGTGCGACGATGTAAGCGCGCAGAGCGCATCATGGCACGCCAACATTCTCGGGCTGAAAGACCCTGGCGCAACAGAAGAAGCCTCGACATATTTAATCAACTGCTTGGGCTCACGAGAGCGTATTGACTACGGCTCCGGCCACGAACTCAACTTTATGATGTGGCTGCTATGTCTGTACCAGCTCGGTCTTCTCCCCGCCAGCGACTTCCCCGCCGTCGTGATCAAGGTCTATGTCGAGTACATGCATCTCATGCGCGAGATCCAGTCAGCTTACTACCTTGAGCCTGCCGGATCGCACGGTGTCTGGGGTCTGGATGACTACCATTTCTTGCCGTTCTTGTTCGGAGCTAGTCAACTTGTCGGGCACCCATATATCACTCCCTTGGGTATCCACAACACGGCTATTTTGGACGAGGAAGGTGATAACTATCTCTATCTGGATCAGGTCCGGTGGGTCGAAAGTGTCAAGACTGTCAAGGGACTGCGTTGGCATAGCCCTATGCTGGACGATATCTCTGGGTCTAAGAATTGGACCAAGGTTGAGAGTGGCATGAAGAAGATGTTCGTTAAGGAAGTGCTAGGAAAACTGCCTATCATGCAACACTTCTTGTTCGGCAGTCTTCTGCCTGCTGCTGAAGGCATGACCGATCCTTCTGAGGCAGATTCTGAACATGACGATCATGCCCATGCCCATGGCCACGACCATCCTCATGAGAGCGCAGATTGGTTCGGTGATTGCTGCGGCATCAAGGTACCCAGTACTGTGGCTGCGGGCGCTGAGATGCGTAAGCGTATGGGCGGATCGAATCTGCGCCCAATTCCTTTCGATTAAGGCCGCAGATGGGAATCCCGGACATGTCAACAAAATAATGAATCACCATGACTAGCATATTAGAAAATGTCAAAACCGATAATCTCCATACACTTCTAGTTACTCAAGTGGTTGTTTTCGTACTCCTACTCATAATTCTTAAATGCCGCTTGATCAAGCCCCGTCCATTTCAATCTGTAATATCACTATGCACATATACGACACAACGAGCTACCACACTTCTTTCCACCGTGTTCCACCCCTAGAAATCCTTTACCGCCATGTTGCACTTGCGGTTCCTGTGGTTCCAGAGCAGCCTGTTGGTACAGTATAGCTCCGGTTAGGATCACTTTCCCAGGTAATGGTACCGTCCGACCCTTTCTTGAAGAACTTGTACTCAAAGGTGGTACCAGCGGGGAGACTAATGCTGGCAGTCCACAATGGGTTAGCCGTTGTGTATGATCCTGCAGACAGAGCGATCGCCGACGAGGTATCCCAGGAGCCCAACTGGCTGATTGATCCAGTGACAAAGACATTCTGGCCATATGATGTGGTTACCAGCTCATTGAAAGTTACCGGGACGGTGGTGGCAGTAGTAGCACAGGCAGTAGTAGTAGTTGTTGAAGTTGTTACGGTGCTCGTCTTAGTCGTCGTGGAAGGTGCAGAGCTAGTTGTCGAAGTCGATCCTCCCCCCGTACCCCCAACGGCAATATCAGCACAGTGGAGATACACTTGGCCCGTTTGGAAAGAGTTCCACCGGAAGCGCAGCAGCGTGTGGGCTGAGTCGTAGTCTGGGATTTTGATTTTCTTCGTAACGGTGTAGCCACCGGCGATAGTTGTAATGCAAGAGTTTAATGGAGCGCCATCCACGCCCTGACAGCCGCGGTTGGTATCGGCACTGAATGCATTGCAAGTGAACCAGTCATTGCGCCAGCATGCTTCATCAGAAGTGCAGTCCGGACTGTAACCACAAGTCTGGCCGTCAACATCTGTGCATTTCAGTTCACCCTCCAAGAAACAGTCTTCGGCAGCTTGTTTCTCGTCATTGGTTGGAAGGTAGTCTGGGTCGAGAAACAAGTCGACTAGAGTCTGATTCTGGCAGATACCGTAGGTAAACATGCCACCATGGTCGCCATTGTTGTCGACGCACCATTGCACATCGACGATCTCGTTTGCAGTGTATGTGGCAACGACAGAATTGCCCCAGTACGCGCCGGGCTGGTTATAATCAACACTAACTCGAGCATTGTAACCACATGGTCCACTTCGGCCAACTTGGGGTCCTTCCAGGTCCGGCCAAGGAGCGACTGGTTCAAGAATGGAGCATTCAGGGCAGGTATCAATGCCAGCCTAATAAGGTCAGTCTGGTGTATTGCATCTATGAATTCATCGTCTGAAACCATACCTCGAATCCAAGCCGAGTACGACTTGATGGAATGGTCAGGTATCCATGAGCATTGACTGATGACAATAGACCTGCCAGAGCCAGAACAGAGGATGCCTTCATCTTGGATGTACTATCTCAAAAGCTAGAGACTGAATATAAGCTGCTCGACTATTCAAATCGAGCAAAACATCGCCCTTTTATATGTATTTCCCATACTCTTTTCTTCGATATCAGCCATGTTAGATTCCTGCAATTCCGAAATTGCCGTCGGCTTGAATGTCTGAAAATGTAGAGCATTGTCTTGGTAGGCATATATCTTCATAGGCGTACTTCCTTTTGTGGCGTGAAGTCCGATAATTTTCCGACAGCCGCCAAGGAAAAGGGATGCAAGCGTCAAATTCTTAGTCGAATTCCTTCAAGCCTCGACGACAAAGGCCGATAAATCCCCGCTTCCCTCTCATATACTAATTGGGTAATCAGCATAGACGACGGCAGCGTTCGGCATTTTCGTTTCTTCGGGATATTCGCAGTTATTCAAATTACAATCAAGAAGTATACTTAAACAAGGTGACTCACCTAGAGCTAACCTCCAATTCTCCAAGTATGTGCTTACTGACCTTTCTCCCAAGGCCATAGCCGGCAAGGTGGCATGCCCCGAGTCTTACTTCGCCCCCACAATATATTATGATTCTTCACCACTGTGCGCTCCTCCTAACGGACGCCCAATTGCGCCACTGGCGTTAACCTATACTACCCGCACTATAAAGGAAGTCATGTGCGCCGAATGTCTCCTAAATTACCCTGTGTTCAGTGAATTTAATATTAGTTTTCAACAGATGTTTCTAAGTAATCAATGAGGGACCAATGTGTCTGAGCCTTCACCGAACATTACTCGGCAAGCCGACTCTGAGCGCCCTCTAAAAGAGGAGAGAGCTCAAGTAAATAGGAAATGCACTAACTACATAGAGGTGCCTGCATACCTGCGTACTTTATTTCTTCTCCTACTCCCGAGGTCCATAGGTAGGTAGACTTCCGCTTCCGTGGCTCAGGCCTTGCCGCTATTTGCTCACCCAGTAAGATCTATAAGAGGCAAAATGCTGAAGAGACCTTGATAAAAATAACGCAGCACCTATAATTTCCACGTGAAACATGGCCCAATCAAGATGACCCTTTAATCCTATAATTGTGCATTATTTGAAACATAAAACAAATAGAGGGGGTTTTGAACCATTTAATCCACTAAATTCTTACTCGGTGGTATACTTCTGGCAATACTTATCTATGGTCATATATTCTCTCACTAACCTGTTCTGAAATAGACTTTGCTAGATATTATAGCGAATAATCCTCTTGGGCCCAAAGATATTATTGAAATACAAGGAGACCGACTCCCTTTTCTTCATAGTTCTTTTCTATCTGTAGAGAGTCGACCGGAAGTTGTTCGTATCTTTTTTTTTAAATAGCTCGGTAGTTAAAAAAAGGCCCATAGATTCGAACCATTTCTGGATATGACCTGTTCTTGGAGGTTTGATTTTCGCTGCTTTGTGAGATGGCTGCCGCGAATGTGTATATGCGGAGAAAAACAAGAAGAAAGCACGAAAACTGAAGGAATGCCGTATTGGAATTGGCCTATGCTAGTTATATTGTTCAATTTGCATGCCCATAGAGACTCCAGGGTTCACCAAAAGTAATTGTAAGATACGAGGGATAGTGAATTATTAAAAACTCCGAAACACCCCTCAAACATGTCCAATCCAGGTCCACTAAAAGCTACCATGGTATCCCAGTCGTAGATAGACCGTATAACTTTTATCGGTCTATCCCGCGATCCCCCCTGCTTGTACACAGCATACTAACATCTCTTTTATTGTCTTCCCGATATGTAGCTCTAAATTAGAGAGAGCATGGTGATAAGCTCCCGCACTTTCAATAGACAAGACCACGCTATCCTGCTAAGCCTCCTTCTGCAGTCTTGGATGAAGAAAGAAATCTCCCCACCGGAGATTTATCCCGCTAGTTCTGGACCGGGGAAAATACTTCGAGCCAATAAGCGACCTGAGACACTTGCGATGATCTTCGTAGGGCAATACATGTTATCTCGGGATCTTCCTAACACAGGTACCTTTCATCGTACATTCACACGCAGATCCTTAATCCGGCTATATCCACAATCTACTTTACATTCCAGTGTAGTTTACATTGGACAAGGTAGCCATCAATATATGTTCTGACTTGTTGGCAAGAAGAGGTAGAAAGTAGGGAGATCAATAATAAGATCATATGATACCCAACCCCCTCTCTAAGCTCGCCCCACATCTTCAGCGGCCCTAAAGCCCTAAACTTCGGGCCTCGGACGCCACAATTCTACGGCTGAGCTTGTCTGCTTCCAGTCCAATAGCCATTCAATTTGGTTACGAGAAAGGGAAAAATCCCGGTGGCACAACCTTAATTGCTACTATGATGCGGGGTGCATTCAACACAGTCCTCAAAGCTCTCTCTCTCTCTCTCTCTCTCTCCAGGGCCATCCTCGTGGCATAGGTAAGGCCTCTTGTGAGCAGGGGAAGAAAGCCTTCTGTCTCACTCTTCCACAGGTCAGACACTCCACAATTCAGTTTAATCCTTGCTAGCTCTAAGAATAGCGTCGTTTCGATATGCTATTGGTATTAACCGGGATTGTGAAGAGTGACTTTCGCCTATATTATCAAGTAAATAATGCGTTTTTATCAGAATGATTGGAGGAGAATTAGCACCACTGTAGTGACCCCTGTTACTCATTTAAAAAAGGGATTCTTGACGGATGAACTGCATAATATAAATATGAAGGCTGGACACTGCACGGAAGCAGGCCCTACGCTTTTCTCTTCAACATCCATTGAAGTATCTCATTCCCAAGTAAAACTGTGAAAAACCCTGTCTGGTCTACTCCTCCAAAGGTGATCAAACATGTTCTCACGACGAAGCTTCGAACGCTTCTGTGCACTGGTTCTAAGTCTTGCTGCCACTGGCACGCTTGTTGAAGCTGGGCCCTGTGATATATATGCGTCCGGCAACACGCCCTGCATCGCTGCGCATAGTACCACACGTGCCCTGTACAGCGCCTACACCGGCGCACTCTACCAGGTCAAACGGGGCTCCGATGATACTACCACCGATATCTCGCCGCTGTCCGCTGGTGGTGTTGCAAATGCAGCTGCCCAGGACAAATTCTGCTCAAGCACAACTTGCTTAATTACGATCATTTATGACCAGTCTGGCCGTGGTAATCATCTCAAACAGGCTCCGCCTGGAGGATTCAAAGGCCCTGAAGCTAATGGCTACGATAACTTGGCCAGCGCGATTGGTGCCCCGGTCACACTGAACGGTCAGAAGGCGTACGGCGTCTTCATGTCTCCCGGCACCGGATACAGCAACAACGCCGCCAGTGGCACAGCTACAGGGGACGAAGCAGAGGGGATGTACGCGGTGCTCGATGGAACCCACTACAACGGTGCCTGCTGCTTTGACTACGGAAATGCCGAGGTCAGCAGTACCGATACAGGCAACGGCCACATGGAGGCTATCTACTATGGTGACAACACTGGCTGGGGCTCCGGTGCTGGGAGTGGTCCTTGGCTCATGGCCGACCTTGAGAACGGCCTTTTCTCTGGCTCTAGCTCAGCCAACAACGCTGGCGACCCGTCGTTGTCCTACCGTTTTGTCAATGCGGTTCTCAAGGGAGGACCCAACAAGTGGGCCATCCGTGCTGGCAATGCTGCATCAGGCTCTCTATCAACATACTACAGTGGCGCGCGTCCAAGCGCGTCTGGATACAACCCGATGAGCAAAGAAGGTGCCATTATCCTTGGCATCGGCGGCGACAACAGCAACGGTGCCCAGGGCACATTCTACGAGGGCGTAATGACCTCCGGCTACCCAACCGATGCCACCGAGAACTCGGTGCAGGCTAATATCGTAGCGGCCAAATATGCCACTACGTCGCTGACTAGCGGGACGGCTCTCACCGTGGGTTCCTCAATCTCGCTGCGGGCCACCACGACCGGCTACACGACGCGCTACATCGCACACACTGGCGCGACTATCAATACTCAGGTTGTCTCGTCATCCAGCACCACAGCTCTCAAGCAACAAGCTAGCTGGACGGTTCGGGCCGGTCTTGCTAATAGCGCTTGTTTCTCGTTCGAGTCCGTCGATACCCCGGGAAGCTTCATCCGGCACGTTGACTTCTCGCTCGTGCTTGCTGCCAACGACGGCACCAAGTTACTCTACGAAGATGCTACATTCTGCCCCCAGACTGGCATAAGTGGCCAGGGCAGCTCCATTCGTTCCTGGAGCTATCCCACCCGCTACTTCCGCCACTACGAAAACACGCTCTACATTGCGAGCAACGGCGGTGTCCACGATTTCGACTCCGCTACTTCTTTCAACGACGATGTGAGCTGGGTGGTCAGTACCGGGTTTGCTTGAGATGTATCGCATATTTCATAGGCAAGGAGTAGAGATGTGGTGGGAAGGACATTTATACCTGGTATTATTGGTGCCAATAATCCTGCCATTTGACTATGGGCGACTAACGGGACCACCGATACATAACTCTCCCGTTGGTTTATATGACTAGGCAGTGATTTAGATCCACGCTCACTTTACATGTACCGTGTTGAATCTACAGGATAGATGATATATATTGTAGTGGGGGACCTTGCCTCCACTACGCATTAACCGTGCCTGTCCCGTCTTTACGAAGTGATTTTAGTATGTAATCTCGGGAAGCAGGAGGATACAAGTAGCAGGAAGGGACAGATTGAATAACACACCTCTACACCTCTCTGAATTGACTTCTTGGACTGCATGTCCAGGCTCCTTTGTATGCAGAGTCAACTATGAAACTGAACTGCGAGTGCTGAATCGACCCGTATGCCTCAGAGCATACAGCCTGGAGCGTTCCCCTCTTCAATATATATATCTCCAACTAACTAAAAATAATAAAAAAACCCGTTATTTTGACAATCTGTGCGGCTATGGCTAACCAACAATATTATACACTTATACAGAGTACGCCATTATGGCGGTCGGTTGATAATCCGGGTTTCAATACCCTATATCTCCACCATGTATTCAACCATGGTAGTCGACACATAGTAGTATGGTATATCAACTGCACTACTAGAACGCCATCGGCGGTATACCTGGCCAGGGACTAGAGAGTATAGATGATGGGCGTATAAGGATACTCATTCATATATCTAGCTTGGTTCTTTGTCTTCATTCATAGTTTGTTACCTATATACGTCTTCGGAACTTTATAGACTCTTTACTTGATTATAACTTGACAACCACACGACTAGACTAATATTTCAGTACATATCTATTCGACGCTCTACCTGGCATCGTTCTTCGGTACCCTTAAAAGGATTTAGCCCGTATAAGGCCTGTTAGGTAAAGTTTTCATCTTATCTAATATCTATATATATGGGTCTTAAGGGTTAGGAAAAAGTCATATGTGATCATATTCTTTATAAGGTTGCTTGACTTTTTTAAAAGTAGGGAGCTTTAAAACATGTTCATCCGTGATACTAGAGGACCTCCTTATAGATCGGCCTTTCTTGCTTCAAGCCCAGATACTAAAATGAGCATGCTATACGCTCCCACGAACCCTCCGAACGATACAGGGACTATGCTGTTCTCGGGCCTTTTATGGCAGCCTTATTGATCTACTTAGGGAACATACGTAAGAATGAACATCAAAGTCGAAGGATTGGAAATTGATCAAGCCGACCTTAATACCAAACGTATGCTAGATCTGATAGCTGTTGGTCAGGATAATGGCCCCCTGGTGTTGTATGTGCACACCGCTCAACGGATTCTTCGGGAAATGCGAGTCGAGCAGGGAGGCCGTGGAACTGGGTTTGATTATGCTCCGTTAAAGATGAGGATACTTGATTCTGGACTCACTGCAAGGAAAATTGAGCCATTGACGCAACGCCTGGATATTTTAGAAATTTATGGCACCACAACAGTTTTTTTCCTGAAGTTGCAGAGAAGATGACAGCGAAATGATGGGGTTCTAACTTGACTCCATGGGTATCTGGCCTAATAGCAGTCCCGCAAAGCAGCATGTATATAGAGCGAGATATACTAGGCAAATGAATTAATAGAAATATAAAATGTCTTAGGCTCCGAGTCAAACATTACTGCTTTCATGAATACTAAAGGATCAATTTGACGTCAAAATTCACATCGTTTACCAAGGAAGACCTCCTTCTTTCCTAGAAAATGTTCCTGTTGGACCATCAGTCCCCATTGTTGCCATCCGAGCGGTTTGTACAGCTCCAGATTCGACCGGATTTGGACCTTTGAAACGATTCAGATTCGTTGCAACATGGCCCGGGTCCACAACATTGACTTTCCATCCCATGTGCCTATATTGCGCAGCATAATGCAAGCAGAGCATATTTATCGCCGCCTTGCTGGTGCGATATATGGGGAATCGAGGATCGTATAATGAATCGATCGAGTCGTGACAGTAGGCAAGAGATGCCATAGACGAAGAGGTAAATACGACTCGAGCCGCTGCCGACTTATTTAAAAGTGAAACAAGGGCGTCCGTCAATTCAGCAGCTCCGAATACATTGGTGTCAAATTGCTCTTTGTAAAGACCTCGCAGGGATTTATCTGGGTTGCCGATCTCTCGATCGTTGCTGATTCCGGCATTGTGAACAAGAATATCCAATTTGCCAAATTCTGCTTCTATATAAGAAGCAGCTTCTCTGATAGTTTCGTCATTTGTCACATCAAGATGAACGAACTCCACGTCAAGCCCCTGGCCTTGGAGCATTTCTGCGGCATTCCGCCCTTTGACGGGGTCTCGACATCCCATCAAGACATGGTGACTTTCAAGGACAGCAAGCTTTTTTGTAACTTCAAGGCCAATGCCCTGGTTCGCTCCTGTGACAAGGGCAATTATCATTGTTGGAAAATTGGTTGTTTGGTAAGGCAAGGGCAGAAATAAGAAGACTTTCGGACCTGAGCAGTAATAAGTTGGGTCTATACGACAGAGCTCCTGACTCGGCAATATTATATCGCTCGGCGTCCAAAATGTCGTGCTGTTATTTCAAATACCTTGCGTATTTAATGTTTTGAATACGAACCATAAACGCTTCCACGATGCCTTGCACCAAATTATGCATACGCAAGGAAAAGAGGCCTGGGCGGAGTTATGTGCCTCGGACATCGCCGGTCTGGTCGGGATTTGGCCCCTTTCATCTTCAACGGACGCTCATCCCTGCTGCATGCAATACGAAGAGGCCGGAATATGGACATTACCCCCTGTCCAAGATGTCGGCGTGATATGAGGATGCATACCAACGCGCATGGAATCATTTGCCTTCACGGCCACCTTCACATGGCACCCAATTAGGATGAACGGAGAGAACAGGATCGCGTGTTATAGGTCTCGATATAAGCCAGGCATAACGCAGTCAACATGCATGTAATATCATCAGTCGTGTGATTTGATTTCCCTCTGATCTGGCTTCGTGACGTGGCATCAAGGAAGAAAGAGCCTCAGACATGTAGACGTAATGTTTGCCCATCGCTTTGGGGCTATAAATAAGCCCCACTCTACTAGTCAGTCAATGTGTGGCTTTCCGAGATTGACTTCGACTTCGATTCAAACTTATCACTAAGCCCATTATCACAATTCAAGGCAACATGGAGACATCGTTACTGCAACCATGGAAGCTCTACCTCCACGAACTTTCACAGGTTCCAAAAGCCCCGAGAGATAACAATCTACCATCAGTCAATAATCTTGGCGACACTGAGTCAGCTCTCAACCCAGAAAAACTATGCCCCGGCAGCCCTGAATGCTCGCTGGAACCTCATCCTCTTGGTTCCACACCTACTTGCGCCTTTGAGAGTAACATTGGTATCATCTTCATGAACTCCACTGGTTAGGGTTTTAATGGTAAATCCTACAAAGATCAATTTCGGGTACACCAAGCTTATATTACTCGTCCAGATATTCTGCGATTCAAGATTTGAAATCAAAGCCACGAACGGAATCTAGCAAATTTTGGCCTTGTTTACATTTGATATCGCACCCTTGAAGAAAGATTTTTGATTCGAGATCCTTTAGGTAGAAGATATCGGAAATTTGCTGCAAGAAATGTTATAGCTCTTTATATTTTCTGATGCCTTCCAAGTGGTCTTCATCGTAAAATCTTCAAAAATACATGTTAAGCCGCGGAAAACACCTGTTTTACCAGGCAATATGAATTTAAAATGATAGCATAATACTCAAAACTTTTAAGCAAGAATAATTCAGATCTGACCATAATCATTGAAACTATCGCTGTAAATTCTACCGAAGAACATGAAATCCACTCAGTAAGCTACCATAAGCCTAGTTTCAATGCTCCGACGAGGCTTTTCACCCGGGCCTATGTCAAAGGATGTATGCAGAATACCTTGAAGAAGCTGTAAGAACACCATCGAACATGGGATGCGGAAACACATACCCTGTGCAGCGGATTCCTTGCTATCATATATTTTGAATAGCCAACCCTCATTGAATGTCTGATTTTTGAGATAGTACCAAGTATGTCGAGGGTTATGGAAGGATACATAACTCTCGACGATCGCAAATGTACTATCCGTTGTCCCCGGCCCTTTAGCCGGTTTTACCTGATCGGTTGAAATCAAATCACTGTCACGGTCCACCGATTTGTAGTCGCACAATGCCAAGGGCCACTCTGTTATATGATTTATTAGTGGACGCCAAACACTAGAAAAATTGTAAGTATCACTAGACAAGCCTTTGAGTGGTTCACCGGACTGACTTGAGAACCTGGAGCCGCTCAGAGTTGATGGCCTCCGGCCAGTTTTGCTCGAGGAAGTGTTTCCCGTATTCACTCGTCATGTCTGTGGAGACACGTTCATTTCAAAAATCTTTCATTGAAGTCGAACCACTTACCGGCATGGACTTGAGGAATCGGAGGATCGAACCTGTCATCACCGCGAAGACGAGTATCCCCAAAGCCTGGGTGTCGATACCGCTTCTAAAATGAGTTGTCAGCATGTTTAATTCATTCAAGTGTTGATAGATGGGGGTATGGGCTGGTACTTTATATTCATATGGCCGCACCTCCTTTGCTCCAAGCCTCTCTTTTATCTTGTTGCACAAGAATTTAAGATATTCGTTTTCGATCCAGTCTTCCTCATCAAAGCACATCGGGGTATGGCCTTCTTGCTCTAAGTCCATGACCTCAAATCCATTTTGATCGAGTTCCAAGCTAAGCTCGCAGCTCCGTACATCACGTATGGGGATTTTGTCGATTGGGTCTTTCTCGATATTTGAATTTTGGGCCCCTGAAACTTTGCTCACATCGATAAAGAGCGTAAAAGGCTTCTCTCTTGTCCATGTGCTAGTGTTCTTCAGATAAAAGAGTTTTGCCAGAACTTGGGAAGAATCCATCTTTATGCTAGGCTACCACTATTGGAGATATCCTTTGAATATATGGCACCGTTCCAGGTCTTGCTTAGCCTCCCCAGGCGTACATAAGTTTATCCCAGCGGAGATACTCCGAGCTGGATGAATTAAATTGGGCCTGGATTGATGAGCACATATCTCACACCTCAAACCTGAAATTTCGTCTCTATTTCCTCTCTCTTTGCTTTTCAGCCCAAATGCCAAATGCATGCGCATACATATGCAGGCAAGCTCATTTCAATGATGCCACGTCACAATCTTAACCCCCTGAGCAGATATGCGATTATCTTGAAATATTTTCACAACGTATTGATCATACCCTATGTATGGAAGAGGGGAATCTTGCGGCTGAATCCGGCATGGCTAACACACCCGCCAAACCTCCGCACACCACTGCAGTAGGCCTTCCCAAAGGAAACCCAATTCTGATTTTCAAACATGGCAGGAGAAGCCTTATTAGACTATCTAGTGCATGAAGAGTGTGACTATTGCGACATCATGCGATTCAATCCAGACTGTTCGCCGATCAGGCATAGTCCCCCATTACAGTCCTATACCTATGTGAGCGTTCAGCTACGTAGAAACGATAATTCGTTACCTTCGGACATGGATACGAAGCAGAGAAGAGCGGGGTCAGAGCACAAACGCAAACAGTGGACATGTGCCTATTTTATGCACGTTTGTTTGTGTTTTGATTTGGGCCTGTTGGGTTGTTGTTATAGCGTATCCTAATGACCGGACCTTGGCAGTTTTACCCGGGTGCATGCATGATCAGTGGGGTCTGGGGGCCCTTGCACACCAAATCATCATCCGTGCACATACTTCGCGGATTATGTTGTTGTACTCGGACAACAGTACACCGTACAGCGGGTTTCTCAAGTCTCTGAGTGGAATGAGGTATGGATGTACTGGCTAATACAGAACATGTCCAATAGAATTAGTCGATCGATTTGAAGGTTGTTCGATTGGTTGCGTGATATCCGCGGTCTGCACTGTCCAGGCTACGGCGTGTTAAAACACCGTACTCCGGAGTCTCTTCCGGGTACTATACAAATAAATACTGGGACAATTGAGTGGACGCCAAAACATCGTATCCTAAAAGGGTATTAGTGGTATTTGACCACTGCCACATTTCTAGTTCGACAGGTTCCTATATTACCCGCATCACCGCTGGACCAATACCAAGCAGTATAGCATCTGTCCCTTCGCGTGCTCTCATTCATTTTCAATATTACGATATCTTACTATACAGATAACGGAATTAAAGAGGTAAATGGTTTAATGTATGTATTGGGCGCAGGCAGTGTAGGCGGTCTGGGAGGAAGGCTTTAAAAAAGCCACAGTACGTCCTGAGACTATGGTTGCTACGATGACTTCCAGATACTCGGAGCAAGATAAACGAGAAAGATGGCTAATATCAAGTCTAGCTTCCAGATCGCGGTACAATCAACACAGGTTATCGCAGATCCCTGGGTAACGGCATTTGAGCAATCCAAACAGAAGCTTGCACCGAAGGATCTCAATCGAGTGCTTCAAATAAATAACTTTGAACAGTTGCAGTGTGCCATCGATAATTTGAAGAGCCGACATAACGCCAAAAGTCTCACAAAGTCTCTGCGTGTGCTGGACCCATTTCTTCAAAATCTGAAGTCCTTCGGTGGGGCGATTGACGTGATCACATCTGCCCATCCCGAGATAGCGGCACTCTGCTGGGGCGGTGTCAAGGTAGTGCTTGAAGTGAGTACATCTTTATTGGCATATCCCATTCCATCAGTCGCTGAAATCGAAAACTTCAGGTCTCCCTTAGATTCAACGGTGCAATTGAACGTATATCAGAAGTCTTGGCTGGCATCAGCAACATATTACCACGTTTGGAGTCATATCAACACCATTTGCCTTCGACTCCTAGCTTTAACAAGGCCCTGATTAGGGTATATCAGGGGGTTGTGGAATTTTGCTTTGAGGCAATTGACTTTTTTCGAAAAAATCCTCTCCGTATGTTAGGTACTCTCGGAGCCATCCTGCACTTCATGCTGAGAAAGATCAATCAGGGAATTTGATCCGCTCCTTTTGGAGCAATAATGATCAGCTCTTCACTCAAAAGAAGGCCATCATTGAACGTGCCAGTCAAGATGTTGATTTAGAGGCATCAGCAGCGAAAATAATTCTTGATGAGACGAGGCACGACTATGTCATCAACATGCTGAAGACCTCGCCAATGATCCGACCCCCAGGAAAACTCCCCCTCCATTCCATACCATTCAATAAGAACGCAGGATTCTTTGGAAGACAAGGTGAGATGGAAACCTGCCGGAGTATTCTTTCGTCTGCTCACCAGCAGAAAACGCCCAAATTCCTAGTACTCTATGGAACTGGTGGGGTCGGGAAGACCTCTGTGTCGTTGAACTTCGCCCATGAAGAAAAGGCCCATCGTCAGATTATTTTGTGGATTGGAGGTGATGACGTGACGAAGATGGAAGGGTGTTTCATTGAAATTGCCGGAAAAATAGGTATTCCTGCTACTGCCTCAGATTCAAAAAGGGCCCGTGATGATGTGATCCAGTGGTTGGAGGAATCAAGTAAGTGTTTATATTTGTTGGCGGCGTTCACACGCCGAAATACCACAGCGATAGAGTTGACTCTGGTGCAATAGATGAAAAGTGGCTCATTGTATTCGATAATGTCGAAAGACCGCAAGATCTAACTGGCTTCTTCCCTCAGACAGGCAACGGAGCTGTCTTACTTACAAGTCGAAATCCCGAATGTCAGCATGTGCTTGATATTCCTGGGCATAAGATTCCAGCTTTCAGTGCAGTCGACGGGATGGACTTTTTAATCAAACAACTCCCCAACATCGATATACAAAATGATAATGGTGATGCGTTTGCACTCGAGTTGAGCGCGTATCTCGGAGGGTCTCCCTTAGCGATCAAGCAGATGGGAGGCTTTCTCCGAGAAACAGGATGTACAATAAAAGACTTGTTAACTTCGCTAAAAGACAAGACACAGGAGAAACAGTTGCTAGAAGACACCTCCGGGCTTGCTCAGCTTGGTTATGATCATAATCTAGCCACAGCCTGGAAATTTTCGCTTACAGCTCTTGAGCCGCGGACAATGAGCGTTCTGCTATTTTTCTCCTTTATGGATCCAGACAAGATCCCTCATCATATCATCAAATCTCTTCAGGACTCCTGTCAAATGTGGCCTGATATCTTTCCTGAACCGACAACTGCCATTAAGTATATCTATCTGTCTTTTAAGCCGATTATATTTCAGTATTAACCCTAAGCAGTTTGTACCAAAGCATTCGGACACTGACACGATATGGTCTAATCGAGAAGCTGGGTCACGGCAACGACTTTGCAATTCATCGAGTTGTTCAGGCAACTGCATTGCATTTCAACACAGCAATATCTCGAGAGGCTGTTTTCAATGCTATCATCGGTGTGTTCCAGGCAGGACACCCCCAAAGCCATACCACATCCGACACTCTGTTCAATCATTGGAACTTGTGCGCAATATACGCCCCACATGTATTACGACTACAGAATGCCATACAGGAATGGCAGCTTGACCCCAAGGCCCCCGGTGATGCCTGGTGTCTCTTCGTGAACAGTGCTCGTTACCTTTTGGAGACGGGGTCAATGGCAAAGTCTTTGGGCTTGATCAACGATACAGAGCAGTATTGTGATAGCGGAACCCGCGACGGAGAGATTCAAAAATCTGTGTTGCAGATGAACCGAGGAACTATTTTCCTCCAGCATCAACAACTAGCCGAAGCGCGAAAATGTTACGAGCAGGCATTTGAGGTTCGCAGGAAACATCTAGGCCTTTTGGATGTCAACACGGTCGCTGCACAGAACAACCTTGCGCTGACACTTCTCAATGAACGGCGATGGAAAGATCTTATTGCCTTCAACGAAGTGAGACGTGATTCGATTCCTGCTCTCACTCACATACCAGCGAGGTTGCGGTCTTCGATATACGAATTTTTAGCTCTGGCGTACCGAGAGGTCGGTCAAATCAGCAAAGCCTGGGATGCAATGGACAAATCGGCCGAAATCTTAGATGGCCAAATAGCGGCATATTCACAGCTGAATGGATAGTAAGTAAAGACCGACTCATCAGGGAGCGCTGCCCCGAATTTCATCGCCGATTGATCGCGACGTTGGCTGACGAAGGTTGACTTTTGTTTGTCTGCACAGTCAACATTTCAACAGAGGAAATTTGCTTCTGGCTGAGGGAAAGTTCCAGCAAGCATTAAGTGAGCACTTGATTGGTTTCGATATCCGTAAAACAGTCCTAGGCGACCATGTGCAGACGGCCGCATCTTGCTACAGAAGTGCAGATATCATGGCCAACCTTGGCCGCCTTGATGATGCTGTGTAGGTTCAGTGTTGGCCATGGTGCATGAAATCATTCTAATTGAGGGAATCAACAGGATTCTCTTGCAAGAGTCGAGACGCATGTACGGCAACCTCGGACTGATAGGGAATTTCGGCAAGGGGGGCCAGGCTCGAGCAACATGGCGGCTGAGTACTGTTTTTAAAGAGCAAGGATACATGCAGAAGGCCATTGAGACACACAACGAAGCTCGTAGAGAGCTTGAGGCACTGGGGCCACCCCTGAGAACTACTCTCAGTGAGAATGATTTCAATTGCTTGCTCAACTTTGCGGATGCCTAACAGCAACCGATCGGGCAGTCCCTCTTCGTTCATTAATTTGGTCATCCGGGGTAGCCAACTTCCTTGAGCAATCCAAGATAGCGTTATTGTGGAAATGAAAGCTCCCCCCCGCCAAGTTGGGCGGAATAAGCACTCGGGTTTGACTGGACACTTGTAAGGTGGGTTTTTGGGATTTGCTTTGCGTTGCTCATTTGTCGATTTCGGCGTTACACTCAATGTCTTAGTGTCAAGCTAAGAGGTGGTATTTTATCACTAAGAACTGTCTGATTCAGCGACTACCCAAGGGCTCCTCCATATGGTATTGTATGGTAAACCGGGCCAACTCGGAATACTCACATTATAACACGCAATACTAGCCTCTCAGGCTATGAGACGCTCTCAACAGCGATCTCAAGGATAGTTCCTGCAATCAACTCATTCAATTTGTTCCCTCAGTACTAGCATCCATGGATTTATGGAAATCCTTACCATCCGATACTCAGTCATTCTGGGTTTTCGGTGTTCCCACTACTCCAGCGGTAATACCTGGTGGAATCTTGTATTTCCCATACAGCCTGAGATAGATTCTCTAGTAACCATTGGTTCTGATCAAGATACCCTGTTATTAGGGGTCAAGCGTTAAACTCGTTGAACGCGACGTAATAGCAGGTTCAAAAAAGTAGGCGGTGTAGAAGTAACCCAGCAGGGGGTGTCTAAACCTTTCCCGTGTCACTATGTACCCAGGTGTACACATGACTTGAACCCAACCTCTCGTTTTTTTCTCTTTCTCTTTCTTTTTCTTTTTCTTTTTCTGTTTTACTGCCTGCCTTACAGTATCTGATTGTATATTACTGTATATTACAACATGTCAGAGAAGAAAATGACAGAAAGGACTAGAAATACCTATTTGGTGCAGCTTTGGTCTAGCGGTACTTGGACAGTATATCAACGGTGCTCGGGAGACCCGATTTTTAACCCTTTTTGGGTTCGAAGCTACCTGGGATCGGCGCCCCACTCAAACTGTCCAGGTGGGGCTAAGATGCATTCAAAGGTTGGGGCACCATGGATTGCTCCAATATGCCCAACCGGTGGACCTGACCCGAACTTGTACACGTTCCAGGTTCGGATCCTTTCAATTTATATCTGAGGCTCCTGTACCTCCGCTCTCGTCTGGTCTCCGGTACGGGTAATATCGAATACCGACACACACACACACACACACACTCACACACTCACACTCACGATATCGTAGGATGACATGTTGAATTATCAATCTAGGAGAAGGCCCCGAAAAAAAAAAAAAAGAAAAAAAAAGGCTACATGTTCTCCGGGGGAGGTTGGCAGCGCATGATGCGTTTGTTCCACGGCATTTGCTAGTAATACCTACTTCACGTGACAGCGAGCTGAGGCTCAGCCTAAGCCAGCTACTATTCTTCCCTCCATCTCACTCCCCCACCACAAGTGATTACCATATTATTCCCCAACAAGGTATTCAAATGGCGCTTTTTACCCGATACTGGCTCTCAAAAGTGCTTTTCTTGTTATTGCCGATATTGATCGGTGTTCTTATCACCCGGAGAACAACCCCAACACCTGGTGAGGAAACGCTTGCCTCCACCTTTGGCTGTGATTGCAGGGGCTGACACGGAGACTGAACGCGCTAGATTACCTTCCCCTTCATGATCAATCAATCGAGACTCTTCAAGTCTTCCTGCAAAATGGGACTTTGACATCCGAAGAGCTAGTTCAACTTTACCTCCGTCGCATCGAAGAGAGCACAGCTGCATTCCATCCCGTAGCTGAGATTAACCCAAGTGCGCTTGAAATAGCCCGGCAGCTGGATGTGGAACGAAAAGTCTCTGGTCCTCGAAGGTGAGTCTCAATCCGATACAGCACCCTAATCTACTTGCATTACTAGTTCCTGACCATCGTGGCAGTCCTTTACATGGACTTCCTGTTCTTGTCAAGGATTCAATTAGCGCCCACGGTATGAACAACACGGCGGGTTCATTATGCCTGGTTGGCTCCAAAACCCGTAAGGAGGCATCTATCATCTCCCGACTCCGGAACGCGGGGGTTATTATCCTGGGCAAAGCAAACATGTCCCAGTGGGGAAACTCACGCTCTTCTCCCAAATCACAATCCAATGGTTGGAGTGCGTGGGGGGGTCAGACCCTCGGCGCATTCTACCCGAATCAAGACCCCTGTGGGAGCAGCAGTGGCTCTGCTGTTGCGATGTCTCTAGATCTTGCTGCCTTTACGGTTGGAGTGGAAGTAAGAACTCGCCTCCCTACCCCCCGTTCTCTGCTTATTGGAACACTGTCCTAACCCGGGCTTGATGACATGATAGACGGTCGGAAGTATGATTTGCCCCGCGTCGAGAAACAACGTCGTCGGCATCAAAACTACTAGCGGGCTTGTGGCTCGCGATAACGTGATCGTCACAAAGATGCGTGGGTCTATCGGTCCCTTTGCAAAGACCGTCCGTGATGCTGCCATCGCACTGAGCATTATGGCAGGAAAAAATGCAGAGGATCCTATAAGCCAAGAAATTCCATTTGAATCAACTCCGGACTACGAAAAAGCTTGCAAGTTGGCGGATTTTCGTTCAATCCGACTCGCTATTCCACAAAATGCCTTCCAGAACCCATTTGTGCAGAGCATGAATCTAAGCGCTATCAAGAAGGATTTTGAAATCGTGGTATCATCTTTCCGGGGTCACGGTGCAACCATTATTGATGATGTGAATTACTCTTCATACGATCGGATCAATGGGCCCTCCGCCCCTCAGCAATATGTTGGGCCTGCAGAGTATAAGTCAGATATGGCTCATTACTTTCGCGGCCTGGAGATCAACCCATTGAACATTCAGAATATCGAAGATATGATCTCTTGCACCAAGTCGATCCCAGGGGAAGACTATCCTTCCCGTGACATCTCTTACTGGGATACTGTTCGGAAGGCGGATGATGTCCTTTCTGAAAAGGTTGTTGCCGGAATCAAAGAGATGAGGTATCTTGGTGGTGCTGCCGGAATTGATGAGGTCCTCGACGCTTCTGGAGCTGATGCAATCATTCTCCCTTCAATCGTTTCTGCTGATGTGCCGGGACTTGTTGGGTATCCAATAATTACCGTTCCAATGGGGTTCAGCCCATCCGATACACCGGTCACTCTCAATGAACGCGGGAACCTTGTTTGGGATGGGCCCAATATACCGTAAGTTCCAGCTCGCCCTGCTTAGTTGATTCCGTCATATGATGGCTTGATAACCATGTTTTAGATACGGACTTAGTTTCATTGGCCGCCCATACTCAGAAGAAAGGCTCATTGAGCTTGCCTATACATTTGAGCAGTCGATACGATCTCAATCGGAAGGTCGGAGTTTTGCATCACCCAAAAGTGATCTAAATGGTTCTCCTCGCTCTGTTTGGTTTATGTTGGGTCTGTTACAAGTCTTCTATACCCATTTCTTCAGTTAGTATATTTGGCTTTCGGTTTTCTACAGCCATATTTGATGAGATAACGCCCCTCATACGGGATGAAACCAGAGTGTTATTTCTGGCAGTGTGGCTCTACGAATATAAACAATCACGTTCCACATCGCAAGTTAAGATGTCAACCGCCTTTCCGAATATATAGCGGCTAAAGTACTTGATTAGCACAAGGGTCCTAACTTTTTACATGCTCCTATAATTATTTTGAAGATAGTTGTTTTAACAAAGAACTTTATTTGAGTGGAGGTCATCTGCTTGTAAAATAATATCTTAAGAGGAACAAATTTTCTAATTCTATATTTTGCGGGTATGCAGTTTAGGTCGCCGAGGTCCACGGGTAATACGTTTATAAGAAATCAAGCCGAAGACACTCCAACCAAGACCTAAAAAGGCCCACACATCCTTTTTCAAGAGGTAAAGTAGCGAGATTAGCTCGATGAGAAGCTACCCTACAGAAGTCACCCTTCCACTCCCAAGGCGACCCAAGGCGATTTTCAATACGCCAGACGGAGTGAACTATCATGGAACCACAAGATACCGACACATCTACTGCTACGTTTCAAACCGAAATAAACCATTTCATGTCAATCCCATGGTGTCGCTCTCACCTCTGCGAACCAAACTTCCAGCCCATTGACAGGCCCCGGGAAGCCACACCAGACAATGGACACACGCTGTTGGGCAAGACATGGTTTACCAACGATACAATTCCGCATTTGCTCACTCTGTATCGAAAACCTTCTGTCACAGAGGGGTTGAGGGGCGAGATTCGCAGATTCCATACGTTAGGCACGGGGCTGAACGAGCATCCCAATATCTTCCACGGTGGAGCCATTGCCGCCGTATTGGATGGTGCCTTGGGTGTTCTTATCAGGCGTGCGATGCCTGATGGAGGGCCAGCATATACAGTTGCGCTGAACATTACATATAAAAAAGCCATCAAAACACCAGAGACGATTATGGCACGTTCTTGGATCACAAAGAGCGAAGGGAGGAAAATTTGGGGTAGCGCCCGGATCGAAAGCGGCACTGGGGAGATCTATGCGACTGCGGAGGGGATTTTTGTTAAGGCGATTGCAAAGATCTAGCGCTGGGATTTCCAACGGTGACCACATGCCCAAGGGTTGAGTTCACTGATGGCCGACGCTAAGAGGATGTATTTGGGGAATGAATCTACAAATCATAGACCAGCCAACTAATATTCATGGCAGATTTATAACCAACGTCTGTTCTTGTAACTCAATGTTAGGGATATTCGGTCAGAGAGCTTTTGGTATATTCCTCCCTTATTCAATTCAAGTATGGATTAGGATCTCAGTAGCGACGAAGAAATAGTTGATTATCTACAATTTTCCTTGCATGGCCCATTCGACCCTTTGCTGTGCCTGCTTTTGGAGCAGATGCCACAAGATCTTTCCACTGGAGAGTGCCTTGGAATGCCATCGATAAAATAAAACATTATATAAAAAGAAAAGGCTGGAATTAGGAGGTTTGCAATCAAGGACAAAGTGTACACCTTACACCCAGCATGGAACACAGGGTCATCGACCCGTTTTCTTTACTTAATTTCCAAACCCTCATGCTGGGAGATGCCGAAGGGCCGTGGACAAGCAAGCAACTTCCCCGCACGGATATTTATATAGACTTTAATTCAACAAATCAGGGACATCCACAGACTCAAACAGCTCATCTCGGCGATTTTGCGGACTTTGATCAAGAGGTATGGCACCTGATCTCGGGTATGCAATCAGAAACCGCGGTTGATGTAATCCAACTATGTAGTTATATAAACCCATCTCTATCCAGTCTATATTTCTCGAAGCGCTATTGTATCCATCTTCATTACAAACATGACTACCCAATCTCGAATTCCTGCAACCGCAGAGTCCGGAACATTCACTCAGCTTGGAAAATTGCCAAATGCCTATACTTCCGACACGAGCCTGCAACGGATGCTAGGATGTAAGTCCAGTACATTCCACCACCTTTTATCCAATCTAACCTGATGTGAATAGGGTATCTGCCTGCAGAAACTCTCAAATTGGTTGAACCCCACCTTGCTCAATTTGGCGAGGAGGCTGTTTCGCCCCAAATCTTTGGATGGAATATTGATGCAGAGACCAACCTGCCATATGTCAAGAAGTACAATGTCTGGGGCCAGAGGTATGGGTATGACAAGCTGGTTACGGCTGAGGGATGGAAGCAGTTAGGAAAATGGGGGGCTAAGAATGGGTTAGTCGTTTGTCTATTTCTTGATATGCATTTGGCACTAATACAGATATTCTAGGGTTGTGTCCCTGGGATATGACCACACATATGGCGTTCATAGGCGCACTGTTCAATATGCAGCGTATGTCACGGTTCCTTGTGTTGTTTCATGAGCGCGAATGCTAACTACCGGACCCAAAGAGTGTATTTATATGTCCCCTCGTCGTCCATGTACAGATGTCCTATGAGTATGTCCGATGGAGCGGCATTTGTATTGTCACAGCGCCTCAAGGATCTCCCGAATGACCATGTTTTGCACACTGTATTCCGGAGACTGACCTCCAGAGGAGACGACTACTGGACATCCGGCCAATGGATGACCGAGAGAGCAGGCGGGAGCGACGTCCAAAACACAGAAACATGGGCTACCTACGCACCCTTGTCCCAAGGATCGAAAACATCCGATGTCCTTGCCGAGGGAGACTACCTGATCAACGGATTCAAGTTCTTTTCCTCTGCAACAGACGCCAATGTCGCTTTCCTCTTAGCCAAGACAGATTCAGGTAAACTCAGCACATTCATCGCGCCATTACGGAAGACAATAATCGGAGCGGATGGAAAGCCAGAAGAAGTATCCAACGGCGTGCGCATCCACCGCCTGAAGAACAAGCTCGGAACCAAAGAATTGCCCACGGCCGAGCTGGAACTGAAGGACATGCGCGCTCATCTAGTCGGCGAGATCGACCAGGGAATCCGGACTATTGCTCCACTGCTGAACACCACCCGCATCCAGACTCTCCTTGGAACATTATCAACCTGGCGTCGTGCGATCAGCATCACGAAGAATTTCGCCAAGTCACGCACTACTGTCGGTGAGCCATTATGGTTGATCCCAATGCATCTGCGCCTCCTCGCAGATGTGGAGGTAAAGCATCGCGGCGCTATAAATCTTGCCTTTTTCACAATTGCAGTGATGGGTTTGATTGAAAATCCATCCAGCTCCGCGAGACTTCCGCACATGCCTAAGGATCCTGCCGAAGCAAAGGTCGTCTTCCGGGTCCTAACCGCCACATGCAAGGGTGTTGTTAGCAAGATGTCGATGGTGGGTGTTCAAGAATGCCAGGAAGCGATGGGTGGAGTCGGATACATTGACGAACCGGACGAGCCTGAGTTCAACATTTCACGCCTCCTCCGGGCTGCAGCTGTCTATCCGATCTGGGAAGGTACCACGAATGTCCTGGCTAGTGAACTCGTCCGCTTCCTGATGAAAAGAGATACCCTGTCTGTTTTGGCGGGGTGGCTTAATCGTGTTGTGTCTTTGATTCGTACACCGTCTCTTGCGGGTGCATTGAAACAGGCTCTGGCTGCTTTCCTGTCTCGCGTGACATCTACTCGTCCGCAGGCTGCGTTGCTGGCCGATGCCCGGAGGATTATGTTTACCTTCGCCTGGATTCTTTCGGGGGCTCTCATGGCTTTGGATGCTGAGCGTGATGGGGATGAGGTCGCGATGGAAATTGCTCGTAGATGGGTTCTGTTGGGTGAGGGTGGTGTGGGCGAGTTTGTCTACCGGGATATTGTCAAGCCGTATGAGGTCTGCGATTCAACCTCGGGAAGTGCTGAGCATACCCGATTGGATTGTAAGATCGCTTGGGGGGTTGAATTGCCCAAGGTGGTATTCGGTCATCGGTCTTTGAGTGAGTCCTCGAAACTGTAGATTCAGCCAGTTTCGTGGAGTGCTTGGATTGAACATATTCTGGGTGCCTGATTTCCGCCTGAGTAGGACGATGCTTGAGAGATTCTTTGCCATTTGAAAGGGATGTATGTCGTTAAGTTATGGTTTAGTAGTATATAATGGAGTTCATTATGTCATGCCTAAACAGATGTATACAGAGGATGATATCCTGGCGGATGTCCAGTCTATATATTAAAGACATCGTCCCAATCGGTTGGAAGTTCACGTAACACATCAGGCGCCGTGATTTCCATAAAAGCACTGTTTGAAAAATCCCCCCCGCCGCAGTTTGACACTGACAATCGCGGAGTGAGTGGGACTGTTTTAACACTTTTACTCGGATCACTCAAATCGCCCAGTGGCCAGCCTGCGCCCATATCCGTCTGTGGGGGCGCGAGGGTGCTAGTGGAGCAAGACCTGCTTGATCTTCGACGCTTGGTCCGCGAAGATCGAGCGAAAGATGGTGTGGAATCATGGGAGTGCAAGGGAACAGGAATCCGGAATCCGTCGGACAGTGGCTCTGCGGCTCGCTCCGTTCTAGCGGCGACATCGGGGGGTCGTAGGCGTTTTTCATTTCCCGACAATGATGGTTGTTGCCACATGGGCTGGTCGTCATTTTCTTGCAGGGGAGGGTCCCGAAAACGGGATGTTGCATTGAGGGAATATGCGCTTGTGGTTTCGTCCAGTCGCTGCTGGAGCTTTTGCCAGGGCGCCTCATATCGACGGAATGATTGAGATAGTAGGCTGTCGTCGCGGGCTTCGGTGCCTTTGAAAATCTCAAAGATTTCACTCAGCAGATATAAAAGGATTTGAGTGTCGGGATGCTGGGGGCGTTCTTTCATGCAGGTCATGGCTATGAGACATTCATGCAGGGGCTGCAGTTTGCCGGGGCATAGCCACCAGTATGGGGAGAATGCCGGTAGTCGGGCTAGATTGACGTAGTTTTTGAGGAACTGGCGACAAGCTATGATTTGGCTAACATGCAGTGTTAGCTGGATAGAACCTTTTTAAACGGTATCGAAAGGGTCTTACTCGTCCCACACACTTGATGATACAGATGAACCCGCCAGAACTTGGCGGTTGAAAAAGATTCGCACATACTGCTTCATCATATCCAGCTGGATGCGAGCGTATGCATTCAACACAGTTTCCTCGTGGATGGTATCATCGTAGTAATGTGGATGGGTTTGGTGGTTCACACGTAACAGTTGACTAGATAAATGTCCCTGTTCTGGGATCCCACGAACAACAATTTGGTTTATGAGGCCGTCAATCGCTACTTCAAACTGACGGATTTCTCTTTCCAGAATTTCGCATTCCTGGTTGCTCAATGGTTGTGCTTTGTAGCCAAACTCCATGATACATCGCAGAGTGCGTGTCATCCGACAGCGACCGACGATCATCAGCATGGCTGTTGATGGCCGTCGCGCTGAGGGTACACCGATTCGGGTGCGTCGTTCAGAGTCTAAAAACGAATCGTGCAGTGGCTGGGGTAATTGTGTGTTGTAGGAACTTTCCTGGGTACCATATGACAAGACACTTCCAGCTGCGACGCAGGCATATACCTCGAGAAATACAACATGGTACCAAACACGACGGGCGAGTTCCGCTTCGACTTTCCCACGAGACACAATGGATTCTTCGTGGTGCAAGCCTAGAGTGCGCGCTACTTGCATCGCCTGAGATACGAAGGCGGGAGCTGCTAGGATCTCATTTGCAATGGGATCGCACTCCCAGGCCAATAGGACCGCAATAAAGCCATTTAGTGTGGGCAGCTCTGTATAATGGCTCAGGACCAAAGTCCGCTCCAGCATCAATCTCAGCTGTTTAATGAACACGCAAGAGTCCCGCATTTGAATGCCGCTTTCTGCTAAAAGGGAGGGCGAAGCAGCGACCATTCCGCAATATAGAACCGACCATAGCAAACTCACAAAGGAGCCGTTCTTACTTTTCTGATCGACAGGGATCTGCGTGGCGGTCTGTTCCCAAAATGCCTTATAGTCATCAAGCAGTGTAGGCACATGGACCAATGGGAGTAACGGCTTCACGCTGAGTAGGAAGGATCCTAGAAGCACGTCGCATACTTTCTTTGGAGGCAGGCTTTGCAGCATCCGAGTCCATTCCTCCGAGTTCCGGGCGTGGTTTTTCTGACTCGGGCATCGAAGCTGTTCCGCATGCGGCAACACATCGCGATCGACCGTTTGATTCGCTGCGAGGGCCCAGAACGAGTGGCCCATATATCGTCGGAGGTCTCCCTGTGGTGAGCTCAAACATCCCATCAACTGGGAACTCTCTTGCAAGGTGGATGAAGCATCGGCGTTAGACTTATTGGTGATGTTATTGGTGATGTCTGGAGGTTCACGAGAGAAGATGGGCGTGCTGCTTTGGGGAGTTGGCCAGAGAGAACTTTGGTCAATGGCGGAAGAGTGATGTGATAAAGCCGGTAGACAAGATGGAGGTGGCCCGTCGGAAAGAGTGCCGAACTCATAGAAGTCCACAGGAGGGTCAGTCACCGACAGTGTCGAGTCTTCCAGTAAGTCGAAAGTTTCTGATGCCCATGTCATCTCATCTTGTCGGGATTTACCTCTAGGATGCGTATCATTGTTGGTTTCATTGTTGGCGGGGGTATTTTCCACACTTCTGCCATTGTTGTGTAGGGGCGTGGGCAAGGGGAAATCAGATGCATGATGCTGATCTGCGATCTGAATGTTTCTTTGGGGCAAATTTTCGCCAGATTTAGGCTCATCGGAGGTGGTGACGGGCGGATAGACGCATACATCATTCAGTCGGCGACAATCGCGGCAAGCGGGGCGTTGTTTTTCACATTTAATCTCCAACACCAAATCAGATTTAGACGATTGACGATTTATAAAGATCATACCTTTCTTCGTTTACAGGGCAGACAAGTAAACGAAGGGCGAGTACGAGAAATTGCTCGTGCCTCCGTGGACATCATGATCAGTCTTCCCACTTCTATTGGGGATTGGTGGGCTCGAGATGCGGGAGGGAAGAGATCCGTGGGGCTAGGAGATGGTGAAGGTAGCTGGCAGGAGAGCCCGGTCTTATGCCGGGAGTACTCCAATAGCCAATTCAGTTCATTCTCAGCTATTATATAGTACGAACCTCCAGGCGATATCGCCCCCAAACCACTTTATCAGTTGAGATTTTAGTGCGTGTAGTCGTTTGCTTACCAAGCCGTATAGCTAAGGCGAATTGATGCCTGAATGCCTGAATGCCTTGATTTGGAAGGGCAGGAAAATTAAAATCCCGGTCTTAAGAATCAACGTACCTGCACGTCCACGGGTGCGGTATATGGAACTTTTCAACCCAAACAAATCTAGGTGGTTTATTAGCTCTCTCACCCATGTACATGTGGACAAAGCTGAAGCTGTTGATCTCAGAGGCGCCATCTCCAGTTGGCTAAAGTGGAGACCGCACCTGGGCAGGTCCCACTCGTGGGGATCTCCCACATTATACGGTGGAGCTGATGTGCATACGTGCCCATATATAACATCGAAATGCTTCATTATAGATGGGTATTAATGCTGCGGCCGCACACAAAGCCATAGTAACTGATAGAGAACGGAATATAATAGCAAAATTGAAAACGTTGGGAACCAAGTATGTCCAAGGTATCAGATATGTACCCCAACTCCAAATCAAGCGAAGCTCTGCAACTCAGCGTCATATTGGGTAGCCTCCATGATAGTGTCCTTCCACAATCTCTCGACAAAGATCTGTCCGGCTTTCTCCTGGAAGATGGGTGCGCCGCTAGAGTAATCGTTAGCCTTCTCGGGTATTCAGTGCAAGGGGGAGGCGAGGAAGCACTTACGCATCCACCTTATTACTCTGCAAAAACTTCCCATGGGTCTCTGGCCCGGCAACAACAGCCGCATAGATAATCGTCCTTGCACCCTCATCGACTGTTCTCGCCATCAACTTCCTCAACACATACATAACCGGCTTCAACCAGAACGGCAGTCCACTATCGAATCCCGTAGCCACCAGCCCAGGACAGGGATCGTTAACGGTAAGCTCTGAAGATGGCACGATGCTCGCCAGTCGCTGCACAAACGCATGCATGGCGAATTTACTGTCCGCGTACCGCTGTAACCCGCTGTACGTCTGTTTCTTATCGTAGTGTTCGATTACGGTCTCCGAATCCTTTACAGGATTTTTGGCCAGCGTGTTGAAGTTTTGGTTACTAGACCCAACAAACGTGAGACGCGATGGTTCGCCGCATTTCACTGCCGTTGCGCGAAGAAGAGGGAGGAGTTCCAATGTAACCAGGAAATGGGTGTAGCAGTTGACCTGCATGACACGTTCATGGCCACTCTTGCTGGTTTCGTAGCTCATCAGATTGACACCACCGTTGCAGATGAGAAGATGTAGCTCAGGAACCTCGGCGCGGACCTTTTTTGCAAACTCCACGCCGGATTGAGAATCATCGAGATCGAGATGGAAGAATTCGATCGTGGCGGTCGGGTTAGCCTTTTTCACTTCTGGGAGGGCACGTAGTGAGGCGACGGCTTCGTGGCCTTTGCTGGTTGATCGGACGGCGATGATGATACGTGATACTTTGAGGACGAGGAGCTGGCGGGCCACTTCGTAGCCGATTCCCGTGTTGCCGCCGGTGATGATGGCGGTTTTACCGGCCACACTGGCGAAGGTAGGGGTAGTGGGAATTGCCGGTTGGCCCATGATGAAATGTTTAGATGCTTTGAGATAATTTCTACATGATGATGCTATATATAACTCGAATCTAGGGACACGAAAAGAAACCCGCAGGATGATTCAAGACCAACTGGATAGTTAAGGCCGGCCGAGAAAGGATGTCCAACGGGAACTAAAATTTGTCATCACTTCTCGGCCGGTCCACCCCCGGGCGGGGCCACACGTGGACGGGTCCTGCCAAGACGGCCGACAGGAATCATACTGAATCACGATCTCAACCGGAGATGCATCATTATTTGTTCGGATTTTGTGGCGGATGTATCTGATGTTGCTTGTTTCTTTCTTGTACTTCACGCTTTTGAGTTCAACGCAAAGGGCACAGAGGAGGGAGGCGCAAGACACTGCTAACGATGTGTTTACCTCCTTTCGAGGTTTGGCAACGCTTGACTCTGGTTGGCGCCATGAGCCGCATGACGTGGGGCCCGGCCCCGGGGGGATGGCAACAGCCTCCGTAATCCACGTGTCTGGAGTTTGATGGCTTTGTTGAATACAATGGTAGTCCGTGAAAGCGTGTAGCATGTTGCTCACATATACTTCACGACTAACTTATAAGATTGATAGTTAGCGGAATATAAGCTTGTAGGGCTCCCCCATATCGAAGCACAGCTAACAGCTTCTTCCACGGTATTTTAATTCGAGATACATATCAAAGCTAGCGAAGTGTTTAAAAGAGCTCTCAGTAAATTTTAAATGTAGTCGCTGGCCTCGCTGTCTAACTAAGAGGAGTCACTCCGCACTACATTGCCCAATGAAGTTTTCCAGGGTCATCTAACCTGGAACTCCTTGCACTTATCCTCCTCCCATGCTTCACCATCCATAATCCCATGCACGTACGCCTCGCCCACCAATCGCCAATATCCAGTTCCTCCGTCCTCTCTCACCACGAGGGGCACTCGCCCTCCTCTCGCAAGTATCACTTTATCACCCACCTCCGCAGCGGCCGGCACCAAACACAAGTACCCGTTGGCGGCCCGGCCCAACCGCCGTCCGTAGCTACCCTCCAAGAAGATCGTGAAATTGCTAAACATACGATATGTCTTGACAACATATCCCACGAATCCGAGCGGCCGCAGCATCCGGTCCGCATTCCACCGGTGCAGCTGATAGAGTGGCTTGAGTGACGCCCGCCAGCTGTAAAACAACTTCTGCGACGCGATCTTGTGGCCTCTCCCCGATGCATTGGCCGCTACATCAGATTCATATGTGCCGGTGCATAGCGTCTGCCAATACACGGCCAGCTGATCTTCAGGCTCCTCGTCCGGGGTGGCGGGGCTGGCTAGCCCGCTGGTCTCATGAGTAAGCTCAGTAGTTGGGTTGGACGGTGAGGGTTCGGGCGTAGACCCGGATCCGGCAACGCCAGGGCCGGGGTTCGTTGGCGCCACTTCCGTTGCAAACGACTCCCACTTAGCAAATGTCGCGAGGAGCGGCACAACAGACATAATTGCTTCGTATATGTTGCCAAGCGACTTACACACCTGTCCCAGAAGCCCCCCTAGGAGTCTCAGCAATGACACAGTCCCGTCTATCTCATCCACCCACTTTTCTAGGGCTCTTGTCATGTTTGCCGAATCCATGATTGGGTGCGCCAGCGGGGGTGCCAGTGCTGTGAGGCTTGCTATCTCGTGCCCGTGTAGGACCAACGTCGAGCCACCAGTATCTATAAATTGCACCAAGGCGTTGCTATGCGCTGTAGCATGCGTAGTGCGCTGTTGGTCAAGCGCATCATATACCAGCGGGCTGACATCCTGGGCTATTCTCCAGTCAGGTACCCAGGACGGCATGGTGACGCCCGAGTCTAAGGCCGGAGTTGGCGGGCTACCTCCACAGCCGCCGAGCACATCGAGTGTGTTAGATACTAGGATCATCTGCTGTGCGGCATGAGTATAGGCTGTATCCACTGGCGAGGAATAGTCGGGCTTGATTCCTAGGGGCGGATGCGCCGGGATTGGTGCCACGGGTGGGTTTGAGCCAGTGCTGGCAATAAGACCAAGCAAGGAATAGACCTTGTCGTGTGGGATAGATGCCTCGCGGAAGCGGCATTGAAAGAGCAGCTTTAGTAAAACCTGCGCTGGAGGCTCTTTTGGGTCTTGCATTTGTCGTTGCAGCTCCAGCTTTCGCAGAGAGAAAAAGGGCGTGAGGATAGGATCGCGCATAATGCCCATTGCGACGGGTGTCCAGATTCCCAAATTCAGACTGTGGTTCGCTCCGATACATAAGCGCTCCCAGTCTATGGAGTAACGCCCGATCACAGTAATTGCTCTTGATGGAAGGAGGATCTCTTGGAGAGTCCAGGCGCGGTACCACCACTGACTTGATAGTAGATGAAAGGCTGTTATATCGTTCTGGTAGCGGTCGAACATTGGATCTTTGACGCCGGCTTTCTCTATCATCGGCACCGGTAGGTTATTGAGATGGACAATATTTTCAACCTCGCCGTTACCATCGCCATGTGAGCTTCGAAAGCGCGATATGGCATCGTCTGCAAGCGCTTCCAGCATGGAGATTGCGGTCTTCGTCTCCCACTTCACTTCGTCACCGAGCCACACAACAGTCCTCCTTGCCTGTCGGTAAATTTCGCCCATGATTGCAACTTGCTGGTTTCGCTCGTCTGTGGAGGCTTGTCTGATACAGATGGCGTCAATCCAGAGAGTTCGAGGCTTATCTAGTTCGCGTAGGTTGAACAGGGCAAGCCGTAAATTAGGGCCAATCTCAAGAGTCTGGCCATTAATTTGGATAGGGGTCTTCTCGCTGGCATTTCCCCAGACGTAGCTAAGGGCCTCGTAGGATCCCGTGCATTCATCCAAGGACGTTTCGTACATGCGGCAGGTTATATCTTCCTGTCTAGTGCCAGGCAGAAGCTCGACAAGCCGCAATGGCAAGACATGTCCCTTGAGCGGTTCGTATTGATACAACTCTGCCGTGAATTTGTTTCGTGTTCGATCCTACGTAAAAGTATTGGGAATCAAAATCAAAGCGCTTGCGTGGAACGGCATTGGCGTCCGACTTACTTTCATATGACCTTCCTCCGACTCGGTATTATCTTCCTCTGACTCGGTATGATCCTCCTCCGACTCGGTATGATCTTCCTCCGACTCAGCTTTAAAGGTCGCTTTCATTTGTCCCCAGATGTTTTTCAACCCTCCTGTATTAAATGTTCGTTGCGACATTAGTCACAACTACTTGGCCTGCGAAGGCTACACTTCAGTTCAGGCGGTAGTAAGATATCAAAGTAGCAATAGGCAAGGCAAACCGATGCACTAAGGCAATCTCAAATATACTGCCACGACTGTTATAATCGGTCGTTTCCTAAGAAAACATGAACTTGTATGTTGTAGGAAAGTACGGAGTAGACGTGGGCGGTATTAAACTTATCAATATGAATAATAAGCCTCGCGCCCGTGCCGTATACCCACCTGGGCATCTTCCTAACATTCAGCCCCCACGCGGCTTGGCTGATCTTTCCTGTTTTGTCCCACTACAGCCCGGGCGAATTTCCCAATGTGGCCATATGAACTCTCATTGGCAGCGGAAGAGATCTGACTGCGTTTCTTATGATAGGTCAATAATGGGAGCCTCGAAAAGGGTCAATGCTGCCCCTCCCCGACGAAGCTTCCTCCCCGAATGGGGTAATCGTGAGGCTGATTTCCAGATTGCTACTAGGCGATAAATTTATTTCAACATGTTTCTGCCACAAAATGAGGCGGCCATTCCATCTAAGTAGCTGCATTCTCGTGAGGACAGTCTCCCCCAATGCAGGTCGGGCGACGCTCTAGTGGCCTATGGCGGTCTTGGAAAAGGCCCCTATGTCATAACAGCCCCCGCTTGAAGGTCGAATCTTATGTTTTACCTAGGGTGAGATCCTATAGCATCGCTTTGATTGGACTTGGACACAGAGGGTACAGAAGTCATTTTAAAAGTTTGTTCAATGACCCCTCCAACTCGATCGTCGCCGTCTGCGACACCGACCGTGGTGTTTTAAATACATTCTCCGACAATCACCCCGATGTCCCGGCATATCTATCTCTTGCTCAACTTCTTCGAGAACATGCACCTGATTTCGCTATATTGTCGGTTCCGCATGGCTTCCATATGGACTGTGTCATAGCCTTGTCCGAGAAAGGGGTCCCAATTTTGAAAGAGAAACCAGTCGTCGAGTGCATGAACGAGTTCGCACATATGAGTGCCTTGCCAGTGAAAATAGGTGTCACCTTCCAAAAGCGATTTGAACCACAATTTATACATCTGAAGAACCTACTTCCACTAGTGGGTGACGTTGCTACAGTTCAAGCGAGTCTTACGTTGAACATTGAAAAGCTAGATGCTACTTGGCGAGCATCCTCTGGTGTTGGCACAGCAGTAAGTTTACTTAGTCACCTCCTTACTATGGTATATCACTGATCCATCGGTACCGCCAGGAAGACCTCGGATGCCACATACTTGATATTGTAACATGGTTGTTTGGTGTACCATCTTCGGTGATGACGTACGGTGTCTCGCCCATTCGACCGGGTCAAGTCTATGGTGGCGACGACATATCCGACGTTATCATGAACTGGGAAGGCATCAATCGGACAGGCCACGTTCACATGTCCCGAGTTGCACATAGCTTCACACAATCCATCACTGTCACTGGGTCAAACGGCTACCTGATCCTCAACGGATCCAACATTGTCAACCTGGATTCTCGGGGACACCAAAAACTGAAAGTCATCCATCAACCCATAGAGAAAGATGTAATACGTTCCATGGTGCAAGAGTTTGGCGACTGGGTTACGGGAAAGAGGCCAACCTTTTCGAGCTCGCTGGAGAACCTAACAAAGACGGTTTCAGTCATGGAAGCTGTGAAGTCATCTCTGTCCGGTCGAAAAGTCCAACGCCCTCTCACGCGAAGTCCAACAGTGGTCCCCAGTATTGGTAGCAGGAACCCTTTCACTAAGTTGGCTACAAACACAAACAATAAGAAATATTCGACTCAAGCTGGCTTCCCAATCCGAAGCGGAGCCTTTCAACTTAAGTCGGGGGCAAAAATTCCTGCTGTTGGTTTAGGAACTCGCAGAGCTCAACGACCGGGCGAAGTATATGAAGCAGTTCATGCGGCACTACAAGCAGGATACCGATCAATCGACACCGCTCAATCCTCAGGAAATGAGGATGAGATCGGGAAATCGATATTAGATTCAGGTATTCCACGAGAGGAGATTTGGCTCACCACGAAGCTTGACAACAAGTGGCACAATCGCGTTGATCAAGCTATTGATGCATCGCTCAGGGCACTCAGAGTTGATTATTTGGATCTTTACCTAATGGTGACTATTTGATCTGCAAATATGACAAAACATCAGCTGACCATACTTCAAGCATTGGCCTATATCTACGGATCCAGATGATCCGACCAGACAGCTTGTTAACTGGAGCTTCGTTGACACATGGTACGCAACTGTGATCATATTCTACTCTTGGGATCATACTGAGTTCGTGAATTAGGCGACAGATGGAAAGGATTTCCAAAGCAAAGGTTCGACATATCGGTGTTTCGAATTTTGATGTCAAACATCTAGAGACATTGCATAATGATGCGAATTGCCATGTTACGCCCGCTGTCAACCAAGTCGAGGTAAGCATTCGACTCTTCTATGTTTTAAAAGGTTAGAAAATATTTCTAACTGCAAATAGCTACATCCATACTGGCCATCCCGAAAGTTACTTGAATATTGTCACCGTCACGGTATTCACTGTACGGCATACTCCTGTCTAGGGTCTGCTGAGTCTCCCTTACTTGCCGATTCAACTCTCATAGACATCGCCCGAGCCAAAGGGAAAACGCCGCAACAGATCTTGTAAGTTCACTCTTTTATTTTCCAGGTCTGGGTTGGTATAAAACTTATTAAAATCTTATTTATCTTAGAATCATGTGGGGTCTACATCGTGGCACAAGTGTCATTCCAAAAAGTGTCCATTCATCAAGAATCAAGGAGAACTTCAATATAGATGGGTGGGAGCTCAGCGACGAGGAAGTTAATCTACTCGCTCAGTTAGATACGTCTCTCAAGACATGTCAGGACGACTGGTTACCCGGACGGGTGTTTTAGGCTGAAGACGCACCAATCGTCCAACACCTTTTATACTTTTCTTCCTGTCAATAAAACGTATATTTTATAGAACTTCTTATAGATCCAGTCAGTACACTTAGGCTGAAAAATAGGTGCCAAGGTAGCCTTTGCCTCAAAGGTATTAGCGGACTGTGTCAATAGTGACTCGGGCTGTGCCAACAGCGTTTACCTGTTATGGTGCGATCCAGGAGATCATTCATTTAGGGGGAAATTAAGATTGGCTTTGACGAGAAAAGAAATCTCATAATCCAGCGTTTCATAAATTATTATGTTACCTAACAAGAAAATGTCCCCGGGTGAAATGGAGGCGCTTGTGTAATTGGATAGTGTTTGCCCTAAGCAGCAGCCCCGCACCGGTGCGGCTGAAGCCTGCCAGACACACCCACCGACATTCTACATCGATTTGTTTTTTCCCATTTTTCCCGTGCTCAAGATATTTATTCTTTGAAGTTCACGAGAGAAGTTATGCCATATCCTTGGGGTGCACTAGTGTCATGGGCGCCCTTCAAGATTGACGCGCTGGGCCTGGTAACGTTACTCGGCGCGGATGAGGTGAATTCCTCAGTAGGTCGACTGGCACCAAGTTATTGGTTGGAATATATGCCCTTGTTGGCAAGTTTTATCTTCGCAAACGATCGTTTTCGATCAAAGCAGACAGCATATACGCTGTATAATGTCTCCAGCGGTATCGTCACCGGAAATCTCGCGTCCTGGTTCACGAGGTGGATGCAAGTACAAGACTTCCAAACCTCTCGCAGTCTGGTATATTGGGAAATCGAACAAGTGCCTCGAAATCAGCCGGGTGGTTTTATTGTCGCTGGCATTATCTCATTGGTATTTAATGGACTCCTGATCGCGATGACGGTACTCGCGGGTGACTGGTACGGGTTTGCCAATGCGGTAGCACTTGCTGTTTTGATCGGCGTTCGATCATACTTGTTACAGACAAACCGCAATGCGATCGATAGAGCCGTGGAAGTGGCAAAGCCTCTTCGGACAACCTTTGCGGGCGCCATGGATGAGTGGAGAGAAAGAATAAAGACAGATAGTGATGCAGTTCAGCCTCAAAAGGACTCGCGGGAATGGCGACCGGAGGTTGTTAAAATCATAGTTGCTATGCCTGACTCCCGGCTTGTGACCATGTTTATACCAGAGCACCTTCTCCGGCCAATATTTGTCACTGATGTTACGCCATCTTCACTGGGGTTATATCGCTTCGTACAGTGGATAGGATGGGCAGCCTTTTCGGTGCATATTGTCACCCTCGGCATGGCTCAGTTGGCAGCGCAAATATATGTCGTTGTGGTTATGGTTACGTCGACCGTCCTCGTTTGTTACGGAGTCGGCTGTGACGATTCAAGGGTCTATAAGTGGTGGTGTGGGCGAGGGGAAGACATCCCGCCCGTATATGCCTTTTGGGCTGGAAAGAGGCTGAAAGCGACTGTGTTGGAATGGCCTCCTCACTTCGAATTTATCAGAACGAAGGATGGAAGTTGGTCTAGGAGACTCTCCACAGAGACTGTAAAACCAAATAAGCGATCAACTGCGCGCCAAGATCTCTATGCTTGGCTAGACTTGAGCTCTGAGGAGATGAACAGTCTTTCTGATTGGCATTTGCTTCCGCATCGGCGGGGTCATGATGATTCATGGTGGATGGACTTTGAGGCGAAGAGGTTGCTGGTTCAGCGTGATCCGTTGGACGCATCCACTCTCAGTCACACCGTGAACCCATCTTCAAACAAAGTTACCTCTGATAGAGTGTCTGGGGATATTGAACTCGGTGAGAACAAGCGTTTCAAACCCAAGTGATACTTCGATGTTTATTCGACCAGAAATATATTCCACTGTGTATGTACATAGTCTTGGAGGAACACACGCCCGGTGAAATACAATAGCTTGTGACAAGGGCACACAAACATCATTCTCACCATAGAGAATCAAGACGGGTGTCTTTACATTACGCATATTCCATAATGCGCTTCCCCGTCAACCGTTCGTTTTTCGTGCCCATTTTGGTGGATGTTTTCGCATTGAATCATCTCCTTCTCTTTCTTCATCAGGTACTAAATTTATATCCGCATCCCATGGTGCGCCGCCGGCCATTTCAGCCTCAAACCAGTATGCATCGCTCGTCATTGTCATAAGGTCCCAATCCACAATTCCCGCACCACATACGGCTCCCCAGCATTGGAAATCCTCGCGAGTGACTGCGAAATACGATAAAAAGCCGCCTTGTGATTACCCGCCTATCCTATCACTACACACAAAGGGTGAACGACACCCTTGTCAATGCAGTTTCAAAGAATGTCGATACAATCTGTGTAGTCGACTGTTCCCCTCCCTCTATGAGCAGATATGGCGTGCGTTTCACCTCTTCCACTCCCACCACGGTAGTTTGGATAGAAAACAGCGTGTCCGGCTGAGACCAGCAGTGGCACCTCGAGAAAGAAACAGACAGCAAAGGCGACAGTTACACGATAGTATGATACCGATGGGGGTTATCTTGATTCAACGGGAAGATCCAATTACAATGATACATTCCAGTTTTGTCCGCTCATCTTTACCATATTCTCAGATAACTCTCAGACAAGTACTCGGCCATGTATGCAGTCTCTGTCCTTAACGACGTAGGATGTCGATAACCTGATTTGTCTGGGCCAAGATGATATACGGGTGGTGATTTTTAATATCACACTCTGGTGTTCCTTTTGGATAGCCTTTAAAAGTGTATTTTTAGATTGTGGTGTCATAGCCATGGAAACAACAATTAACCGTGTACAGAAATACTTCCAGCAGTGGAATAGCTGCCTTGTTCGTCGCAATAATGACTATTGGGCTAGCTGCTAGTTTTCGCATGAACTCATAGGTCTTGCGCAGCCCATACTGAAGTCGCCATGTCGATCAGGTCCTGCTTTTCAAGTCGAATGTCGGTCTCTCTTGGAATCTCCGGGGATCGTCGGAAGATGTGTTGGAAGGGTATCGTAATCGAGTACTGAGAGACAGTGGTCTTATCACCAGACCTTTCAATGATGCAGGATTGTGTGACATGGGGACGTTGGACACCCGAGTCCCATTCCCAGGTATTAAATTTTATCTGGGGCTTCCTCCGGTTGACTTTCACAGTGATGGCCATATTCGCCTCCCCTCTGACAGGATCTACCCACATTCTTGCGTTGTTGCGCAATTTCGTTTCAGACTCGGAAACTCCAACCTCCACGACTACCCCGGGTCGTATGGGGATACCACGAGTGTGCCGAATGGGGCCCCAGCCTCCATCTGGCTGCTTGACGTTTCCATTGCCGACAGGAACGTTCACTCCTCCATATACTTGAATCTTTTTGTTCAGCCCCATGGGTAGCAAAGCAAGTGAAACTGCGGCGTGCAATTCACCGGCAACTTGAGAATGCTCGGGAGTTGACATTCTGAGAATCAGGGTATGTAGGGCCGCGATGTATAATAGACGAAGACCAGCGATTGGGTCTGGGAGCAAAAACTCTTGATTGAAAGAGGAGGGATCAATGAAAATCACGAAGTATTCGGATATTTCGAGATTGGGCTCGGATGGATCAGCCTGGGGATAAGGTGATGGGCCTAGGCGGTCATATTCAATTTTTAGGATTTGATGGAGTTGCTCCTTCCCTTCGTAGGTGTATCTGTTGGTGGAAGGAGGCAGGTCGTCCAGAAAGACTTCCACCTCACTTCCATGAGACTCAGTCATTGTGAAATATTTTCCCCCTATGAGCGCATTGTTTATGGGGCAAAAGCAGATAGCTAAAATAAGGAAAGCCGATCAGGATGTGAAATGATCTATCAAGGGATCAGGTTGAGTTACCTCATAATGAGCGTATGTGTGAAGCATTTGTAGACTCCCCGTGCTGGTCGGAATTAGAAGGTTTGCAAAGAGGTTTAGAGGTGGGTTTCGAAAGAGATTTAGAAGCAGGTTTAGAAAGAGCCTTAGAAAGAGGTCGTCATGTCTTCATGTCGTCTCTGGACCTTGACTCCTACATCCGGTGACGGTCAGGGCATGCGGGATTGAAGGTGAATGCCATCTCTTACATTGAAAATGGATGCCTGCCTCAGGAACATCGGCAGCGAGACGTTTGAGCTCGAGGGATGTTCGACGTTAACGTAGACTTTCATCTTCGGAGTGAAGTCTGCGGGTTGTCATGGAAAATATTTGTTGGTCGTCACTGGCACGCACGGAATGAAATTGGCACCCGCCCATGGAGACGCATATTCGGCGTTATAGTCCCCTGGCATAAACTCAGCAATCACCGTAACTTGATGGTTTTCTTTGCGGGAAAGCAAAAGTGCCGACGTCAAGCCAAGACACCCCAGCTCTACATGTGGTATGAGTAGCGACTCGACAATTGGAACATTGCGTTGATTAACGTACCCAATAACAACAATCGGGGTGGACATGGTGAAATAGCTTGGAGGTGAGCAGTCGTATTTGTCACGCGAGTTAATGCAGATACGTAGGGTACCCTGGTGGTAGCCTCAGAGTCCTTATGAGCTACCGGGAAACATTTCAACTTTCGAGCAGCAAATCACTGCTTCGCTCTCTCACTCAATCCCTCGCTATATTAGGAGTAACGTTCTGGTATCGGATAAGCGCATTGATAGGAAACGGTGAGAAAGTGAACCCCGCTCAAGTAAACCCCACTCAAGTAGAGCGGAAGGTGACAGCGATAGGATGTCGCGCCGTATCTACCCCCCTTGACCCACTCCGCGACCGGCTTCCATCAATGGGGCGATTTATATCTGGGGGTTGACAATGGAGAGTCACTCCGTGGGAATACTTGCCCTTCGCGCGATACCCCGAGAGACGAGAAATCGTCCCTGATAAGGAATTCATGGGGTTCACCCCCCGGGCTGTGTTGAGCGGGGTTTAGATCCTGGTCTGACAAGCCAAAATAATTACAGTGGTTTCTTCTTCAAGCTGGTTCATGAAATACAGGTAGGGGGGGATTTCGGTGAATGGCTTTCCCTTAGAAACAACACGATAAAGAGTACAGCTCTCATCTTCTATGTAAAGTGCCTAAACATAAGGATTCCCAGGCTCAAACTCGGCTTTCCACAAGCCCTTCTCCTCCTTGACCTTGAGCTGCAGTCCTTTCATAATTCCATACACAATCTTCAACGTTGGTGCAGGCACATTTAACTTCTCCGCCTCACGCACCGGCTCGCCAATGAGATTCTCAATCTCCATAAGGTTTCCCTTTTCGAAGTCCTGGCACATACTCGGCTTGAAAGCAGTGTCATTTGGATCCTGATGCAGGATTGCATGGAGAAGTTCAGGCTCAGGCTGGAGTGTCACACCGCTTGCCTTGGCAATAGCCTGAATTTCCCTCATCATAGGTAATATCAAATCATCAATGATATGCTTGCTCATACGCATACGCGGCGTGTCCATGCGTAGGATTGAAGCAATAGGGTTCATTGAGCCATTGTAGGCGATCTTGCGCCACCGAACCCTGGCAACGTCGGGCTCATAGATGACATCAAGTTTCCCCTCCGGATTGTAAATGTCCACGTAACGCTTTGCGGCCTCTTCTGCTACACTAGTAGCGACTTGAGGGCTAGTATAAGCGCCGATCTTCTGGCAATCGGGGTCATCGTTGAAGATCTTCGCGAGTGCCGTTTCGATTGCGCCCGTATACGCCACGCTACTGATGATAGGGTTGGTAGGGAAACGAGCGATGAGAGGCTTCTCGATGTTGATGCCATTTTGAGAAAGGACGATGGCTGTTTTGTCCGTCACAGCTGGAGAAATTATGTCTGCCACTGTGGGTGTAATATCGGGGATATTCTTGGTTGTGACGAGAATAAAGTCGAAGGGCGCTGCTCCGCCCTTCGAGACGTCGGGAACCGCTTTGGTGACTATACAATATTAGAATTAGCTCGGTTGACATTTCGCTAACCACGCTGGAAAAACTCACTGACTGATGGTTTCCAGGCTTTAATCTGGCCCCATTGGACCGAATCAATATCGATCCCATTCTTCACCGCAGCATCATAGTTCGAGCGCATCACAGCCGTCACTTGAGCTAGGCCGCCATGTTCCAAGGCATACGCCGCCATGGTGCCGATCCCACCTGTGCCGACGACCAAGACTCTACTTTTAGCCATGATTGTTTGCGATTGACCGAGGGAGGAAAAAGGTCTTGTCCGATAAAAGGTTCACGTCCAGGTTTTCACAAGTAGAAAGCAGTGGTCACTTATATACTTTTAAAACAACCCCTGTGGATCACCAAGAAATGCGATAATCGTCGGAAGATAATAAGGGTTAGTAAGACACGCCTCCACACCTGAGCACAGTCATGGGCCTCTCGCAAGTTCAAAAAAGCGCTAAAGGAAAACCAACAATGTTGTAGGAGAGCTACTATGTACCTCATCAGAAATAGTTTTGGCAAGAGAAAGCGAGCCAATCGGAAAGTCATGATCTGGAGACGGCCCCGGGACTGTGTAGGCTCCACTGCAGATCTACAAAGATTGAATATAGCTGTACTAGTGGGGATATGTCATTTAGAAAGCGAGCGCGTTGGCGTTGACTTGGCTCCTTCTTTTATCCAGTCGGGAAATTCCTAGTAGACTTCGTATAGCAATATGGCATTCGATAGCCTGGTGATTGGTGAGTACATACTCTGTAGATATAGTTCACACACATCGTGATAATCAATCGATGTGGACCAATTAATTGATATATTAGGTATTGGTTCCGATGAGGAAATCAGATCGAAGTACTCCATCATCTTCTACCAAAATTATGATCCCCGAGCTATCAGAGTCAGCGGAAGCTGGACAAGTCGATCAGTTGTCTCATCCACTCTCTTTCTATTCTCCTGATTCCTGCACTAGGATGAGTTATGGGTGCATTTACGGCGTCCCACATTATTTGCTTGTCTTAATTGAGAAAGCAACCGAGCTTACAATGTCACTAAAAAAGAGTCGAGAAGCTACGGAAATCCCGCAATCCCCATTGAGCTCTCTGTGGAATGAGATGGTCTCAAAAACGCTATTATGGATTAGCCTTTGGAGTTAGAGCTTGATAAATATCTCGTGGGTGATATAAACTCTAGCTCAAATATCATCCGCAAAACAGCCTCGTGCTTTCCACGATGCGTTAATAATTTATTTCCTCTAGCACATTCGTCTCATCGGTTATTGTTATCTCCACTTGCATAATAAATCAGTGCTCGACTGCATCGGAGCAATTGAAAAGGTCAAAGCAGACTCGGATTGCTTACTCGAAAGCTCTATTGTCGGGCAGTTGGGGAAGGAACTATATTAACGGAAGAAGACTGCTAGATATATTATTCGATTATTTTTGTAGATTTTTTCAACTACTTATATATTGAATAGTTAATGATTTATTCCAAACAATGGCTCTTTTACCTCCTCAAGTAAACATAGTGATCTATAAGATGCACTAGTACGATGTAGATATCCGACGTAAAGAACCGTCCAACCCGCCACCGCCTCTGATTGGCCCAAACCCAACCTCAAACCGCGACAAGAGAACCTCCCTCAATTTTCAATCAACACCACAACCCACCCAAAGCCAAATATTACTATCCACTCAGTCGGCGCATCGCACTTCGGCTCCGAAAAAGGGAACGAAACCCCCACATCCACGCCAACACACAAGACCGATCGACCACCGCCCCTCTTACTCCGCACGCCGCGCACACCGCACACGCCTACCATCTCCGCTAGGCCCAATATCTCTACAATCAACACGCCACACCACCAAAAGAGGAGCCTCTGAATAGTCCCATCCTACCGCATCCCCAACACCAGCGCCGCAAGCATGGCGGGCGACGAGTACTCCGTCGGTGGCGGCAAGCTCAAGCTGAAGGGGAGTAAAGTCAGCGGAGGACGGATAGAGAAGAAAAAGAAGAAGAGCACGAAGAAGAAGGAGGGGGATGCTACACAGCCAAAGGCGGAGTCCACGCCTGGTACGGAACAGTCAGAAAATGGAAAGGATGAGGGTGTGAGGTCTGAGGAAGACAGAGAGAAGGAGTGGGATGCGCCTGGGAAGACTGAGGCCGAGAAGAAAGCCGAAGAAATTCGGCGGAAACGGGTATGTTTGTCTCTTTCCTTTCCTTTCTTTTTCTTGGTTTTGTCGGGCTTGGGCTCTTTCTACTTCGGCTTTGTTGTACGGGGAAACTGACTTTTCGGGACAGTTGCATGAGCGGCTCCAGCGCGAAGGTGTCAAAACTCATAAGGAGCGTGTGGAGGAGCTGAATAAGTATCTCAGTCGTCTGAGTGAACATCATGATATGTATGTCTTACTTTTTATTACTCTTTATACCTTTGTTCGATTTCTTTGAGCATTGAACCTTGGAAGGACTATAAGCTGACTGATTACATAGGCCGAAGATTGGACCGGGCTAAATGGGTTGGTTCTACGGTGTTTCAAATGGGTTTCAGAGCGATCACACAATTTCAGTCCAAGAATACCATACCTGTACTTGTACTCAATGCGTTTCTGTCCAACTGTAGTAATATCTGTCAAGAATCCACCTTGTTTCAGATATGGCGGATGAGCTACCCAAGGTACTTCAGCATAAGTATATCTGTCATGTGATAAGAAAAGGGGTTCAAGATTTCAAGAGATATGTATAGTTCATGGCTAAAATAATCCAGAAGAGCTCTATTTAGCAGTCCCCGAAAAGAGAAGAGGCATGCCCAAAATGCGAGACAGCAACAGTGGCAGCAGCAGATAAGTAGATAAGTAGATAAGTGGTAAATATCGAAAGATCAGAAGAAAGATGTCAACACCAAAGACAAACGCCATGCAAATGAAGACCAAAGCCTCAAACCCAAACAAGCCGTAGCCAACAAAACGAATCCGATCTAAGAGATAGATCACAAACAACCAGACAAAGGAAAGACGAACCCAATCCCCGGAAAATCAGAGAGAAGAGTAAGAAAGAGTAAAAACGAAACACCGCGCTAAATCCAAGATCACCGCAGAGGCACGCAAGAAAGGGAAGAATCGGGTCGAACCGAATCGAAGCCAAGCCAAGCAGGGATAACACCTGATCGGCCGAGGCAGGCAGATAAGATAGGGGGGGTGAGGAGAGGAGACGGGGCCCTAGCCTACATCGACTAGGCTAGGTCATCCTCAGGGGATGGCGCCATCCACCTCTCCCCCCCTTTGTTCAGCCAAGAGAAAAAGCCCAGAAACAGCGGCTATTTCTCATTGTGATTGTAGTGTCCCTTTTCTCATACGCCCTTGACAACAACGGTGCGTTCGCTGTTCAGCTTATCGGCGTTGCGAGCGTGTGATTCTTTCTTGCAGTCTTCCAGTCCGGTGCAGGAGTGGGCTTCCAACATGCGGTGCTTGGAGCAGAAGTGGCCGGCGCAGAAGCTGCAGTCACCGACGATACGTTGGGCGGCTTCCTTGCACTCCTTGAAGTTGCAACGGGGCTTGCGGGGGGCCATTGTGGTTGGGGTTGTTGGGGGGGGTGGAGTCGGTTTAGAGAGAGGGGTTGATATAGAGGTACTTCTGCGGAAGAGAGGGGGAGAAATAGGGAGTAGAAGTAGATTTGAGGGCGAGACGCTGAGGAGAGGGTTTGAGATAAGCGCCGTTCAGTGCGGAGGCGGGGAAGGAGAGAATCCAGTAGTAGAGGAAAGTTGTAAAAAGGGGAGGAAGGGAAAGAAGGCCAGCACGACCAGCCTATATATAGGGTGATCGGAAGACACGGGAGAAAGCCAAAGAAACAGACTTCTAACCAGAGACGGGGCTGACTCAGTGAGGCGACAGTGACGGAATCGAGAAGTGGAGTTGCCCAAAGTTATGCTGTTGGGGCTAGGCGATTTGGGATGGGCTTAGTGGATTTTTAGTCCATTTTTAGTGGATTTTAAGTGATTTAAATGAATTTAATGGAATTAAAGGAATTATTAGAATTAATTGGTCTTGATATTGGACATTATTAGAGATCATTATACAATATTTCACCCAGTTAGGTGATTTTGAACAAACTATACCCTTGGAAGGCGAATAGGACCCCCTATCCTTTGACTGGACCGATTGTACTCTATATTACTTAAAGACTTTTTAAACATTTTTTCAAAAAGATTTTTAAAGATTTTTTTATTCCTTTTCTTTCTTCTTCTTTCATTTTTTTCGTTTGACTTTACCGGATTCTTCTGCATACCCACGCGGACGTATCACCCCAGCCTGGTCTCGAGCCCAATGATCGGAATGTTGAATCGCCCGTGCATTCAAGGGCGCACCTTCACGTGATGATTCAGGAGTCAGGTGTACGACAACTCAAGTTTCTCTAACTACCTTGGTAACTTATCTACTAATCTACTAACTAAGTATGGAGTAACTAACCCCTAACTCCTAACTAGAGTTGAATTAGACTTGGAACAGAACCCAAATATCGGTCTGCCGTTTTACCGCGCCACCAGAGTGGCAAGATGTTCAACCCGGACTTCTCCCACTGCGGTACTCCAGGGACTTATCTTTTACTATATCATGCAGAGTACGGAGTACATAGTGCCCAATGATACCACTCAATCCAATGCAAGAGGGAGGGAAATAAAAGATATGCAAGTGGACGAAAGGAGCTATGACCTCTGCAGCAAGTGAACCGTAGCGAGTGAACTGTCTGTACAAATCGACGAGTCGCCTGAGCCAAGCCCGCCTAGGTACGACGGATGATCCGCGTGGAGCTATTGCATCGGTAACAGCATATGCAGGACTGCATACATAGTACGGAGTACTGCCTACTGCGTACAGCGTACAGAGTACGTGTGATGCCATCTGTATACATTTCCTGGGTTAGGCCTAAAGTGAGGGCCGATCCCGCTACCCAATTTCACCGTCTCTCTCTCCACATATCCTCCCCACCATCACCTTATGTAGTATGAGACGACTCCCGTATCTGCCCACGGATCCCTCGTAGACACACGCTAAACGGTACAAATCAGAATCCTACCACGTTGACACGCTCTACACGGGCTACGTGTTCATGGTCAATTTTAAATAGCGACTAGCGTGGATTGGGTTCATGATATGTCCACTGGTAAGGTTTGAGAACGGGGAGAGACAAAAAAAAAAAAAAGAAAGGAAAGGAAAATGTAAATGTGAATAAAAACCCGTGGACGCCGGCGCAGACACCGATGATGCGCTCAAACCCCCTTGCCCTGCCCAAATAGCAAAAGAGAAAGAAAAAAAAAAAAGACTAAGAAAAGGGCGAGGAATAAAATCTCCGCATCTCATATCATACTCCAAGTTCATTTGCCTTGCCTGCATCTGGATCCAGATAATCCTCTCGCTCGGCTGCCTCGTACTCACCGATCAGATCCATCACAACCGCACGTGCCTCGTCAAATTCGCCAAGTCCGTCAGCAAATGGCGCTTCCTTCTTATATGAATCCAAAAAGGCATTGCGCTTGCGGAGCATGTCGTAGTGCTTCACAATGCGTTTGAATAGCGTGGCGACAGAGGTGTGGTTGGCCAACATCAGCCCACTGACGCGGTGTCCGGTTTCCTCGATATACGGGGATTTCTTCGTTAGAGCAACCTGGATACTGGCAGGGCCCCAGGGGATGAAAGAAGCGAGGCGACGCTCCCGGATACGTAGCAGGGACTTGTGCACGTCGGTCGGGTCGGCTTCGCCTTGGATGATGTTGAGGATGCTGATGTAGCAGCTGGACTTGCTGGGGTTGACGGAGACCATGCGGTTCTTGGGCTGTAGAAGGCGACGCATAACGTCTAGCACAGTTGTCTTTCGCACTGTCCTGGCCTGCTCGATATTGGCGCCCGTGAAAGGTGTGTATGATGTGAGAAGGAAGTGGCTGCGTGGGGTAGGGATGAGCGAGGCGATGATCCCGGCGAGATCGTTGTGCATGTATCCAGGGTATCGTAGCGTGGTTGTAGATGCAGACATCACCGTTGAAACCAGCTGGTTGGTTTGGTGGAACGAGGGCTCTTGAACGTGGAGCCGATCAGCGACAATTCGTGACAGAGCACCATTGTCCAGGACGACCACGGAGTCGGCATCTTGGGTCAATCGCCGCATGGCAAGCAAACTGTTGTAAGGGTTGACGACGACATCGGACTGCGTGTCCGGGAAGACAGAGTAGGTTTGGATGAGTTTCTTCGGGAATCGATCGTTCATGCGCTCTAGGATGAAACTTCCCAGTCCGGAGCCTGTTCCTCCTGCGATCGAATGTAGAAGCATAAATCCCTCTAGTGAGTCACTTCCGTCTGCTTCGCGGTCGATCATATCGAAAATCTCCTCTTGTACGCCCTCGCCTGCAGCATATCCAGTACCCCAGTTGTTTCCAGCTCCGATACCTTGTTGTCCGACGAAGAAGTTCTCGGGGTTGTAAATATTCTTGTAGGGGCCAGTCTGGATGGCGTTGAGGACCTGAAAGCAACCTGCATGTTAATCATCGTGTGTCGACGTGATATATCGGTGAAGGATAGCATACCCTGGGTTCTAAGTCGAGGAGAATCGCTCGAGGGATGTAACGTGTGTCGTCACTCTGCCCACGTCTGTTAGCTAGTGCTCTTGCGATGTCACCGAGCTGATAATATGCTCTTCCAAGCTTTCTATACACACCTGGTAGAAGAACACATCCTTGCGATCACCGGCCGCCCCGTCAGTCGCATGCTCTTCCAGGTTTCCATCTGCGCTGATCCCGTGCTCCTGGCAAAGCTGCTGCCAGAACTGACTGCCGACTAGATAGAGCGAATGTTAGCGACGTGTAATATAGTTTCCCATGCTCGGTTCAAAGGAATAGGATCAAGGGTCTCGTGGAATGGATCGCGGAGTTGAGCCACATACCGTTGTTGCCGCACTGGCCGGCTTGAATTGTGATGATTTCTCTGTCATTGCCACCAATATTAGCATCGGTATTCAAGCTGGAGAGAGAGTCCTCAATTATAATTGAGTCGACAGAATGAACAAACCTTGGCATCTTTTCTTCGCAGAAGCCGTCGAGTGTTGCTGCTCGTTAACGCGTATCGCGTTCACGCGGGGAACTTTTTGGCCGATATCTTTGCCTCAGGCAGAAGCTCTTGCTACCCTATGTGTTGGACAGCAACAACGTTTTAATGGCCTGTAAAATAAATTTGTTCCAGAATGAAAGTTGATTAATCTGATGTTTATATGCTTTTGAATCCGCCCAGCGATGCTAAAAATTTTGATAGATCGTCTTCCCCAAATGATCTATCTGATTGCCCAACCGTCACACTGGACCACTATATCGCTCAAAATCCTGCCTTCAAGGCTGTAATGAGGTTTCCAGCACCGGCAACTACGCCATCGACAATTCGTACCCGTTGGCCTTCCGGGTGTCCATATTCCTGAGTACATCCCTCCCGTACCGCTTCCTCCATGCCAGCCATACCTGCACAGCCCAGACAGACAACTTTAACACGAGATTCTGAGTTCCGAAGCAGGTTGCGAGTAGCATCGATGATCCTCCGTCGAACTTCCTCTGGTTCTGTGGTATGGAGTTCAACTGCCGTCAGACCTGTGGTCTCGACGCCTGCAAAGTGCATGGAGCTTCCGTCCTCATAGTCGTAACCCAACGCTCCCTGAACCGCATTGGTGAGCTCCTCCTTCCACGCGGAGCCAGTAGTCACAATTCCAAAGCTGCCTTTCTCTTGGTACTTTCGTAGTTTCTCTGCTGGATTGATTGGATCCTGCAATGCGAAACCACTAACCAAGGAGAGCGCAGCTGTGATGGATGCTTCAAAGATTCCAGTGACATATTTGTTTCTCGTCGAGCTCTCTTCTTCGCTTGTCGCAATATCCCCCCTAAGCCTGCCGACGAATGGATGCGCAGAGTAACACGCTACGAGAAACGCGTCGTGATGGCCGATAAACTCTCGTACGGGCCAACAATTCAATGCCGACTTGCACGATTCTTCGGCGTTATTGATGCTGGCGATTGGCTCGATTCTGACTCCATCAATTTCCACAGTGGAGTCTGGGGCAGTGAAGTACTCGAAGTGCACATCTTGGTAGTTCATGCTGGCCAATATGGGCTTCAGGGCTTCGGTCATGTGGGTGGAGGTATTGGGATTGATGATCAATATGCTGTAACTCCGTTCGCCTTTCCTTGGATCTAGCTGAATGATTTCGTCTGTGCCATATCGCGGCTGAAGAGCGACAGTCATCTTTGGAACAATAAGGTGAATTGAATAGACAACAGGAAGCACAGCTCTTCGCTCTTCCCGAAGAAATTACTCCCCGCGGAGACTGCGATGAGCTCCGTTATCCGTTATCGGGATCCTCCGCAACCCCGCCATCTCCTAGGAGTTTAACGGACTATTTCTTTAAAAGGCCTATCTATGGGTTATGATGTATATATGTACATTGGGTGGTTTCGGATACTATTCGCCGAGGGAGATAAGCTTCTTAGTATATTGACTTATCCTTGCAATAATCCTTGGAATTTATTCGTTCGAAAGTTATCAATTGATTATGGCTTACAAATTCAGAGTACCTTGGGCCGGTTCCAGGGCATAGTATAAAAGAACCACGCCGCCCAGTAGCCCCGCCATTCCTCGCACGCCATCACACTTTCAACACACCTCACATACGCGGAACAAATTTCAATTCCCATCATGCCTCTGATCGCACAGAACCCCCAGCCGAGAGTGATTCTCGGGTTGATGACCTTTGGCCCAACCGAGGCCAAGGGTGCTCGGATCACTTCGTTGGATGAGTACAACAAATGCCTTGATTACTTCCAGCAGCAAGGGTTCAATGAAGTCGATACCGCCCGTGTCTATATCGGCGGTGAACAGGAAGCATTCACAGCCAAGGCGAATTGGAAGGAGCGTGGACTGACTCTGGCCACGAAATGGTACCCCAATCAACCCGGCTTCCACAAGCCGGAGGTCGTCCGCGAGAAATTGGAGCTTTCTCTGAAGGAATTGCAGACCGACACAGTCGATATCTTCTATCTGCATGCAGCAGATCGCGCCACTCCATTCGCTGAAACTCTCGAGGCTGTTAACCAGTTGCACAAGGAGGGCAAATTTGTGCAGCTTGGTCTCAGCAACTTTACAGCTTTTGAAGTGGCGGAGATTTCCATCCTTTGTGCTGAGAGGGGATGGGTCCGTCCCACCATTTACCAGGCCATGTATAACGCCATTAGTAGGTGGTGCCCTTTCTCTTGCTTTCGACATATAAGATCATGGCCATTTAGCTGACACGTATGATAGCGCGCAACATCGAGACTGAACTCGTTCCTGCCTGTCACCGGTATGGTCTCGATATCGTCATCTACAACCCGCTGGCCGGTGGTCTTTTCTCCGGGAAATACAAGTCACAAGATATCCCCGCCGAAGGCAGATACAGCGACTCGAGTTCTACCGGACAAAATTATCGCAAACGTTACTTCAGAGATGCCACCTTCGAAGCTCTGAGTATCATTGAGCCTGTCGTAGAGAAGCACGGTCTCACACTTCTGGAGACAGCTCTGCGCTGGGTCCGCCATCACTCTGCTTTGAGAATCGATAATGGCGGCCGTGATGGAGTCTTGGTGGGAGTCAGCAGCTTCGCACAGCTTGAGACTAACCTTGCGGATCTTCAGAAGGGTCCGCTCCCGGAAGAGGTCGTGCAGGCTTTGGATCAGGCTTGGCTGGTTGCCAAGGCCAATTCTCCCAATTACTGGCATCTGGATCTGAAGTATACCTATGATACTCAGAAGGCGATATTTGGGCCCAAGGAGTAAGGTAGAGGGGAATATTAAAGATCCTTCATAGGACCATTGTACATGAATGGTAAATAGTGAAAACCAATGACAATTCGAGGAACTTTGAAGCTATCCAAGATGGTTTAATATATTTATCTTACTTGGGACATGGGAGCTGGAATAAGACCAAACATTCGATAAACGTGGTCAGATGCTCTTACCCATCACTAGGGTAATAGACGTAGATCTTAATACCGTACATCGCAGGTATATCTTTCGGTCTAGGTAATTTCAGCACTCCAGCGGGGGCATCTCCTGTCTCCAGATCCCAAAATAGCCGAATGACATAGTTGCATGCGCTAATTCTAATCCGGTATAGCGTGCGCCCGATCGGGATCACGTGCAGTTACAGGGGGGGTCCACAAGTGGATGATGACACCTGAAGGCGGTCATTTTGTTACGCCTCATTGGATTTCCCGATCGTCTTCAACCTGAGTGTTTCTGCTTTGATTAACATCCGGTACAATAATCGTTGCCCAGTGGATTGAACCTACTATTCAAACTACAACTATCCCCGATCGGTGCCGAGTCGCATGTATCCTGTGAACGGCTGTGCAGCAGCGATTGAACACGTGGGAATAGACTCCATGGGTAACCTTTCCCGGCACAATAAACTCTAGCCACGTTATCTGCATCATCTGGATGGGTGGTCTTTCGATAGTCCACGCGTCAGCTCCTTCTCCTTATCTTTCCCCGCAATCGCAGTAAATCGGACAAGAACACCCCTGACGGTGGTATTCATGTCGAGGTAGTTAAGCCGACTAGCACCTTCCCCTACCATCGCCGTTGTGGCTTCCGATAACATCGAGCTCTCCGAGCCCCGGGTAACCTCAAGCCCGGACGCAGTCCACGACTTCGACTCTGACGACGAGATGGTTGGCAGTCGCCCCCCATTACACCGACCAACAGACGGCCGCTCGCAACAACCCCTTCTCAAAGATGACCGCCATCGCCGGTCCCACTCCCACTCGAGCATGGGGAATGCCGACGCCGAAGGCCGCCCTATGCTGCATGAGACCAGGAGGCCGACAATCCGGAGTAAAAGTCCGGAACGCGACGCTGCCAAAGCAACCCGCAAGAAATACCTGGTTGCATCGGGATTCCTCTTGCTCAGTTTAATTAGCTTCGTGGTCCAAACGGAGACCGCTTCCTACATTCAAAATGAGTTGCACTGGAAGAAACCCTATTGCATGCTGTAAGTCCGAGCGCAAAGATGCCACCGACAAGCCCATGCGACACCCGCTTCCCGGAATATAAACGCTTACCATTTCCTTTCCCTACGCAGCTATATGACTCACGGGTCATGGTCCTTGCTCTGGCTGGTCCAGCTCGGTATTCTTCGGTTACAGAAACGGAAACTCACGTGGGATGCTTTCTGGCGGCGCCACGTCTTTTTCCTTCGCACCACTGCGCAGATGGTAGAATCCCAAGAATTACATCTAAGCACTCGCTCGTCCAATCGATCTCCAATCCCTTATATGCTGAAGACCACCGCCTTTGTAACTACTGCCCTCACAGTCGCTGGAGGATCATGGTACGTGGCAGTCAACATGACCACTCCCAGCGACCTCACAGCAATTTACAACTGCTCGGCATTCTTCGCGTATGCTTTTTCGATTCCGCTATTGAACGAAAAGCTGCGGGTTGACAAGGTCTTTTCCGTGGCCGTGGCTACCATCGGCGTTATGGTTGTTGCCTATGGGGATGGGCCTAATAAGAAGGCCTCAAAGGGAGGCGCGGATAACACCGGGGGGCAGAACAGATTGCTCGGAAACATCGTTATCGGCGTTGGAAGCATTCTCTATGGGCTTTACGAGGTGCTCTATAAACGCTTTGCCTGTCCCCCCGAAGGTACCAGCCCTGGCCGGGGTACAATCTTTGCCAATACTTTTGGCAGTCTAATCGGGGTTTTCACCCTGTTAGTACTATGGATCCCATTGCCATTTTTGCATTGGACGGGATGGGAGACATTTGAGTGGCCGACCGGTGAGGCAGCATGGATGCTGCTCATCTCCGTGGGTGCTAATGCTAGTAAGTACCAAATCGGCGTTTCAACACAGACACAGATGCTAACACCAAGATAGCCTTCTCGGGCTCTTTCCTTGTGCTCATATCTCTCACATCGCCCGTTCTGTCATCGGTAGCCGCTCTCCTTACCATTTTCCTCGTCGCTCTGGTGGACTGGTTCCGAACTGGAGACTCACTTTCTATGGCCTCTATCATCGGAGGCCTTTTGATTACGGTGGCATTTTTCATGCTGAGCTACAGCACGTATAGAGAGATGAATGAGGAGCGAAAGAAGCATCTCGAGAACGATGAGCTCGAGTCTGACAGCGATGCATAAATGTATCCCATGCATGGTGTGTTTCGGGGTGTTTTTACATATGTACCGGATACTTCCTGGCACTGGGGATCTTTCCTACTGGGCACTCACTAAGCACATTCTGCACGTGGCTGGAACGAGCATGATCACCTGGGAATTGATCTGAGTGCGTGCTGGCATCTCCTCCGTGAGCCTGAGCCCAAGCCTCATACAAGCGGTAGATCAAATAGGAGAGCCCCGCCAGGGAAAATCCGGTACGTATAGGTGCATACAGCATTCGAATTAGTATTCAGCGTTTCTGACGTATAAAACTTCCATTTTTAACGTTATACTTCAAGTATATCGTAATATACATACTATGACGCAGGCACATTCAAGAGATCCGAATAAGAAATCTGTAGATGTAAGAGCTCGGGGAAACCCTTAGGGTTGCCCCAGATTATGCGAATTCCATGGTTCAGCGTCCGATTTAGGAACCTTGGAACCAGTCCATCTCAACAAAAACCTGACGGTGACATCATGAAATTTTTTTTTTTTCCCCTTTTGTCTCGGGTATGTCCGAATGAGCTTTTCTTTTCCATTAGAACCTTGGAAGGCAGATGGATTTCCCGTGGATATCGGCATCCCGCATATCCGGACTTTAGAGATTAATACGGTGTACGGAGTACTCTCGTATAGTTATACTACGTCGTATGTACATTGTACGATGTAATCTCCTTTTTACTTGGCAATCGCATGGTCCGCGAATCAGATCCACTGCGTAAATTAATCTTCAATGATCATTTTAGTCTATTATACGGTGTACCTATCGGGTAATTTAAGAGTTCTGATTGTACATTACTATGATATGAAGTAGAGAAGAACGGTGAGAAACAAGCGCGAACTACTCGACAGGTCGACTTTTAAAGGCGTGGTACAAATGCATATGCAGACCATTTCCAGATTCAAAGCCAGGATCTGCCGTTGCCGCCCCAATTGATTTCACGACGATCTGCCCCCCCACGACCCAATTGCCCCCAAACCCCCCCGTCAAAGCCGCTATTGTTATTGGGTTAAACAAAGAAAGTGGCCCACCGAACGCTAGGGGGAGGGGGGGCGGAGGTGAAATAATGTTTCAGAGCGCCAGGAGCGTCCGTTTGTCTTCGGTCTTTCACCCCCTGTCAAATGGCGCTAAGATATGTCTCGCGCCACTATTTATATCCGATCTGACTCCGCAGCCAAGACAAGCAATGAGAGAGTGGAAGTTCGGTTTCAAGTCTGACAATCTCCCGCCAATCCACATAGGCAATGGGACTTTTGTCGATAAGAATTTCATGTGTTGACATATGTATACTTTCAAGGCCTAGCCTCGGCAATGAATACTCTCTCCCCGACATGGATATCATCCCCTTGACTTGCAGCCCCCCCCAGCGTGGCGCACTATCCCTCTGGGACCCACCAGGTCAAGCGAGATTTGGATGGTCATTTAGGCCGAGTCATTGGCATTGATAATACCCGCTTTTTTCTCCGGATGTGACTCCCTGTTGATTGGTGCCTTGAGGACCCCAGGATTGAAATAGGTGCCTTTTTTACAGGCACCGTACAACGTACATATGTAATGAACCACTTTTTTTTTATTGGGAGGAACGCTAACCTTGGAATTGAATACGGGTTATTCTGGTGGCAATCAAGTCATGACGTCCTCTACTTGGAATCGATTGAATTCAACAATGATGGTTTAGAGCAGGTCAGATATGGGGGATGAAAAGGTCACATTCCTCAAGCGAAAAACCTTCTTTTCCCTGTTCTTTTGGTTTTTTTGACAGATGTCACCTAATCTGGCATCTCCCCCGAGATGTCAGGTGTACCTGGAATACTGCGTACTGTATTATGTATTATATCTAAAGATCTCCAGGGGAGATAACTAAAGTACGAAGTACAAGGGATTCATTACCCTTTCTTCTTACATACTATGTATCGTATATATACACATTACACATAAATATAGTAGTTAAGAGAGGAAATAGGCAACTCCTGTCTATCAAATATAAGGTTGAAGCCCTTCAGGGCTGTATGTAATTTTGTTTCCAATAATTGACCCTGTCGATTGGTTTGCCCCCCGTTCGGATGGCAACGGGTGATACCGTGTATGGTAATCAAGATACAGCCCCATCTAGGTTCCCATCCAGGTTCCCCTCCTGGATTTGTTGTTCTCTTTGGCTTCTTCTCTCTTCAACCTCTCTACGACCAACTTTTCCACCCTCCCCTCTTTGGCCTTCGTCGTGGCCGTCCATTCATTTTCCATACTTTTGGATACCGCTGGTGGTCGCTTCAATTTGATCTCAATCGTTCCTTTTCTGCCTGGCGCGGATTCAATGACCCTCGCCCAAGGTGTTCAAACTTGACCTCCAGATTCCTAGGCTTTCTCGCTGAAGGGAAGTCGGTCTGGAGGTCTTCGCCCATCTGGATCTCATCGGGCTTTCGTCGTCACTCCGCTAAATTTCTTTATTACCGCATCCTTTTGTTTTTGTTTTTTTCTTGCCTGCAATCATGGCTTCCATTTCACTTCCTCCGCAGTCCCAGGCGGGCTTCCCGCCACATTTTGATACCTCGAATCAGTCCGCCAGCCCCGATCGTCGCCAACATATGCACACACCATTGCCTAATCCCCCGTTCGTCTTTCCAGCACGGGACCCGGACTCCGCCAACGCCCAATCGGAGACCCCTGAGCGCCGGGAACGTGCCACATTGCCCGCATTCTCTTTTAATCCTGGATCAGAACAGCAGTCATCGCACCTCTCGGCGCCATCCTTGTCGAATCCTCGCGCGGGCGGACACCGTCGGCGACCGAGCGAGTTTGTTGGAACCGACCACTTGGTAACACCGGAAATCGTTGGACCAGGTCACAAACGGGCATCGTCCATGGCAGATCAACATCTTCCACCTCCAGGGCCTGGTGTAGGTAGGGGTCCTGGACGACGGGGCCATGCCCACCGCCGCTCGGCTGCGATCTCTAATGTCGATTTGAACGCTATCACCAAGGCACTTGGTCCCAATTCCGGCATGGCAAGCGCGCCTTCTACCCCAGCCGATCCTAATCGCAAATCTACATCTGATATTCCTCCGCGACCGGTCTCTCAGCCAGGTATTAGCCTCGGCCGCCCCACACCACCTGCGTCTCCCCAACTCCCTCCCGTCCCTCCTGTGCCTCCCATTCCAGCTGTCATCCAAGCGGAAATGGCCTTGAACAACCAGGCCTCGAATGCCGAGCGACCAGTGTCCGCTGCTTCGCATGGTAACTCGGATAGTATGGTCACAATTAAGGCGCAGCAGGAGGTGGAGAAGCCTACTTCCTCAGATAGGGTAACGCCGAGACCTGATTACAACCCAAAACCTCGACCAAAAACAGCCGATGCCTCTTTGGTGATGGATTTTATGCAGATGGACGACGACTCAGGATCCTCTATCAAACGTTCTCACTCGGCCGCTGGGCACTCCCGCTCCCGAAAGAGCAAATCAACACCGCATCTCGATTCGACTCTCTCGCCCGATGATATTCAGTCGACAGACAACTACCGACCTTCCTTTTCGGATGATGGTTCCGATACATCTGGCGATGAAGCGACAGAGAACTTGTCTGACAATAAATCCCCTATCAAGTCGAAAAAGAAGAAGCAGAAGCGTGTTCGCTCTTGGGCCGGCCACATTCTAACCCGAACCAAGAGCAAGGGCAAGGGTAAACGCCATGCAAAGGCTGACACAAAAGAGGAGCCGCCTGTACCTCGCACTCTCGCACCTCGCCCCCCTGCTCTTACTCGGACCAACTCAGGAACCGGGTCGGTTTTAGATGTTGATTTTGATAATGACGATGTCGTTGTCATCCGAACTCCGACCAATCCGACAATGCCTCCCTCTGCCCTGGACCCCATTCAAAATAATCGTCAAACTGATGATGGTTGTTCTTTGCCTACACAAACGCTAGAAACCTCGTGGAAACCGAGGAGTTTCTATGAACAGGGTGTTGGCCCACATGACAATGTACTAAGTAGCCCTATCATCGACCTCGATGCTGCACTTGGTCCTTTCAACACTCCCGACATGCGACCGGTGACTCAGGGTGCGCCCAACAACAACTTTTCGGTTGCAACCCAGCGGATGTACAGCGGCGGAAGACGGGGTGAGTTTGTTGGCCCAGAGATGCGATACCATCGGCGCACGGAAAGTGCTCCGGCGATGCAACCATTCGACCGCAGTGCTCTCGGCGCATTCCGTTTGGGACCGACCTCAGCGGTCGAAACGCCCGATGTGTTTGATGAGGAAGAAGAGGATGCCTTCCTGGCTGCCTCCCAGTCACCCAAGGGCGAACGCCTCACGGCGAACACGAGATTGATCGACGACGCAGTTTTCTCGTCATCGGAGGACGATGTGAAATCCATTCACAGCAATGCCACCTCTGGCACTAGTGATACTCTGACCCGTGCCCCTACCGGTAGCATATCTTCTCAGAATGCTGGCTTGGGTATCCAACAAGGCGATAAACATCTGAGTCAGGAACAGCCGGAGCAACGAAGTGCCCTTGAGCAGGTACATAATGCCGGCAATCCTTTCGCCAGCAAGCCTCGAACCCCCGTGGAAATTTTGAAGGCCGAAGAACCTACGCATAAGGTGATCGGACCTCCTAGCCCCGACATTTCCCCTCGCTTCTTAGCTATCGACAAACGGCCAGCGACGTCACCCATTGAGCTGCTACCTAACATTCCACCATTCGCCTTACAACCAGGCGTTTCGCCGTCCGACTCGTCCTTCCCGTCTCCAGATGCTCCACGGTCAATTGCGGCATCCTCCATGACCGACCGGAACTTCTCCAGTCACTCGTATCATCATCTTCCTTCGGCAGAATATCCTTACGCATCGGTTGAAGATGTTCCATCTTTGACCAGCAGTGCATCGACAATGACCAATACTCTGAATCGTTTCTCGGCTGCTTCTTTCTTCCCCCGTGGACGTCTTTCTACCGACCGCGCCGCGTCCTTCTCAGCTGCTGGTACCAGACGCACCAGCCAGGCTAACGCCTCCAAACGCTCTAGTCTAGCCAGCCTTTCCAAGCTGGTCGTTGGTGCCCATTCTGAGCGGAGCAAGCTCAACCAGGAGGAGAAACCCCCTAGCAACGCATCCGACAAAACGAAGAAGAAGGGCCGGCGTCTCAGCCGAATGATGCACTTCTGGAAACCCAAGGACAAAGAAAAGTCATCCAATGAGGCGGCACCAGCAAACGAACGGCCGGAATCGTAGCCGTGCGATGCACATGGTTTTGATGTTTTGTTTTTTTTCCATTTCGATTTACGGCGCAACCTCGGCATAGCGACATCCTGGCAATTATTTTGGGCCATCCCATTTCTTCCCCTGCTTTTTTTCTTCCCCACTTTCGACAGCGTGGGCGTCTTCTTTCACCCGATTTGTACATATTGTGTTCCGTTCAGCTTTCCTGTGGATTCTTTCCCCCCATATTCATCGGCGGTTCTATTTTTGCGTCTTCCACCAAGACGCTCATTACGAATTTCTTTCTTCCCGAGGCGTTCTTGTCTTGAGTATGATCTATCTTTTTTCTTGTCAATCCTTATGTCCCGGTGTGAGTGACGCACGGATTTATTGACTTTCTCTACGATCATTGCTCCTCCACGGGCTTTTTTCTTACCATTTTTGTTCTGATTTTGCTCAAGGCCCTCCGCCTGGAATATCCTTCGTCCCCATTGGAACTTCCATTGGGTCCCCTTTTTTTCATATCTGGGACGTGGCTCTCTGTGTATCTATTGTGTGGCTTTAGTGTCTGCACTGCTCAGGGGGCGTGGCATTCGTCAAGAATTTGTCTGTCCGATTACACAAATAGCGGATAATGAAACCACTCTCCAATTGTATATCATAGTCCTTGTAGGATTAAGTTTATGTAGTTCTAGGCTTAATTTCTTCTAAGAAATACCATAACCTCGGTCCAAGCCTTATATATACTTGCTTCTCTCCAAGCCATTCTTATGATATAGTATCATCAAAGTCCAAAGCTACAAACGAAAAATCACCATACTGCCGACTGAGAAAACTCCCATCCCGCCATAAGCTCCAATTGCGCAAGGTGAATCTTTTGATCCTCCGGGTCCTCAAAGTATGCCTGAGCGGCCATACGCCCATGTTCATCCGGGTTCCCAAAATACACAGAGTCAACCTTGCACCGCGTATATGTAGCCGGAAGCGTCCCCTCATGCAAGAACGCACGAAGATGCTTCGCAACACAGACCGAAGCCACAGCAACAGAACAATGTCCATACCCCTCAACCTCCACAACCCGCGATCCAACAAAAGCCTCATTAGCCGTGCGCGCCGATACAAGCGGACATATAGGGTCATAGGTAGTCGAGAGGATCAACAGCGGATGCGCAGTCTCTACACCTCGCCGCGGCACATACTGATGCATCCTCGGCACCCTCCACTGCTGTTTCTCGTAGTACATTGTGAGGAATCCTGTTCTGAAGAGACTCTGGTTGAGCCAGGGTGTGATCTGTGCGAGAAGCGGGTCTTTACCCTGTGGCCAGTAGTGTGGGCCTGTGCGGCCGTCGTTTAGTTCGACGAAGTCGGAGGACTCGTCATCTCGTTTTCCGGCCGCGTTATAGGCTAAGAAGGCGGGTGTTGCGTTTCCTTGAAATAGGCTGTAGAGATTCTGTGCGAGGGACGACCACAGTGGAGGTTTGTATAATGCGTGAAATACACCGTAGTACCAGACCTCTTCGTAGGTTAAGAGTCCGTAGACGGTGTTGTTGATGTATACGTCGATTGGCTGATGCCGGAGCTGGTCTAGAGACGAAAGGACCGTTTCGCGTAGCTCTTCTTTCGACGTTGCTAGTGAGGCGAGCGCGCAGCTGCCGGCATCTGCTTTCATGCATTCGTCAAAGAACCCATCGAGCACTTTCTCCGTGTCGGTGAGATCTTCGGATAAACCCACGTCCTCGTACCACTGGAATTGGTTCACGACTCCGTCGATAACCACGCGCTTCGATCGTTCGGGAAAGAGCCCAGCGTACGTCTGCCCTAGAAGCGTACCGTAGCTGAAGCCCCAGTATATCATATCTTCCTGACCCACTGCATCGAGGATACTATTCATATCCGCTGCTGTCTGCGGAGTGTTGATATATGGCGCATAATCGCCCATTGTTTCGGCACATGCTTTGGCGAAATTCTGTGCCCATGCGTAGATCTCGGGGCTATCGACTACGGCATCGTGCGCTAGACTACGCGACTTCTCTTGTCGCATCTTGTCGTCTGGGTAACAGGACGCTGCTGGTGTTGAGCTGTTTACGCCGCGCGGATCGAATGTCAGCAAGTGGAAACTTTCGCCCAGTATGGTCTTGAGCTGATCGCCTCGGCGGTAGAGGAATTCGAAGCCGCTAGCTCCTGGACCGCCGGGGTTTAGAAGAAGATTTTGTGTTGCATTTGCACCGCGTAGGCGGATGAGTGGAATTGTGAAGCCCTTGAGGTTGGTTTCTGGGTGTGGTCTTTCTGTTGCGAACTGGTCTATGGGAACTTCGATGCTGCTGCATTCGAGTGGTCTGCTGTGCAGGTCGCCGCATGGTTCCCAGGTTATGTGTTCGCCGCTGTATTTAAGAGTTTTGGGGCTATCCCAGGGGTATGATCTGGGGTATAGGTTATAGTGATTGCAAAGAACGAGTAACGCAAAGAGAGTCCATATTAATGGGAGGCCCCGGTTCTGAAAGCGTGGATATCTTCTCTCCCGCTTTCTGGTAACAGCCCCCGGTAGAAGCTTTTCTTCCATCATTGACTTATGATTCTGCCTTGGCCTTTGAATACACTAACACGCGAGAAGGTTTATGAATGTGTTTCCCAGTTCTGACTTCTTATATGACTGCGGGGCTGTGGTCGGAGCTCACCTCGGAGTCCGGCTCGGAGATACAAGGCCATGGCCTAGATTATCTCCCCCTGGCACTCTTGATTGGGCTTCCACTAATGTCGTAACACAAGGTAGTATCCTACTAGAAGTTGTACAATTTGATAAGTATCAATCACAAGGGCAAGTATTTCCAAGTGGTGAATAGTTTCAGACGTAACTACCTGCATAAGTAATCAATTATAAGTCAATTACTACATACATCGACTATAGAAGTGATTTAAACGTGATGTAAGTGAGGGGAAAATATGAAGATTGGCATTAACAAAGACATGAAAGAAGATGTCAAAGGGATGCGTTGACAATATATATACCACTATATACAAAGGACATCAGAGGCGATCTCGTAATTCTTTGTCTATATTGTATCCCTATATCTATGTGTATCCCTGAAAACAATGATCTCGGCCTCTTAAAACAATAGTTTGTATATAATAAATCAAATGAAACCCAGGTGAACTCATTTCCGGGCAGACAACCGCTTTGTCGTGATAGTCCTGAAGGATTTGACATAGATAAAGCCAACAATTTGAAGCGCTTAAATATCCCGTTTAGTAGTAGTGCATGCAATTTAATATGAGAGGAACCTATGATCTGATTCACAAAGCTAGAAAATCTGCACCAGAGCCTTAGGTTGTAGTCAAGTTCCTACTACATATGTACAAAGTAGTACTAGGAAATGCCTGGAAGACAGGAACAGGGCGGTGAACGAGCTATACCAGTTTATTCACGGACCATGTCTGTTGAATCATCTTCGTCTGTCAACTTTGCAACGTTCTGTGTGATCATACGAATTGGTTGAAAGGTCATTAGCGAGTTCGCGATGTCATGTTTACCAGGGCTGGAATCCGAAGCTATTTGCACTTCAAACCAACTTGAAAAACTTTTCTCTTGGCTTTATCGACTATGACTTGGAAGCTCACACAAAGGACCACTCAAAGCTTCAAAATTGAAGCAAATGCCAGGAGGAGTGAATATGAGGAGCCGTGGAATTGCCCAGGATGGAATTGCCTTACCTAATCTCGACGCGCGGGAGAGTTCCGTCCACAGGTGGACCTGAGCTCTCCCCCCAGAGATGTTGGATCTGCAACCATCTTGAAGCTATTCATTCCATCGGTACTCCTACTTCGTGATACTGCACTTTGACTTCAAATTGTGGGCCTGGAAGTACGTTCAGTGATTCTGCTAGGGTTATTCAACTTGATACATTCATTCCCTGCGTTTTCACTGTGTGTCTGGCACTCTCAGTGACATCGAATTTATGCAAGTGCCTTCATTCTGCTCGAAGTTACAACGTCTTTGATCTTTGCGCCAATAAGTCAATCCAGCAGAGCTTGCAATTGTTACGGCCCACGGACGTCAGGGTGAAAACTCCCGTAAAGCACAATGTTTAACGGTAATTCACAAAGAGAAGTGCCCATGTCTCATAATGAGCAGTCTCATTATGTTCGCGCACAAGAGTACACAGCTACGCCACGATATCCACCCTCGACCGGGTCTCTTGGGGCAGGCCATTTCGGGTTCTCAGGCAACGATGACACTGTAATTGTCGACCCCAAAAATTTCAACCGCGATTCCCACCACTTTGCAGAGGGAGATTTTATTTGTCCCGGATTCTTCAACCACGTTGATCTAGGGGGGTTCACCCGCCGCTTCAACCCTTCACAATGGAATTACGATATGCGCCGCCAAGCCCAGTCTATCCTTCCATTCTTATCCCTGGGCCCTTCATCATGTCTACGTGATGTCGAGTACATCCGCAGCCAAGGGTTCACACTACTCCTTGCTATTCGAAGTCGGCACTCGGCCCTGGCACGTCTTGTCTCAGGCGAAAAAGCGGCGACCGAAGCCGGTATCATGGCCGACACGGTTGATGTCCTTGATAACCAAGAACTCATTTCTGCATTCCCCCGCGCTATCCGCCGCATCAACGACCATCTGGCTGGTGTGGATGTGGGACCAGATGGGATGGTGTCAGATGGCCAACAACAGAAAAAGAAAGTCCTCGTCTTCTGTGAATCCGGGAATGAACGTTCCGCCGCTGTCATTATTGCCTACATCATGGTCATGCTCAATATTCAGTCGGTTGAAGCTACGCACATGATTCAGCAGCGTCGTTTCTGTGTCTCAATCGAGGACACCATGAAGTACATTCTGACGGCTTTCGAGACCATTCTTTCTGCTAAGCGTGATGTTGAGCGTGCTAAAAAATTTACTGTTCGTGGGGCTGCGAGTCTTGCACCCCCGTCTGCACCACCAATGCTCGCGAAGAAGCGAAGTTTTCAAGATCATAGAAATGATGATCTTGTCATGGAGGAGGGTGAAATGGACGTGGATGAGGATGATAATGAAGACCCCTTCTATACACGAAAGCCGAATGCTCCCTTCCAAGACCGCGTGGTCTAGAGTCAACCGAAGTCGCCTTTTGCGAGTCCCTTTCATTGGACCATGAATGGCAATGTCATTTTCTGGATATGGGGAGAAGGACGGATATGCTGGATGATGAAAGGGATGAAGAGAATCTGTACATTGTTTAGAGTAGGGTGGCTGTCTCCTTTTCTTTTAAGTCTGCTTTATTTGTCTGCTTTATTGCTTCATGGTTCTTACATGCAAATACCCAGCTTCAGTTGCTCGTTGCTACTAGGTTCCCAACATTCAGGCCATCCACTGGCCATCCACTGGCCATTACACCTTTATATCTTCATATCTGTAAGATCATAAACATGGGAAAGGTTCAATATAGCATGTGGCTACATTTTGTGTAGAAAAATCGATGATGGGGTCGACATTAGAATTTGGCAAGTCTCAAGACGCGCGCAAGTTGGTTGATGCACTTAAGCATCTGACCTAGCGTTTGAACTCACCTTGTCGTCTCGACTCAATTTGCCCCTACCATTTGTTTTCCTCTTCGATCTGAGAGCTCGAGTCTTGCACTGACTTGCGCGACCTCAAAGCCACCCCGACTCTCCCTTCTCCTCTCTTCCTTCATCTTGCGCGACAGCCTCTCCATCTCGCGACCACCCCACCACGACCACTCATCGCACCCTTACAATGAAGCGCATGCTTCCCACTGACCTTTTAACATACTTACGATCGATACACACATACTACCATTAAACCCACCCCCCCTTCACCCCCTCCCCCCTCCCCTACAGCCCACGCCTCATCTCAACGCGCCGCCAAAATGAGCGGCATGAAACTGCGCGACAGTATCCGCGCGCCGGTGCGATATGGCGAAGATGAATACGAAACACCGTCACAGATCTCGCTGCGCCACGGATATGATGACTCCTTTGACGACTCCGTCGAGCTTGGGGAATCAGGCAGACCACGCCCACAAAAGAGGCGCAAGCCAAACACTGTGCCATTCAACCCCAACCTGCCACCAGCCGCGTTCCCCAGTTTGAGCAGACCACAGCCAGGTCGTGATTCCAACGCCTCTGCGCAGAATCGCGGCGCTGGCGACAGCCAACAGCACATACAGACAAGCGACGTTGCACTTCCGCTCCGCAACGCTGGGTCAATGCCAACCGCTCCATCGCCTCCGTCTGGGATAGAACGAGTCCCGATGGATCAGCTCGATAATCACATCCTCAGTAACAACATGGATAATCCGGTATACGCGAGGAACGTAAACATGGCGCGCATGACTCGTGTGGATGCGCCTCCGGTTACCGAGGATATGGTCACCTCTCCGGATAGTGATGACGATCCATTGCCAGATGCGACTCAGGTGCTCCTTGATGCGGTAAGTATATTCTGCCTTTTGCCGTGTTAGTACAGTTGACCGAATCTAATGTCAGTCGTCGTTTTAGATCCCAAACCCAAAATGGAGAGATCTGCACAAGGCTATGCAAGTTGAAATCGTCGAAAACACAATGAAGTACCATAGCTGGAGACGCGTCTGCGACCTTCTTGGCCTTGGGCCAGATGAGCGAATACAGCTCATGCAGACCATAAGCATTCGCAACAAACAGATCGAACGAGAGAACAGCAGACTGAACCAAATGCGGCGCAAACAGCGAATGGCACTCATGAGAATTGATAACAGCGACTTGAAGCATTTCAAGCCGCCACCTCAACTGGTGTTAAAAAGGATCGCTCGAGATACCAATCGAACCCTGTTGGTCACCGAGTACACGGACCTTTTGATGTGCCAGGCCCACGACATCCTAAAAGCCAGACAGTACTTGCATCAACACGGGCTACCTCGAAGATATGCCGGCGATTGGGGAGACAGCCTGGTGGTACTGCGAGAATCCGATGACTCCCATGAACCCGACAAGTTCGAATGGAAAGATAACCTGAGATTCACTCCACCCCACAGTGAGATCGAGACCCCAATCAATCCTTTGATCAAACCTTTGATCAAGCCTTTGGTCAATCCTTTGATGGGCCCAGTCAGTAGTGCGAAGAGTGCATTCATTCAAAGCATTGGTACATGTGTGGACGGCACAGTGAACCCAAAGGATTTAATCAAACGTGACTCTGATGACCCCGGTCCCATGATGGATTGGGGAAGGTATTACGAACGGAAACCGGACTCGTCATTGGACACCACAAAGCCCCGACTGGGTGGAATGGTCAGGGTGAATATTGGTCCACACAACGCCGCTCGGATCGAGCAATACAAGCAAGCCGGTGTCAGACCACAAGTATTATCCTCGCAAAGACAAGTGACCGCCATGCCAGAATCACCTCCACCGGAGTTTCCACAAGAAACACCATCTAAGGCGCCACGGAACGGGAATCTCGCCCAGCCCCTTTTCAAGAAACCCGCCAAACCTATCAGCAGAGTCCTCACCGAAAACTGGTCTTCCGTAGATTTGAGCCCAACGGAGAGCCAACTCAAGTATCAACGAAGGATACAGAGGGCCAGGCTTGAGAAAATAGAGGCCCAGGCCAAGGCGATGCACCGTCAGTTCGACTACCAGCCAACCCTCCGAGTTAATGGCGTTGGTCTTGGAATAAGTCCCGCACGTGGAAATCTTCAGACGCTTCCGCTGACCCAGCCCGTCGAAGAAGACATGCCTTCGGGCTTTTTCGCTCGGGCGTACCGTGGAATGACAAACATGAACGTTGATCGCCTCATGGATGAATTCGTCTGCTTTGAGCCTATTGTGATGCCAGAAGAAAGCGAGCCCGAGCAACCCGAGGAAGAGCAGGGCGATGAGCAACCAAGTTCCACTGATATTAGCACGATCACTGAGATGTCCTTGGATGATGTGATGCTGGTGCCGACGGATGGCTGTTCCTCTTCGGAGTAGAGGGGTACAACCAAGAAATATTGAGGAAACAATCAGCAATTTGAGAATTTGAGACCATCTTCTTCATCTTGTGTTGCAAGATTCGTTGTACAATATTATTAATGTATGATAGCTTTGAATGATGTTGAAGTCAACTCTGCGTCTGTGTAGTTCCAGGGGCGTCCAATTTAAACCCGGTCCGTGCGTCGAACGCGAAAATGCCACGTCGAGGACGCGCTCTTACTTCGATCTCCGATATATCACAAACCAACGTCCAATTTTGGGCAGCGTTTCTTTGAACTACGAGTGTCCGTCTGTCGCAAACTCGTGCACACCCTAGTCTCTGGTATTACATTCGTTTACTTCTCGCCCCCCCGCGAAACTTGACATCGCGAAAACTTCTTCACCCCTGCGAATGACGTACCATTTCCATCCATCTAGTACTCGCTTTAGGTCATTCACTCTTTCTACTTTGATACTCAATTCTAGCAGACAAAATGTCCATTGAAGACACCGCTACTCCCACGGATTCCCGTGCGGGGACTGTGGCACCTGAGTCGGTGATTCCTTCGTCGCCACTCACGGACCCGACTGAGGCTGAGGACTCGAAGTCGACTCAAGATAAAGATGACAACCTGAAGGAAGATTTGGCTGATTCAGAAGATGCCGAGGAGATGGACAGCAAGGCTAAGGCCTTGATGCACCTGCTGAAAACCAGCTCGGTACGTCTCCAGTCCATCCTCGTCTCATCTGATTACAGTGGTCTGATATATTCTCGTACCTGTAGGTCTTTGTTGCTATCATGTCAGAGAAAATGAAGAAACAGCAGGAGGACGCACGCTTGGCAGCGATCAAGCACCGTGAACAGACTGCTGCGACCCAGAAGAAAACAAAGTCGCCCCCTGAAGCTGCTCGCCGAGCCACTCGTACTCGGCCAAACCAAGATGCGACGGATGAGAACAAGGAGAACAAAGATGCCGGCGGAAAGGCCACAGGATCGACCAGAGGTCGGCCTAAGCGGGCAGCCGCTGCACATGGCAGCTCTATCTCCAGCTACTTCAAGAAGGCTGATGTGGAAGTAACCGAAGACAATTCCTCTGTGCAACAAGCACTTGAGCAGGCTGCAGATGACTACGAGGCAAACCCTACAGCGCTTGGTGATCAGGAATTGGTCGCGACACAGCAGCCAACACTTGTGACTGGTGGCAAAATGAGAACATACCAGCTGGAGGGCCTTGAATGGCTCAAGACTTTATGGATGAATGGGCTCTGCGGTATCCTTGCCGATGAGATGGGCCTTGGTAAAACTGTTCAGGCAATCTCCATGATTGCTTTCCTTAAAGAGAACAATGTTTCTGGTCCATTCATGATCGCAGCACCTCTGAGTACGGTGAGCAATTGGGTGGATGAGTTCGCCCGATGGACCCCGGGAATAAAAACAGTCTTGTATCATGGCTCAAAGGATGAGCGCGCCGCCATGCGTCAAAAGCATATGAAGATGAAAAACCAGGGAGACATGGACTTCCCGGTTGTGTGCACCTCCTACGAGATATGCATGAATGACCGAAAGTTCTTGAGTCAATATCAATGGCGTTATATTGTCGTTGTACGTGTGCTTCAGTTCTTTTTCATTTAGAAGATGCTAACCGATCTATAGGATGAGGGACATCGCTTGAAAAATATGAATTGCAAGCTTGTCAAAGAACTTTTGACCTATAACTCGGCCAATCGCCTACTAATAACTGGAACCCCCCTCCAGAACAACATCTCAGAGTTGTGGTCACTTTTACATTTTCTGCTTCCTGAGGTTTTCAATGACCTCAACTCTTTCGAAGGATGGTTTGATTTTTCTTCCGTTCTTGACAATAAAGGACAGGCAGAGCTCGTTGAAAAGCGCAAGCGCAACTTGGTTACAAGCATGCACGCCATCCTGAAGCCCTTCCTTCTCCGACGTCTAAAAACAGATGTTGAAACTACTCTTCCTAAGAAGCGGGAGTACATTCTCTATGCTCCTCTGACCACCGAGCAGAAAGATCTCTACCGAGAGATCATCAATGGTACAGGGCGCCAGTACCTTGAGGGGAAGGCCCTGGAGCGTCTGGAGAGTAAGAGCGGCAGCTCTACGCGCTCGCAAAGTATGAAGCGCAAACGGAATGGCAATGACGATGCAATGCCGATCAAGAGCGCCAGAGCTAGCGGGGCATCCACGCCGGCTAGCAATGGAAATAATTCTAGCCGCCGACGCCGACGCAGCACGCGTCAGGGTTACAATGACCTAAGTGATGGAGAATTTGATGAGCACCTCCGCAAACTCGAGCTGGGAATTGAAGAAGAGGAGAAGACGCTGGAGCCCAGCGATGCTGAGCTCGAAGAGATGCAGCAGGCTGCGAATCTAAAGCTTGCCAGTACGTCACTTTCAGGTCACATTTCCTAGTCCCTTTGCTAATATTGTTCTTACAGAGAAGGAGATTGGACAAAAGAAGATGCAAAACCCGGTCCTACAGGCTCGCCTTGCGTGCAATTCTCCACACAATTTTTACTGGCCTTGGATGGACGAGTCGTCGTCCGTAGACGAAACACTCGTCTCCGCTTCTGGAAAAATGCTCTTGTTGGACCGGTTGGTCTCGTGTTTGCTTGAGAAGGGCCACAAGATTTTAATTTTTTCTCAATTCAAAACGCAACTTGATATCATCGAAGAGTGGGCAATAACACTCCGCTCCTGGGAGTGCTGCCGAATCGACGGCGCTATTGCACAGTCAGAACGCCAGGCTCAGATTAAAAACTTTAATACTAAGAAGAGTCACAAGCTCTTCCTCCTGAGCACCCGAGCTGGTGGTCAAGGAATCAATCTCACCTCCGCTGATACCGTGATCATCTTCGATTCTGACTGGAACCCCCAGCAGGATCTGCAGGCCCAGGATCGAGCTCACAGAATTGGACAGACCAAGCCGGTGATTATCTACAGATTGGCAACGAAGGGTACCGTTGAGCAGACACTCCTTGAGAAAGCGGATTCCAAGCGTCGCCTTGAACGTCTAGTCATTCAAAAAGGCAAATTCCGCTCCTTGCTCGACCCCAGTGCGAATTCCCAAGATATCGATGAACTACGCAAGGCTCTTGGCGAGAACGAGTTCGAGCAGTTCGAGGTTGGCGCTGACCCTGCGTCAATTTTGTCAAATGAAGATCTCGATATCTTGACAGATCGTTCGGAAGAGGCCTATCTCCGTGCTGAGAAGGGGTTGGATACGAAAGGTGCTGCATTTGTTGCAGTTGAAACGAAGCGCGATCCTGGTGAGAGCATTCTCTCTTGAGGTGTTCAGTGGCTGTGTGTACTTTGCTTTTTTCCCTCTTTCTTCCATCTAAGCTACACGCTGGGTGATGTCCAGTGGTTACTGGATTGCAACAATATCTGTGGTCGGCTGGCTGGTCTGCTTGGCGATGACATACAGGGTGGGATAGGTGATTTGTTCGTGTATCGATTGCTACAGTTCGCATTTCCTAGTCAGGTAGATACCTAGACTATGGGAAATCCTCGCTATTGTACCATGTGTTAAATTATTTCGCTGTTCTTATACTAATCAGAAATAAAAATCCAAAGAATATCCATTTTATGCTTGAAGCTCCGTAGGCCTAATCTTCTGCCACTTGATAGACCTTTCTCCTCAGGTTTCCTACACTACGGCCTATAGTATGCGCAGTTACGACATATGCGGACTCAAGCAGAGTCAAATTTCGAGATCTTAGCTAGAAAAATGTGATGCTATTATCTTGGGGACGCCATACTGAATAAATCTTCCTAGGCAGGGTAGGGTAGGGTAGGGTAGGGTCAACAAAAGTGAGATAGACTTTGAGATGTCTTTTTGATATATTGCGAGATGGATGGTGATGCCATGCGGAAGGATATTAGCTTGTGACGCGCGTTATGTTTCCAGATATTAGTTTAACCACTTCACATCTTCCAAGTCAATCACGATTAAACAGCTGGCTTCATCATTCCATAGCATGTTACGCCACTCACGGTCACTATGGACAGCACCTTGTGCTCGAAGGGTTTTCAGAAACTTCCCTCCTCCATCCCTCAGTTGCTTCACTGCAGAAGGGTTTGACGCCGCCCTTAGTGTCCATCTCTGGTCAACTTGGTAGGCAAAGCTTGACAGTAAGATTTGTTTCGTGATTCCTGCGGACCAACCTAGGATAATCGACCTATTGAAAGCAACTTGGCATGATTGTGCAAAATATTGATTGAATAATCCTAAACGAGCTGAAGAATGGACACGGTAGGGCTTCCCGCATAGTACATAAACACGCACGACGGTAACATGCAGTCGTTGTACTAACTAGAAAGAACCCACTTTTTCTTGACAGAAGCAAAAGTGACATAACAGAATCCCTCGCATCCAAACGATGTAACATTATGTCAATCATTCTCAATCATTTTACAACAGATGGTATGCACAAAACTAATACCCCATATTTGCTGCCGCAAAAGCTTCATGAGCAGTTCAGGTTTAGGGGCAATGGCCTGGACCTGTGATACCATTGTTATAATTATCCAGCGTGGTGGCCCAGCCATTCACTTGGCTTTTAACAGCATTGGAGAGGCTGGCCCAGTCAACGCTATTTGTATTGGCGAGGAAATTGTCCGCAGCCTGGATGGTACTTGTCACAGCGGAGCCGTCCGCATCATTTTTGATGCTAAGCTTCGCTGCGAGCAACTGCGCGTAAAGCTTATCGATTCCGTTGCTAGCGGTAGGAATGCTCTCGATGGTAACGGCTTGACTTGACGTGGCTACCTTGACGCTCTTCGCCCCGCCTTCTGTGCCGAGCCAGATCGGTAGCAGCGGGGTGACGGCGTCGGGGTGATTCTTCCAGTAGCCGATCGTTCGCGTGCAACCGCCGGAGGCAGTGCACTTAACCGTCACCGTCGCCGATGCAGACGGCCCGGCCGTGTCGTCGTCGTAGGTGATGGAGGCGGTGTTGGGATTGTCTCCTGCATTACTACAGTCGAATTGATGGGTGTAGGTCACCGTGTGGTCATCAGAGAACTCCCCGAGCGGGCCCCCGAGGGTATCGGAGACCGTTACGGTGTTATGGACAAGCGTCTCTGTTGTCGGAATCGTCGTGGTAGCGGCCGCGTTCGGCCCAAACGGCACTCCTAAGTGCCCCGAGTGATTGGTAATCGTCGTATCGGCGTTTACCTTGTAGGTATTGCTGTTTGCTGACGGGATGTCGATCCTATAGGGGTAGCAGTAGCTCTCCCCGGCAGCTAGGACCGGTTTAGCCGTCGTGTCAAGCGAGGTACTCAATATGACCCCCTGGGACGGCGGCTGCGTCACCTTAAGGGTCGACATGAGGTTCTCAGTTGGAACACTGCCACCGTTGGTAATGCAGACCTCCCCGTCGATCCAGGTGTGGACAGTGCCGTCGTCCTTGGTCAGCGTCACCGTGTAGGTCACGGTGTCGCTGCCACCCTGGACCAGATCGAGTGTGGTTGGGTTAGCCACCTTGTTGATTGTCCACGTGAATGTCCGGGTCCGGTGCCCGTTGGCTGTCACTTGTTCGCTCAGAGTTGTGCCCGCCTGGCCTGTTGTGCCCGCCTGGTCTTGCCTCTTACTGAGCGTGATGCCTGCAGCCGAGGCTGGCGCCGGAAAGGCGGATACCCCCGCGACTACGACAAGTGCCACTACTAACACCCAGCCGAGACGGAGTATCGATGGTGTTTTCATTTTCATATTACCCCTCGAGATGTATGTAGTACTCACGAATGTTCAAGGACAGTTTGTATATCTTGACAACGAAGAAATCCTCTTTGTGAGTTGGCTTTTAGGGTGGACGCAGAACGATTATTTATAACTTCTGATACCACTTTCAAACCCAGTCCAGAACACCTGTTCCTTCCAAAACACTACTTCTCGCGCGTGATAGGAGGGTGGCCAGAAGAGCCGATTGCTCATACTTTACCGGCATCATGGGCATGATGGTTCGACTTTTCTAAGTGTAACTTTATTGTTTGACATCCAATCTATAAGTTTCGGTAGTACACTTTGAGAGACGGCACCGATCATGTCGAGGCTGTCTGCCACCAAAGCCTAGTCATCATTCCTTAGCATTAACAGGCGCATCATTACAACCCGCCACATTCGACCGGGCTATAATTACCGCGTGAATCACACGACTATAATCATAGACCTAGTACTCCGTATAAGCCCCGCCTCTAGAAATCTTAATTTTTATATTAAGCTACTCGGAAACCATCGATCGGCCCAGTGTGGTAACGGTGCCTTATTGGATGAATGGGCCGCCAAGAATTTTCCAAGGTTCGGCTTAACGATGATCATGTAACGTCACACACCTGTCATTAGCACACGATTCGCGGGGACGATAGCTAGACATCTAGGCCTATCGTATTTGCACAATCGCTGATTGGTGGAACCAAATTATTCTTTAGCTATAGCATAGACGTTTCCATTTGCCTCTTTCTGTTTAGGGCGGAAAATACGCAAAATGGCGTTGGTTCGTCGGTTCAGGTTGATCCCCAGATTTCAACCTACCTTGGATGATGTCGATGGCTACGCCTAGCTCGCTACAAGTATATGAGCAATTGGAATCCGATCTGCCAAGAAAAAAGGCAGAAGAAATTGTACGAATAAGATGGCTTTATACGACCAAAAGTTTAAGCATAGGCCAGAGAGCCTAGATGAGGCCGCCTCGAATCAAATGCTTCCTAGCTATCCTATTTGTACACTCGTTGAGAACCAAACTTGTCAGTTTGGGGAGAATAGCTCAACCAATGTGCCGATAACGATGAGGCTGGAAGGGGGGAAAAGAATTAGTTCCTAGGTTGGCCTCAGGAAAATCCAATCTTTGTGATTGAGTGACATACCCGACGGTAATAAGGAAGCAAATGCGACGGCCAAAGATATCGTTTAGACTACCCGAGCCTATGGCAGAGACGATGGCCGACACATACTGGACCATGGTCCAAACCAGTTGTTGGCCCGCAGGAAGTGTCCAGACTTGAAGGCTTTCATCGTAAACCAAACTGCTGGACAAACTTGGAGTTTGCAATAATAAAGCCAATCAGGGTCAGGTCGTATCCAATGAGGATGGGTGTAGTAGAACAGGCGAAGGCTTTTCTCAAGTTAGCATTATTAACCTCACAGTGCTGAAGCCAGGGGTTGTTTACCAGCCAGTATGGCATGTTTGTGGGGTTTCATTGCCCTGAACTGCTCCTTGAACGACATTGACTCAACCGTCATTGTGCCTTCGGCATCTCCAGAGCTTATTTTCTCGACATCAAGACTGTGCTTCTGATCCTTCTCGTCTGCCATTGTGGATTGAATCGAAATCCGCCCTGGGTCTCTCATTTATCTTGGCTGAACTTCCTATGGAGTTAATGTCTTCAGAAATACCTAATTATTAGGTATTTTCTATGCTTATTTCATCGGATAGGCATATACTTGAAATCAGTGCTGATCACATTTAGAACTTCAAGGCCGGGATCTAGTGTATGCTGATTTATACGCTCCCACATTGCCAAGGGTAATAATATAGACGTAAATAGTAATCTTGAATACCATAAAAAGTAATATCCCCCCCCCCCCCTCCCTCACAAAACACTATCCATAAGAGGAATATAAATTCCTCGGGCCCACCGTAGCGGGGCGTGAATTCCGCCTTTATCTCTCCAGGGCTGTGTTGGCTCATTGGAACAAGTCATCTTCTCGAAAATAAATAGCCCAACTTAAGTTTCTCTTGTCCATGTCCATTTGTGCGCGCTACGGTACCGTGTTGCGTGAAAATGGTATCGCGTGGTTCTCTCAATGCTCGCCTAGGCGGTTGACGAGGCCGAAGAAGCAGATCTGCGGATTTTCTAAGTCATGCCCATTATCACCGAATGAAAGGCAGGAGGTTGAGATTGAGGTCGATTTCCATGCTTTTGGCATGTATGATACGAAGCAGGGTATGTGGGTTGTCGACGCAGGGGCTGAGTTTGAGATGCTCCAAGGTAGCAAACAGCAAATTTGAATACCTTTTCAAAGTTGAATGTCTTCATGTTTGGTTTTATTTTCTTATATTGAGATCATTATCACGAATCCTTTCCCAGTTGCTCTTCGGGGAGTATGCTGGTTAGTTAGGTACATGGGCAACGACCTCAATTTCCACACGCATATCATCCTCGCCAAGACGAGTAACACCGACACAAGTCCAAATGGGCTGATGGCCGGGCATGTACTTCTCAAAGTTGCGCACCATGGCTGCTAATGCCTCATCATTGATAGGCACATGGTACGAGTTGACGCGGAAAACCTGGTTCCAGCCTTCACCGCCAGCATCCTTCAGGTTATGCTCGACATTGGCGAACGCTTGGTCGATTTGTTCATTGATTTCCCGGTAGAACTCGCCAGTCTCACGGTTCCAACCACCTGGACCAGACGAGATCAGCAAATAAAGCAAATCATACAGTCAGGCTGGTTGCTCACCTTGGCCTGCGCACTCGATCCGGTCTCCGATTCTAACAGCTTGGCTGTACTTGAATTTCTGGCGATTCCTCTCGCCAACGCCCTTGTAGGAGAAATATTGCAGGTGAGACATGATAAATTTTTGCTTTTGTGAATTGCCTGCGGTTTCGGGGAGATACCACGCTATAAATCCTGTCGAAGTACGGAGTAGCGGAATATACATTCCGCAAACAGGACTAGCGTGGGGTGGCGGAGCGGGGCGGAGAGCTTCTAGTGCGGCAGCACTCTTTTGCCCTATGTACTAAGTGTTACTTCGAGACACCGTATTGGAAAGTATATTACTTCTTTATTGGTTAACTCTTAATTTTCCTAATCTTTAGGTTAATATTAGCTATTGATTCTAAAGACGTATAATATAAATTGTACGTACCGAGAAACCCGCGGTCTATAAACTCACGCCTAGCGATTGTGGAGATATTCTACGCCTATACCGATATAGTTTATATAAGGATCCTAGCGATCGTATTTTAGAAATAGCGTATACCATTCGTATTGCTATTATTTAGAAAAACTTACCGCCGATATAAGACACTCTTGGCTGCCGTCTTTCTCGATACTTCTGGTAATATTTTCATGGTAAAGCTAGCATAGATAAACACACTGTTTTGGATATTATAAGTAAAGAATATTGGAAGTGAAAGATTGGACATGGAGTAAGGCAGGTTCTGGATGCCATCGCGCCAACCCGGTTCTTGCCAGGCAGAAAATTAAAAGGTTATTATACATAGAAAGGTTGCGCACAATATTCCTAAAAAGAGCATCCAAAAGAGCATCCAAAAGAGCATCCAAAAGAGCATGAGAAGCCGCATAAGCGGCCGACTATTCTTGCTAATAATAAATTAATAATCTATACCCGATGATAGGTAGATGATGCTGGTGTTCTTAGAATTCTTAGAACCAGGGCAACATTATTTGGTGGTATAGAGTGCATTACTGCGTTGCTTTTCCTACATGTAATCTAACAGCAAGAGCGCCCGCATTCAGATGGGTTGGTTTGGAAAAGTTCAAGTTACGGCAGAGTCAAGCTAAATTACTTGAGCAGAGTTTGCCTACATCGTAGCGCGGTTGATAAAATGATGAATGATGATATGTGTTGGAAGTAATACGGCTCCACAGCTAGACCATACCAAAAACATCTGCTAATGTCCTAGCTGTCTTCTTACCTCAATATAGTCTAGAAGCACTCGTCCTGATCGACATTTTTATTTATGTTCATTCAACCTCCTGGGGTCTTGTCTACTATAATCCTCGCTACAAGCTTTGCTATGGGCCCGGTATTAGTTGTCTATCTGACCTTCGAGTCGCTTTTTATCCGTCTCGGGAACAAATTCGTAAACGATGTCCAGAATATATCCTATGGGTCCAGAATATAATAGATCTTGACATTCGCCTACGCGAGATTGTCCAACGCGAAGACCTTTTTATCAACTAATACGAAAGGGCAGACAAGCTGCTTAATAATCTAAACAAACAACAACAATTAGATAAGTGGCATACGGAGTTGCGTGATCTCCGGAGTTACTGGAATGTGGAGCGGATGCTATGTGCTAATGATATAAATTGTCCCGTCAGTCCTTCCTGGCGGGGATATGTTTCCCTTCGGAAATTCTCGCAATGGTACCTTACTCGCTGGTTAATTGAAGACTGCGTACGAAGAGGCGGCTGCTGTGGTCGAACGTGCGGATATTGTTCGAAGCCCTAGAGCTCCTTTCGTTCTAAGGGCTATGGACCTTGTACAAAAACGTGCGGTTGCTCTCTCTAGGCTAAGCTGTGCTAGCTCACCATTGACGTCGAGCGAGGATTAGCCACGTTTGGTGGGTATGATCGATATATGTTAGGGGCTTACACTTTTGGCTTGGTCATGCCTCGAAAACGGATATTTCCAATCTTAGTAACAATAATAACAGTTTTCACATTCCGGTTGCACAACAGACCCGTGGGGAACGTGTACTTCTGGATCCTTAACGGTATGCAGAATAGCCCCTCGTTTGTCTATCTCCTTTTGGGCCGCTTGGAACCATATATGGTTAAGCTTTGGCTCGAGGAGTGTTTGTTCCCCGTGTCACTGAAAGTCGTATCGCCCACAGAAAGTCTTTTCTATAAGACCACGTAGAATCCTGATCGCCCTTTTACTTTCTTTGGTCATACTTCGCAATAGAACAAAGAAGCTGAGGACTCTCTCTATGGTTGAAGTGGTAAGAAGGAGACTAAACCAGCTTTCGGCGGTGGAATAGGGAATTTCCGGTCCCATCAAGCGCTGGACAGTCGAAAATAGAAGCTGTATACAATAGTGGGTCGACAGACATATAAGTGTATTGTAAAAGGGCGCATTTCAAGAATTGATTGCTGTCGTTCAATAGAACAAGCCAGATTTTTGTGATGATGACCCGAGTGCTCAGAGTCGAAGTCAGAAGATGCAGATGATTGCTTGCAAATTTGATTCATGTATGTATCTGTCCATACTCCTAGTGATTCTAAGCTAGATATTGCACAATAGACTAACTAGTAATGGTATACTATACCTAGGGGTGTTTTTTTAAGGTAAGCGGGTCGGGTGGGTCAGAAATGCCCAGGTGGGTACTGACTCTTGAGCCTCACCCGGACTACCTGATATGTACCTGGGCGAGTATAGCCCAGTATATCCGTTACGTCCGCCTGCCAGTAGCATGTCAGAGATTCATTGGTTCAAATTCCCATGTTGGTAAGCATTGTTACCCTATTGCTTCACTGGCAGGGATTTCGGAAGATCACAGCGCGAGTCTCGAAATGTTCCAACTCTCTGTCATGGCGGAGTATATATGCGGAGCCAACGTCTACCAGAACGAGCAGTCAGAAGAATGGGTTGGTGAATGGGCTGAGGCGTGCCAAACCCGGGACTCGCTAGTACTAGCCGCCAAGTTTACCATGGACTACCGTGGCCATGCCATTGGCAAGGGCCCCCGAGCTGCCAATTTTGGGGGTAACTCCCGCCATACTGTTTATCGCTGAAATGTGGGCTCCCCCTTTCTGACTTGTATCACCTCCGTCAGATATCTACTACATCCACTACTAGGACTTTACCACCTCGATCAAAGAGGCCATGATGCCCTTCATATTCTCGTCGACAGGGCAAGGTTCTATACCTAGGAGTATCAGACACCCCTGCCTGGATTGTGGCAGCAGCTAACATGTACGCTATCGACCACATAAAAACTCCCTTTATCATCTACCAAGGACGTTGGAACCTTCCCGACCGCGACTTCGAGCGTGATACCATCCCTATGGCCCGTGAATTTGGCATGGCTCTTGCACCATGAGTGTCTAATTTTCGGGTCACAGAACCTCCATGCATATATAAGTACGTAGCTCTCTTATCATGTGTTATCTTCCTGGGAACCTTCCAAGGTTGGAATAATAGCCCACATACAGCGAGTCTCCTTGTTCGCGCTCTAATTTTCTAGGTTCCCAAAGAATTCCTACCTGCGTCAGCATGTGTCAGTGGGAGGCATACTGATTTTCAAAATTTTCTGCTGGGAAATGGCTACTTCGAATGCGTCAATGATCCCATCATAGAGCTCATTCACAGCTTTGGGTGAGCTGTCAGTCCCAGTCCATATGGCTTCATCTTTTATTGGAAACAGTAACTGGCGCATGTTTTCAGCGACGGGTTTCAACAACTGGTGCTCAGGATTAAACTCTGCCAGGATTCTCCCAAAGTTGGTGTCGGTCATATCTTGGGTTTTCCGCATTGCAGATTCATCCCAAGTACCTTGATTCCATTGGCGAAGCGCACTTGTCCGTGGGGGATTCTGAGCTCCGTTGGATATAACAGTCCACAAAAGGACATAGAGAAAGGATTCCAAGTCATGACGATAGGTATGACGTCTGCGTCGTAAAATTCCAATGGACATGAAGGGCCGGGTGCCGGTCACTTCACCTGGTGTTCTTGGACCCTCGGCCAGGTTCTGTGCCACATCCAGGTCTATCATGATGCCTCTCGAGCCTTGTTGGCCCGGGGAATCTACGATGATGATATTCTGCGCAGACACGTCCTGGTGAAGAATTTGGGCATCCTGGAAGAGTGACCGGTGGGCCTTAATAGCATCGCGAAGAACTTGAAGCAGTTCAAGCATCGTTCTGAATGTGCGAAGAGGCCTGCCAGCGGGGGAAGTAACAACGCAGGTGAAAATGCGACCTTCGAAAGGCGTGCTGGTTTCCTGGGTATGATCAAGAACGCCCTTCTCGGAATCAGCTCGTTGAGTCGTGAATTTTCGGTAAGGCCCACTGTCTAAGCTTTGCCGTGCGGCTCATATCTTTGTGATAATCGAGAGAGACAATGCCCCAGACGTTCTTCTCGTTCGCTAACTTGAGAAGCTCCTCCTCTGGGCGGTCAGTAGCCAAGCGCCACTTAAACTTGACGACGAAATTCCATCGATCAGACTCCAGTTTCTTAGCCCGGTAACAAGTAGTTCCTTCACCAAAAGCCTCCTTGGCCAGCGCGATGGGTTTGTCTTCAAGATAAAGTTGTCCAACAGCTGATGTTGCTATGTCGGCAATGTCGATGAACCTCCCAGTATCGTCATTTTTGACAATATCGCTTTCGCCCAGGTCATCGTGGGGCAACAGTCGATACTTAAGCACGAGGGAGAAAAAACGTGGAAGCTCATCCTGGGTGTTGATTGTTTCGCAACAGTACATCCCAGAGCGATCAAATATCCACCGCTCAATGAGTGAGCCGCGAATGTATAAGCCGTGCAGGAAAAGCCGCATAGGCTGGGTGGCGAAGACCTCTTGCGCAAGCCCATAAAGAGACACAAGCCCATCCCTATAGGAATAAAAGCCCTCTCCACAAATTTGGCCGATCACCTGTACATCGGGCCATCCACTTTTTGCTGTGATATCGAAATTGCTCGAGTGCGTTAGAAAAAGCCGCGCACTTCCAGATATCTCAAGGCCAGATGAGGGATGATAGGATGTATGCCACACGCCTTGAGCTCCGTCGAGCTCTTCTGAAGACAAACTTGCGAACCACCAAAGAAATGTTTTGACCGACGGAGTGGCGGTTGAAGATGAATACCGGTTAACGATTCCCCTACCGCCCTTTCAGATACACCGCTTTCTCTTCCCATGGGAATGCACCCGTCGATAGGACCGTGGATGTGACCATCCATACTGTCAAGTAGTTCCTCTGTCTTGGGACTTGAGGCTGGGATATGTGTTGCGTCTGCCTTGGATGGTTGAGCCATGTTAAAAAAAGACGACCGACTAGAGATAAATAGCGGTTGCTAAGAAGGAAGTTGGTATGTCGCTGGGGTATCAGAGCTTAGACGAACAGACTGTTCAAGTCAATAAACATAATGAATTGAAAGACCAGGGTAAATACAACATTTAACAGGCGCCGGTGTGACTTACTTTGTGCACTTGGATCTGTAGCTACGGCAGAGTCCACTCGCACTTGGGAAGGATCCACCTGGGCATCCACTGACTGCTTATTAATCATAATTAGGGACCGGGCCCGGTCTGGGCGGCCCTGGAGGTGCTGAATGCCCTCATCAAATGGCAACGCCCAGTTTCGGAACGTAGTGGCCACTGCCTAAAATTCGGTATATAGAGCAACATATATGCAGCGAAAGGGGCCATAGGAAGAAAACGAGAAACAAAAAGCATTACGCCGGCAATTCCGCTAGTCCATATTCACACAGTAATCAATCACCGCCGAGCTTTCTCGTCCTCAATCTGACTGCGGAGGTCTGAAAGGACATTATGCCGTTGGGCCATATGGTTCTTCAGCCCGTCCACCTGTTCCCCAACAGCCTTGACATCCTCCCGAAGTCGCTCCAAATCCTGACCATCCTTAGCACGGCCAGTACCCTCACGCAACTCCCGCAACTCCCGCTCCTTATACTCCAAGAGCGAAAGCGCTTCCTTCTTAATGAGAACCCAGTTGGGCCGGCCATCATGGCGCGGGCCATCCCGTCTAGAGTCGGAGGCTTTATTGGCGGAGCTCAGCTTCTTCTCCAACTCCGCAAGCTCACGGCGCAGCCGTACCTTCTCCCACTCCTCATCCTGGATCGTGTCGCTGAAATCTGTTCCCTTGGGCTGGTATGAGCCCTTGCCGCCAACGCCCAGACGGCCGAGGTAAGTATCACCGAACTTGGCCTTGCGGCCTGTCCGTGTTTCGGTATCGCCATCTGCGCCGTAGCGCTGTGCAGGACGTGCCTTGTCGACCTGGTAATCAATTTGGTTGTGCTCGAATGAGGCGCGCAGGGATGCGGGGATGGTGCGTGGGATACGGAAACCCTCGTGGCGGAAGTTCAGGATGTGCAGGAAGGCAAGTGTTGCATCTTTGTTAATTGCGGGTGATGCGGAGGGGTTGACCAGGTTCCAGGCGGAGTGGACATCGGTGTCGGGGACGTCGAGTGATTCGTAGAGTGGTTGTAATTGTTGGACTGGGAGATGGTCAGCGGGGTATTTCTCCGAGCGCGCTGTGCGCGCTGCACAGGTTACTCACATTCTACTTGGCCGCGCGCGTTCCGGTTGGCGTCGTAGATCTCGGTGTACTTGTTCTTGTCGTCGGGCTTCATATACCAATCAAAGCCGTCCTTCAGGCCGAGCGAGTCGTCCTCATCTTCTATCCGCTCGAACTGCTCCTGTCCGGTGCTTAGTGCGCGGGTCGCATGGACGAGATGTGACTTTGACTCTGGGACTAGCCAATCTGGCAGGACATTTGGGACATCTTGTAGTTCCTGTACAGATAAGACGTTGTGTTAGAACGATTTGGTGGTGATTTGAGATGGGAGATCACTTACGCCGTTGACCAGGTCGAAGACTAAGCGCATCGCAACACAGAACTCCTCGAAATCCAGCTCCCCGTCTCCGTCGACATCGGCAATGTCCCAGACCTTCTCGAGCTGATCATCGCGCAGCCGGCTGTTCCTCAGCACGGAGGCGGCTTGGGAGCTGTTGAGGTGTTTTTGGCCATTTGATAATGAAGCGAAAATCTCCCAATATCGCTCAATCTCCCATTGCTCAATCTTTTTAGTAGCCATGATGTATGGAGCTCCGATGAATGGCGTGGAGGATGAGGTGGGAACAATGGGGGGAGAGACTCGGATTTACCTACTTCCGTCAGGGGCTCTGAGGTCATTGGACTCACAATGTAATTATCTTTTTTTGTACGAAAAGTATATCGTTCATATTCAAATGTTCATAATAATTATCGTCTATATGGTTATCTATTGAAATTCGATGTGTTCCTTGCATTATGTTACATCATCCCCTTCGTTGTTGAGTGAAAGAGCTCGATGTCTCCTTTCCCCAGAACATAGTGATTAAACACTCATTATGAATCCTTCTTCTCGTCTTTCTTGTTTTGCTTGGCCTTCGCTGCAGCCTCGAGCTGCTCCTTGACTTGGATAATCGCTCGTTCAGCTTCCAATGCAAGCTCCGGTGCTTCCAGGATCGTAGCCAACTTCTTGGCATCAGACATCTTCAACAGGACCCGGTCCTCACTCTGCTCTATGTCCTCGGCAACCTCGGAATATGAGGTCTCGGTCGTGGTACCTTCGAGTGTTTGAGATGCGCGTTTGGCATACAGCTTTTCTAGCTCCGGTAATGAGACGGGGTTGAGGAGATTCTTCTCGACGAGGAATTCTAGATGTCTTGAGCCGTTCAATGCTATATATTATCGTCAGCTTCATGAACCAGGTCCCTGTAGAATATCAAACTAACCGCGCCAGTGGGACCAGCCCCGGTATGCCAAATAGAAAAAGGGAATATTCGGAACCCTGGTCTTCATTAGTATATCATATCATCGCGGAAAACTCGTGGCATTCACATACACTGGTACCAATCCAAAAGGTGCTGTAATTGGCGCAGCAATCAAGCTCCACATCATCCTCTTTCGATGAATTTCCTGCCTCTCCGTGGCGATCGTGCGCACCACTTGCTGAATTCGCTCCAACCGCATCGCGTTACCGGGGAACAGCACATCCACCTTGGTCTTTCCATGATCTCCATTGATTCGCAATTGGGTTTTCAATGAAGGAATGCTTTTGAGGGCCCATTCTTCGTATGGTATCCGTTGCTGAACTCGATTACCCCAGCGAACAAGGTGCATCTTCCATCCTTTGTCGGCTTCCTCCCACTTCGCCCATGTTTCAGCCGCCTTTGTTGTAATCCTATCAAGATAAGAAAGCTCTTTCGCTAAATCCTTGTTAAGGGGTCGAGCATATATGAGAGTTCGTTTTGTCGAGATCGGAATCAGGAAAAGTCGCATGGTGGAAGATGTCTGAGACAATTGACAAATCGGCAATCGACAATCGCTTGATCGCGGGGAAGATAATAGATATCAAATGGATCAGGATAAATGAAATAGAAGAAAAACTTTCACAATAAACAGTCCGTTGAAACTCGAATTTTGTTTTTCATGTGGGTGAAAAAGGGATGCGGGAGCAAAGCAGGTCCACGCGTTGGATAAATCGAGACGTCATTCCCGAGGTCCGCGTACACTTTCATCTTAGGAGAGTTCATCCCTGAACAACCATACTTCCTTCTTGATCAGCCATTGGGGATTCGCGGGCAAACTGTTGGTTTGAAGTTTCCCGCGGCTCCCGAGTTTCAGGTTTTGACTTCTCTGTATGATGGATAGCCCCAAAGACAGCGCTCCAGGGCGAGTCTTTGGTGAGAGGCTGGCAGAGAAGTTTCCGCCCATCCCAGAGTCATCACCGCTGCCAGGCCCTCTTACCGTCGATACCGAGTCTGCTGTTCGCAATAAAACGTCCGATTCAGCACTTGCGCGTACAAACGGTCAGACGGCGGAAGAAACCGCATACTCCCAACGCTCCGTCTTACGATCTCTACCTGGTATGGCCGCATTTGAAGCTCGATCCGACGATCAATCACTAATGGCGAGTCCTTTTAGCCTGGATCCGGTCGGTCGATGAGCCCGCGGAGGATGGAGATGAAGCTACGGCAACCGATCGCTTACTCCCTTCCCAACCAAATGACGCATTTGTCGCTCAGCACAACCACTCGCCCTATTCATCGTCGAAACCGCAACCTAATCACGCGACCACTAACGGCCTGTTTGAGGATGAGTCTCCACCCGTCAACCGTGAATCGCGCTGGGTGACATTCTCACGAGCCATCCAATACCCCCGAGAGCCTGATAGAGAGGAACAGCATGTCACGTCAGAATGGCTGAATGAGAATCATGGTGATTACTTGCAACCATGGCGAGGAAAGGACCTGGAGGGCGATAGTCCGGAGTATCCGCTACACAGCGGAGGCCGAAGGGATATCTGGATCACGCGTTTCAGGAAGACCCTTCTGCGAAGCCCGATCGTGCCGCTGATTCTTCGAATGACTGTTTGGTGCTTCTCACTCTCTGCACTGGCTCTCGGTGGATCGATTCAGCACATGTCTAATCAAGGGAATCATCCTCAGGGCCCATCTGCATTGATGGCGATCATCGTCGATGCAGTCGCCCTGGTTTACCTCTTATACATCACCTTTGATGAATACACGTCAAAGCCCTTGGGTTTGCGCTCCCCCTCGGCTAAAGCACGTCTCCTCCTCCTGGATATTTTCTTCATTGTCTTCGATTCCGCCAATCTTAGTTTGGCATTTGCTTCACTCTCCGAGGTAACAGGATCCTGCACCGAAGCGGAGGTCAATCAAACCATCGATCCTCGAAACGATGGTATATGTACACGACAAAAGGCACTTGCTTCTGTATTGCTGGTTGCACTCTTGGCTTGGCTCATGACGTTTTCCATTAGTGTTCTCAGGTAAGGCCCCTTGTCTAGGATTGACATCCTCGCTCCATTTTCTAACACTCTACTAGGCTTGTCGAAAGAGTAACACAGTGATTTTCCGGTCTTATTGTGTTTCATGAATATTTTGGCTGTTGATTAAATATACCATTTATGCGAGACTTGATGTTGCGCATGCCCAACTTTTAGCTACACATGCAAAGCAGGACCGTCAATGCCATACAACGGATCTTGACGGAACCAAGCCACATCCTTGATTCTCTGCACCTTTGCTTTCTCTTCTGACTTCCCATAACACATATCCCACTGTTTTCCATGTGGATATGCGCCGACCATTTGGAACTCTTCCTGGTTCCCATGCAGGTCCTCTAAGAGTCGATGACCCACCCCCGCAGGCACAATGATCAAATCGCCACGCTGCATCATCGGCTCAAATCGCTCGGGGTTCCCCTCGCCTCCAAAACAGAGACGCGCGCTCCCTGAAATGACCCCGAGCACTTCATGTGTTGTGGAGTGGAAGTGTGTTTGGCTGTACATGCTATATACCCATTGAGGAACAACCTCGCCTACTGCTTCCAGGTGTTCCTCGAGCTCTGTGGATGTGGCATTGAAGGCTCCATGGTATATCATGAGCGGCTTGGATTGGATCGAAGTGTTCGGTATATGGTGCCACTCGGGAATCTGGCGAGTAGTCACTTGAGTGTTTGACAGTGAAGTTATGGTCATAGTGATTCTCTATTTTGCTTTTCTTTTGCATGGAGAAAGGAGTTTGGACTGAATTGGATCAACCTGGGATCTACCTCGGGTGACGTCATTTATAGTGGGGCAGTCAATATAAACTCAAACTATGAAGGAAGGAAGGAACTATCCATCTACTCATCTACTAGGTTAATATGACATAATTTATCCATTCTACTAAATAATGTCGAAGGTAGAGTCATACATTGTGAGTAGGTGACTGGTAGGGAAGACAGATACCAAGGAAGATCGCAGGTTTTGTTGTATAGCTATACCGTTTACCTCAAGACAAGATACCTAGTCTAGAGATGGGGGATTTATATAAAGTTAAGGTTTTGCCAGGCAATAACCCGGGTAGT
>MUGJ01000100.1:0-142618 GCA_008931945.1 Penicillium sp. BW_162_3FA
TGGTATAATACCATGTAAAATCCATGTCTTCAACCTTGCACTTTGACAGAAGCTTCAGCAAAAGTGGGGCTGATGTGTGCAGATAGCGAAATGCTAATTTCAACATGCCATCGGTAATTGATACTGATATTTCGGGCCGCCAATCCAGAAACACAGACATTATCTCAACTCCCGAACTTGGGTTTCCCATCGCGCTTGAAAGCACGGATTCCATCAGTGTCTCGCTCAGATCAGTTGATTGCTTCGTGAGCAATCCGTGATCCCGCAATGTTTGCAGAATGATCCCCAATTTGGCCTTGTCGGCCTTTCGATAGTGAATCCCGTTCACTATTGACAGAGTCATTGCTGTAGCCGATGTTGACTCAGCCATCGACTTAGTCAGGGGTAAGACTTTGTTGAGGAGGAACTGTAGGACATCTAGATGTCCATTTTGAGCAGCCACACTCAGTGAATCACCGGGGGCAAATAAGCGATCGCGTTGAAAAGGATCAGCGCCATTTGTAATAAGATAGTCTACCGTGTGAATAAGCCCCATAGCAGATGCCAATTTGACTGGCTGGCCCCACTCGGTGCGCCATTCGCTATTGCTACGGGTAGCGTTCACCCAATTGACATAGATAATGGGCTCAGTGAAGAGCCGATCAACTCTGCATTGCAAGCTTGAGCAAAATGAATCAATACATCCCGCCGCAGCCAGGTGGGTGTACCAGTTCTTGGCCGCATATAGAAATGAAAGTCGCTTCATCGCATCCGAGCGCGTTAGAACTTCAGTCTGCGCCAGCAGCTTATCCACTGTCATTTCGGCGAGACATCTGTGTCCGTCGGTTACAGAAAACTGGCACTTGTGATGCTGAGTGCCCTCTGAAACAATCAGGAACTCTTGCACCGAGAAATGGGCTACCTGAATCTTATCATCGAATTCCCTGACAAGGGACGTCGTGCATATTTTGATGATGTCCTCAGAGTGTTCTAAATCGAACATCTCAGCAACCGTTTTAAGATCAAGAGCGACAGGCGAAAGGCAAATCATCATGAGAATGCCTCGTGCCCTAGGCACATCTTTGAGGACAATGTTGTCAAGAACCTTGTAATAGGTCTTTTCCAGGGACTCTGGGATCTCTTTAAGAGCCTGTCTGATCTCGTGTTCGTTATAACATTTCTCAAGCTCGATTATTTGTAACTCAGCCCAGCGGAAACGCCTAGTCAACTATGATTTAGCATTTCTCCCAAAAGAAGATATTGAAGTGGAAATTATATATACCGTTCCTTGAAGCTCAGCAATGTATCAGTGATCAGGTTTTTTACATCTTTACTAAGTCGTTTTAAACGGGATTGTGATAGTGATGCGGCAACAAAGGTCTCCACATCTTCTGCAAGATAGGCTTCTATATCCAGGTTAGAGAATTTCTTCAACTCTTGGCGGATGTCCGCCTCCGATCGACTCAAAGCCAGGATATGGACTTTATCCTTATGTCGGTGCAGTCGGCCCACAAGAAGCGATAGGAGGGACTCCCTCTCCTTAGAAGATGCTGTCAGTGGACACTCATCGAGGGCATCGAAAACTAAGTAAACCTGGCCAGAAATACTAGCGAGCACCGCGTCAAGCACAGTTAATATGGCTTCTGAACCGGGTTGGCTTCCTCGGAGGTGATGCTCATTCCAGAGGTTCGTGACTGATGATAGCAGCGGTGACCGGATCAACTGTCTGATGAGCGACCTGATCAAGAGATCTACACTTTTTGTCGCCTCAACGCCAAACTCGAAATACCAGTAGGCGAGGGATTTAGAGGGATCCAACCGGCACAATTCCTCAAGATCATGAACAATAGTAGAGCTGACACCGATTAGCTTTGACCTTTCTTTTTAGCAAGATGAATATAGTACCAAAGAACAGATTTGCCACAGCCCGCTATTAAACAAAATCAGTGATCAGGTGGCTACCGAGAGGATATTGAAACACTCACAAATCCCTGAGAGCCAGAGAATGTCCCCCGCGTTGTACTTCCAGACGTTGTACTCTTCCAAGTTCAGAAGCCAACTACCGGTTTCATTGGTTCGTTTCTTTTGCAACATTATTTGACGGCTTGAGTAATCGGCCGTTGACATCCAAACAAGTTGAGATTCCTCCTCCGCAGCTATCAAGGTCAGTAACCCGCTATTTCCTATGTATAGGGGGGAAAAGGATACTTGTGACTTTAGACTCGATGCCTCTCGCGATCTGAATGGTCTCATCAGTCTTCTTAAGATGAGCTTCCGCGCGCTTTCTGTCACCTATATTCGATCAGTAATTTCCCATTATATTGATATTAAGGTCAATCTCACCGAGATTTATGGATAAACCGAGCCACTTTGTGACAGTTGCGTTTTGCGCCTCGACGCTTGATTTAAGTTCCCCCAGCGGCTGGTCCACAAGCGGGAGGATGCTATGCCAAACGCGAGCTTGGAAATAATCAGCAATAATGTTCCAGACTTCGATTTGTTGGATCCCTACCTGCTGCGTTCTCCTCTTGGTCTTTCTTCACCTGAGCTGTATATTCGAGGATCGCCGAATAGACATCGAGCAGAGCTTTATCAAGGTTCGTGTCGCTTCCGACGTCCTGATTCCGATACTTCTCATCGACCAATGCGTAGTAGGCCAGAGTCTCAGCGAGATACTCAGCCGTGGAGAAGATTGCGTCCCGACGGTCCAATCTGTTTTGAACAGTCTGTTCATGGTAAGTATTATGAAGGTACACACATCCAAGCTATAGAAAGGGGCCTTTACACTCATTCCAAGCGAGATAACCGTCCATGCAGTAGATGCTGTATTCAATCTTAGTATGGTTGCCATCTGTCGGAAGCATATTTGATTGGGACCTACCATGTCCTGTGGGATCAAAGGAAACCAATTTTGAAATGACCTCTTGGGCCTTCATTGCTGCGCCGATGATCTTTTCCACCGAGTCACGAATGTTGATATCATCTTCGTTCTTTCGGTGGACCTTTAGGCCTCCCTTCTTCCACTCTTCGTACTTGGCTGTTGTATCGTGAATTACACCGAAGATGGCATCTGTCGCCGGGAGGCTATTCGCAGGTAAGTACTTCTGGTGAGAGGCATTCAGTCCATCGAATGCTTCTTTCCATAGATCGCGACGGGCCGGTTTATTGGCATTCGAGTCTCTCGATGAAGTATTTGTTCGAAGATTCGCCGACACAGTTTGATCGCCTTTTCTAGGGGCCTGCTGGACCGGTCGGGCGGGTGTGTCCTGAGTGTCGTCGCTTTTGTCTCCTTTGCTCCTGCAAAGCCCAAATAAGCCTCTCATGATGCCGTGCACCTAGCAGGAAATCAATCGCTCGTGCCAAAAGAAAGCCCACACTGGGAAATTATTATTATTTTGTACGTAGAAAGCAGAACATCGTGGACAGCTCTAATAGGTTGGTCCATCGTCTCCGCCATGATGCACGAACTGTTGACCTGAATCAGCCTGGCAAATCCCCGTCGCCCATTTCACGAGTAAGGCGCTTAGGGATCAATTTAAGTTATTTATAGAACTACCCCGTGAATCTTTTAATTTTCAGCTAACAGAAAAACTAAAATTAGCATAATAAGAGCCTCGAGAGAATCAGTCACCTGAAATCTATTTTCTACACGGGGCTGGAGAGATTGGCCATTTGCTAGTTATAGGCTGGGGAGGAAAGAACACTGCGGAGATAGAGACGGAACCGTGGCTTAACCGGGAAATTTGGAGTTCAACGAAGGAAATAAACGCGTTGGGTATTATTCATAAAGATCTTCGACATAGTAACGTTCTTTGGAATAAGGAGCTTGGACAAATGTTGATTATCGACTTTCACCGCGCTAGTTTGCATACTCGGTCGCTTCAGCGACCACGATCAAAGAAGAGGAAGTTGAGACTAGCGTCGGGAGACGTAAAGAGTTTGCGCTTGAAACAGGAAGAGCTGATTTCGATTTGCATAGGTACCCATTTAATTTGGCGTTTATACATGGTGCTTAGCAGAAGGTGGATATACTGCATAGAGGAGGGTGATATTAAGATCTCAATAGAATTACTTGTTGAACGATTTACACCATTATGAATATATATTACCGCGATATCCATAGGTCACCTGCTAATATAATCTATAATCGTATCCTCTACTTGGCATGCATCTATTGGATTCGCTCGCCCTTTAGAGCTGTTGTTATCAGACTCCCGTCGGCAAACGACGGAACGAGATATATATAGTAGGTAGTCCCCAGGCCTATCCTCTTCCCTAATCAATAAAACCCCGTTAAGCCCACTGTCTACTTATTATCAACTGGCTAGTCGTAAATTGACACCTTCACGCACCCCCTGCTATGAGCGCGGACTTTCCGCTTTGGGACACAGTCGCCGCTCCGGTGGCGTATTTCTTCTTCCCGCCCCCGACAAGGAAGAGCCCGCAACCACCTGCCAACAAGATGAATGAGACATGAGAATCATTCACAATGGAGCTGACTTTCTTAGTTAGTCAAGATGGAACAAATGCCAAGAGGGGACATGCACGGCGTGCGTGTAACTCTTGTCGTCACAAAAAGGTATGGCATCCTCTCCCAGATAGCCCTTCAATAAACGAAGTTATATGCTGACTTCGCCAGAAACGCTGCTATCACAATATTTCTGAGGAGAAATTAGCTGATGGGGCTTCTTCGCCTAGCATTTCTGGTCTTACAAGTAGCCAAAGTCCTGCATCTCAGGTTTCGAGACGGGATGCAGCAGTCCGAGATAGATCTGCATCTCCAAGAGGCGAGCGACCGAATGGGTCTTCGCTTCAGAATCTGGTGCAACAACGAGCGGAATTTGTCGCCCCTGATGCAAGTCCAGCTGCAGAGGTCGATCAAGAATCTCGTCGTTTTGCGTGTGACTCACACCCTGTAGCGACACTCATGGAGCAGAACGAGTCAAGGTTGAAGGAGGGTCGATCGCAGAAAGGCGATGTTGGTGCATGGTTGGGTGCCGATGAGAGCTCCATTGACCAGGGCGAAACTCCTGGCTCCTCTTCACCAGTACTAGGGATTCATGTTCACCCCGACTGGCTGCCCCCGAAGCACTGCGAGGAGGCCTTAGTGGACATCTATTTTCGTCGGATACACCCATTACTGCCTCTTTTTGACGAAGGCAGCATCCGAAACCAGCATAAAGCGGGTAGACTCTCTCTGCGGCTTGTGCAAGTGATTTGCCTTGTTGCAGCGAAGGACCAGGGTGCGGTGCCTTTCCTATGCCTTGGTCCCAATTCAAACCCCCTCCCACTAGAGAAATTCAGCAGCATCCTCTACACGGATGCCATGCAAAACATCTCGAGAAGGGCACAGAAAAAAGTACTTGCAATACAAATTTTGGCCCTTCTCTCACTACACGAATGGGGATCCACGGGATCCGAGGATTGTTCATTGAATCTGGCCCAGGCTATTCACCATGCCCAGACCATGGGGTTGCATTTGCTGAGGCCAGACCAACACGCTGGTACATCTTCCAGGGGTCTCTTCTGGTGTTTGTGGAGTCTAGACCGATGGAACGCTGCTATGAATGGGAGGCCTTTAATGATACACAACGGAGACCTGAGTCAGAGGGTGGACGACGTCGTTTCAACGTTTCAATCGCCGTTTCGTGTCTGGCTTCGAATTGCCGATAAGCTCGGGGAAGTGATTCACTTCTACCGACCGATCATGAAAGGCGTGGATCAGAGTGCACTCGATCTTCCGCCCTTTGAGGATATTGTGGAGGACTGCGAGGCTTGGGACATGCCTCCAGACCTACTTGGTATGAAACATTCCGTCCTTCAATTGCAACATTGTCTAACCCTTAACCGACAGAGTCCCTCGAGCTTGTTTATCATTCTGTGATTATTCTGTCAACACATTCCAGCGGGTTGCAAGGTCGATCACGGCCACGAGCATCAAAAATCCGACAAAGTCATTCAATACTTACAATCGCGTCGCTCAGTTGCAATCATGATATCCGGGACTTTCTGCCATTTCCCATGATCGGTTACACCATCTCGCTGGTCTTCTCCGTCACGTACAAACAACTGAGAGAAAGCAAACTTCCAAGTGCGCGCCTCACGGCCATTTCCCAAATCCGTCTATTTCATCAATGTCTCGAGAAAATGCGCACCACATGGTGGTCGGCAGCTGTGATGACTCGTTTAGGCCAGCGTGTGTTGAACAGCATCCAACCCACCATAGACCAGGAACGTTCCACAGGTCCAGATATCAATATCACCCGACTAAACTCTCAGCATGGATCGAGCCATATATCCTCACAGCCACTTACTTCCACTGATAATATGCAGTCGCACTCGGCTATCGACATTCCGCATGTGGCAACACGGATTAATGCAGATTATCAGAGTACACATCCTCTGCCTGGTGATCTACTAGGATCAGACAAACCTTCGAATGTTGAAGTAGACAGCACGCCATTCTTAACAGCAGCTGAAATTGAGGATTTCGATACCTTTTTCGGCAATTTCCTTGATGTCGGTTTTCCAAACTCTGCGAATGATCAATTATTACTCGATCTGGACATGCCCGACTTTGAATTTGTTCATCACGATCTGGCTTGATGGAAATTACACAGAAGTGAAAGGTCGGTCTTTGAACAAATATAAACCTGATCACATATTGTATCATTTCTATGCATCAAAGTCTATTTACTGTACTAAGCCCAACAGTATAATGAGCTCCCCTCCGTCCTATTCCACTAAAGTAGTAGTAAAATCCATGTACCCTGACCCCTCGAAAGTTGGAACTCTGAATTGAATTCTCTACTTCTTCTTGGGCGGTGCAACATTGAACTGGAAGTGCACAATGTCGCCATCTTGGACGACATAGGACTTACCCTCCTGTCTGTACTTTCCAGCGGACTTGATCGGGCCCATGGACTTCTCACCATTGCAGAGGTCGTGGAAGTCCTTGTACGCCACAACTTCAGCCTTGATGAAACCGCGCTCAAAGTCGCCGTGGATGACACCAGCTGCTTGGGGAGCCAATGTTCCCTGCTTGATCGGCCAGCAGCGGATCTCTTTCTCACCGGCAGTGAAGTAATACTGGAGTCCCAGCTTGGTGAAGCCTGTCATGACTGTTAGTATGGGGTACAGTAAGTGAAGGGAATATCGGGGACATACCTTCGGTGGTGATCTTTCCTAGGCGACTCGGGACCTTAATGTCGGCCACGAAGGCATCTAGCGCTGCCTTGTCGTCCCGGAGGGACCACAGCTTCTCCTCAAACTCGACGGAGAAGGGGATGATATCTGTGCCTTGGCCGCCGTGGGCCTTGACCCACTCTGCGATCTTGGGCAGGTACTTGCATTTTTGGCGGAGGTAGTCCTTCATTGTAAGGTTGATGAGGTAGATTACCGGCTTGGTAGTGATGAGGCGGAGCTTGATATTGTCAGCATTGTCTCTTGGGTATTAGAGAGTTCTAAACAAACCTTCTCGTTGATCAACTCGATTTCAGGAGTCGTCCACTCTCCATCTCTAACAGGCTTATCCTGTTCCAAGAGCTATAAGGAAGTTAGCAAACTACAAATCTCTTCCAAGAGAGAGCGTGACGTACCGCCTTGATCTTAGCGGTTGTCTCGTCGAACAGCGGCAGCATCTTGAATTTTCCTCCAGCCTTGCGCACAATTGCCTCTTCAGCAACCTTAGCCTTGGCAAGAATATCCAAATCCTTCTTACACAGCTCGCTCTGGATGGTATCTGCAGCATAGCACCATTAGCATCTATTTATCCTGCATCCTTCAAGGAGGGGATTCTTACCCAAGTCGCGAACCGGATCAACGGAGTCATCCACATGGAGGACCTCGTCGTTATCGAAGGCCCTAACAACGTGGTACATGCCATCCACAGCCTGGATATGACTCAGGAAGGCATTTCCCAAACCGGCACCCTCACTGGCGCCCTTGATCAATCCTGCGATGTCGGTAACCTGCAAATACGCCGGGTACTTGCTAGGTGGGTTCCAGACCTTGCACAGGAAGTCCTATCTCACCTTATTAGTGATGAGCTCATTCTAAGGTTGTATTTAAATGACCCAAATGGGAAAGACTCTCCCGACAGGGCTAAGATCCATCACGTGGAAATTACCCACACAGGAATTCGAAAAGGGGAAGAACTTACATATCGGGGATCAGGAACAACACAGCGGGCTTCATTGGGCTCGATGGTGCAGAATGGGTAATTTTCTGCCGCCGCGCTCTGCTCCGTCATCAAGTTGAACAGCGAACTCTTTCCCACGTTTGGCAAGCCAACACAACCCATCTTGAGGTTGGACTTGACGCGCCCGAAGGCGACGACATTGTTTGTCGGCGCTTCAACTGCTTTCTTTGGTGGCATATTGGAGTATATTTAGCCTTGTATGAAGGTGTGGTTTTTTTTCTACGGTTTCTAAAGGCCAGTGTGCGTTCCGTTTCGAATTTTTCTCTCAATTATACTCCTGCCCGTAGTTGGACTGGATTCTCATTGTTTCATTGGTCGATCTTCACTCGTCTATCCACCTTGAGAGAACCCGTCGACGGCGGTGAATCTCCTGCGCGTATGGGCCCACTGATTCTCGGAAAAAGATCGGTGCAAAGGCTGCATTTAACCTGTAAGTATCTTAAGTTAGAAGTTATAATCAATTTATTGGAGAGTTTCTACAAAAAGCCATGGCCAATTACTTGTATATCAATTTCACAAAAGTCTGGCTAAATATATTATTTGCAACTATCACCACATGGATACTTTCGCAGTTGGAAAGCACCTTTTATTTCTAAAGGATCTTGAAGATACTATAACACTGTTATGATCAAGGAGTTCACTGTTCTAACCAAAGAGTTAGGCCTTTTAGAAGGGGGCATGATCACCCATGTAAAAACTCCACGCAAAACAAGCTAGCAAAAGTCGTTAGGATATGGCATGGCCTAAGTTGGTTTATATTTCCTAATATGTTCTCCGAAATGTTACCAAGCTTTTTAGGATGAGACAAAGTAGCACTAGTACTATGATAAATTGTAGCTATACATATGTACTTCGAGATGTAGCAGTCATATGATGGTGGGAGGATAAGATGATCCGTCATAGATCAAGGAATGCTCCTATCAAAGTCGCTAGAACGAAATCCCCAAGGACTGACGTTGAAAGCTTTTCGCAATATATTGTAACATACGTGTTTAGAGCAGCATCATAAGAATGTCGGTATTCCTTCCGTGGCGAAGAGCTGCGCTTGCAAGGTTTGAGACCTTGAAATCACCTCCCCGACCCCGTTTAGGAATGTCCGCTCCGTCGAGCGGACACAAGTATAAAGACAGACAATGTGCCATCATTCCCCCACTATAAATTCGCTGGCTCACATTCAATTGAATTCTTATTCTAACCTTTAATTTATCAAGCTAAATATTTCTTGGATCTTCGGCCATGTTCCGCAAACAAATTACCCGGTCTGAGTTGAGGTATGATTGTACCTCCTACCTAACCTTTTCCATAATAACCTAACTCGTGTTTCATTAGTCTTGATCAAGCATGCATTTTTATTTCAGAAGATCGGCATCCAGTGGCTGTTACAGGAAGACTCAATCTCACCCTTGCACAAGTCGTCTCCGTCAAGGGTATCAAAGTGAGATTGAGGGGGATATTTGCAATGTGAGAACTCATACCACGTAGTTCGTTATCGACTATCTTCTTACTTCTGTTTATAGTCCCATTGAAGGAATCTTGGGATCAGAGAATCGTGAACAAATCACATTCGAGCGAGAACAACCACTAGCGTCTTCAAAAACACTCACCGCATTCCAAATGCCAGCAGGAGACCACGCATTTTTATTCGATATTCCCCTCCCAAGTAAGGTCTTCGACACAGCGACTGGTGCAAACCATCAATATCACACATATCGTGTAGAGGCCATTATCGAGCGACGCCTCAAAAGCGATTTCGTGATCTCGCAGCCAGTTAGGATCTACCAGGTTTCCGATTTGGAGACGAGTTATTTAAGACCACATTGCCCACTGGTTAGCACTTTTCATGGGAGATGTTTGACCACATGCAAATGACTAAACATATCTAGACTCTTGAGGGTCACTCCGACGAAAATATCCAATATTGCCTCTCCATCACTGACCGGAACGTTCCATTTGGTTGCACATTTCCTGTGGAATGCTGGTTTGCACCGCTATGGAAATACGCCAAGCTCAGCACTGTTACAGTCAAAGTTATTGAGAAACAGACTGCGCGGTTGGACGCTACTGCTGCAGAATCAGCGCAACACAACATGCGGTTTATCACCGCAGCACAAAGTCAAACTATTTTCTCCAAGACCGTCGATTTCTCTCGAGATGAGTCCCCGGTGGGTGATGACTCTGAGATTGAATGGCGCTTCACCACACCCGTTTCTCTGCCTCAGAGTCTCGACGCTTGCTCGCAGAGTATCTCGACCAAGCACCTCAAGATCACCCATGAGATTTCTATCCTTGCTGAGTTCCACAATGAGGCAGGTGATGTAATAGGCGTGGTATGCAAATGATCCATCGAGCCTTTATAGCATGCAGCTGACGAAATCTAGATCACGGAAGTTATGCCTTTTAAAATTTATATGACACCGAATGTGATTGGAGACAATGCGTCCATTCATGGGCAAGATATCCAACTTATGCAGGGAAGCCAAAGTCCGCCCCCAGCTTACAGCGATCGATTTTCGGACTTGATTGTGTCGGCAGCTACTCAATTGAATATTTGTGAGCAGCCGAGGCTGGCGGAGATCAATTCTGCGCGTTCGTCAAGTGAGCAAAGTGCGGGTATTTACACCATGGACCCTGCTCCCCGGTACGAACAGGTTGTCTAGTCTGTTTGATTTTGGATAATTTCCAACGAATTTTGGAACAATATCGAGCCCTGGGGGCTTCATTTTCGCGAATTCCTTTCCATTCTACCTGTTAAATACTATATCCAAACTAATTCATTTATAATTCCAAGTCTCATTGCAACTTGTAGACCAATCCCTCTTCAGGTCCTACTTGTCCATGACAAAGTCTCTCCCACCCTCCCTCGACACCATCCGCACCAGAGACACCGCTACCAAACACAATCTTCGTCCCGGGCTCGCTCAAGTGTCGCTCATCGAGCCATTTCTCCCACTGTGCGTCTCTTGTTGCGAAGTAGGCTTCCGGGCCAACAGTCTCCAGTATCGTGTCTTGAACACCGGAAGTGTTATATTGAACCTTTCCAAGCTCCGCCATCGCTGCCTGCCCAGCAATAATCTCCTCCGTCGAGTATACCTTCTGCTCATTGCCAACCTGGACAATAACAACCTTGCAATCTTTCAACTCAGCAGTATTCTTAATTAAAGAAAGTGTGTCTTTGACAGCATTCCCACGACCACCAAAGTCAACAACGACAATCTTCGAAGGCCTGCGGCTAGCCAGCCACTCCGCAGACTCCTTAGAATCAACATCCCCGTATGCAACCACCTTCGAAGGAACAGAAGTAGGCAGATTCCGATCCGCCTCCTCGATGCGTGACACAGTCGATGTAACCTGCAACAAACCAAGGGGTGCCGAACTATCCGGCTTTCGCGACAGGTAGTACGAGAAAACACGGGCCGTTTTAGTCGACGCGGCCAGGTTCACTACGACCGCGGATGACAATTCCCCGTCGGACAGGGTCCATTGCAACCCAGCTTGGTTTCCCAGTGGATGGATGGGGGGTTGGTTTGGGTTGGACGAGAAAACGTACTCGCTGAGAACGAACCCGGCTACTCCGCCAATGAACAGGGTGGTCCAGGCCATGCGGTCTAGCTCATCCTTTGCAGAATCCGAAAGGGGTTTGACGGTCGTGGTGAGCTCGGAGACTGGGGTCGTGGTCGGGGTTACCGTGTAGCGGTTGTACAGGGGCATTAATTGTTGGCGATGCTCGCTGGTCTCGATCCAGTGGCCTTCTGGTGAGCCGCGTTTGAGTTTGAGATCGGTTGGTGTGCTGGTCGTGGGCCAGAACCCGTAAAGGAGGGTTCCTTTGGGTATTTCTGGAATTGTTGTCTCTTCCACCGTTGCATAGCCCCAGGCTGGGACGATTCCCCAGGCTGATGGGTCGTTGTATGGTGCGGGATAGTCTTCAGATACGGGATATGTGTCCCACCTGACAGTAATTGATTAGAATCTCACTTTAGGTTGTTTTGCGACAGTCTTCTCTAGTCTGGGTAGATGTTGTGAACATACCAACGCAAGAATCCACCCATGCGGGCATAGGTCAAGTTGTTCGAAGTGAGGCTGATCAATTGCGTGCGAATTCGCACTGAAGAGTCCGCTAGTTCCCGCTGAGCTGCGGCTTCAAGATTGAATCTCGCATGCTGGCGGTTATCCAGCTTTGAAACAACATGAACACTCATGGCTGATGGATTTGGTGGGGAGAGAACAGATCAGAATGAGTTTCAAGTTGTTTCTATTAACCTACTTGATTACTGATCGCACAGGCATGAAGATCATCCGGCGGGGAAACCCCGCCAGCTGAGAAATACTGGGAGAGTCAGCACGATTATGCACTGCCCCACATGACACGCTATATCTTTGGATTATATTGAAATTGATATTGCCTTTGCGGTTGATATTCTAACTTGTTATTCATATTCATCTGCTCCTACCAGTTCAATGTAAGCCCCACCCGTCAGATCTTGAACAGACTCGGCGTCAGTATACCACAAGGTTAGGAAACTCGTATATTTCCGAACTATTTAATAAGCATTGTTTGATAAACATGTTCTACATACACCGCATCCTGATCTATCTAGGACTACAAGCGCTCCGGGCTAGGTCTTGTTATACCGCATGATCTGCCAGATGCCACTTTTGTTTATAACTTTTGATCTGGCAGTCATTGGAGGATGTACCTTATGATAACTCTCTTCACATACAATAGAAAAATATAAAAACAAACCTAGTCTCCATACGACTATGTTTCCTCTCATGATGTTTTGTTGTAGATCATAGGCGGTGTAATTCTGCCGAAAAGTGAGGTTATATTGAACTGCACGTATTGGTATTCCGCCCTTCGGGGCATNNGTCAAATGAAAATATACAGAGAAGATTAGCATGGCCCCTGCACTAAGGATGACACGCTCAATCAAAGAGAAGCAACCTATTTTTTTTTTTTTTTTCAATTCACGCAAGCATAATTGAGGAAGTAGAAGGAAGTAGACCTCGGTAGTATGGGCAGACTGGCTATGATATGATGTACATGATTGGTCCTACGCCACGTGGAGGTCACGTGGCGTCGCCGTTCGACCCACCGGATCCATAATGTATGTTTTCCAATCTCTCCCATTTCTAGAACTAACAATCTCCCACCTCATTTTCATATTTTTGGAATAGTTTTTCATTCAATATATCGCTTTCAACGCTTGTACCTTAGGCTAGAAAGAAGCGCTTCCCTGCTCTCCCCCTGCTCTCTCCACGTCCCCATCTGAATTCCAAGGCACAAAACACAATGTGATGTTTGACTACACGATACTTAACTATAACAAAAGTATAAGTAAAATTCTCGGTCTACACATTTTAATCCTATTTGATTCCCTACATTCTTCTGTATTTTGCAACTCGTGCTCCTTGTTCAAGATGGTTGCTGAAACGATTACTGAAACGATTACTCCAAACATTACTGAAAACATTATGAAAACATTGCTGAAAACATTCGCAAATGATATTTAAGAAGCAGTACAATCTGAGAGCAACTTCCCATCTTAGGGTACTCGTCCCACGGACTGGGGAGCCTATCTTCAACATTGTCAAATCCTGACACCAAATCGGAACGTACTGTAGCCCTGCGTGGCCACGATGTGGAAACGACATACACATGGCAACCGCTTTCCCTTCCCCACCGCCATCAAGTTCCTTCCCGTGCAATGCCTCGAGGGGGAGGGAGGGTGGTTTCAAAACCCGCGTCGTCATCAAGAGCGATGGTACCCCTCGCATATTCCTGCCGTGCGTTAACTACATACTGCGGTAATAGGCAACACCGATGTACACATAGCCTTAGTGACTAACTACCCCCGAATGACATCCTCCAGAATCTGATCAAACAGACGCGATTCGCCAGGAGGATTCCATGGAGCGGATGCGGATCCGCAGATGTTTCCCATCTGGAGAGAATAGTGGAGGAGCAAAGGAGTCAGTTGCGACTCAGTGAGTAGAATGTAAGCAATTTGGAGTGGCGTTTATGAAAAAGCCAACAAGGAATTCATGAACCAGTCGTTACCAGCACGGATTATCAAGTTAATAGGAATTCACAAGGTATTCCCGAATACGATAAAATGCATACACTATCCTCAATTGAATGATAGATTGTCAGAATAAGAATAAGATTTTACAACGCCAGAGAATAAACAAATCCCGGAAACCAGCGACAAGTAGACTCATATATTCATTCGAAGATGAGTGTGCGCGCAAAGGAATGAATGCAGATGGAAACCACCACGCAGATAGATGATCAGACGAATGGGAAATGAGATGGAAGATGTAGGATAGATACGGAAAGGAGAGTATATCAGGTATCAGCTCGATACTCGAGAAAGACGAAGATTTCAATAATGGGGATGTGAATTGCAAGATTCAGGATCACATTTCAGATTTGGGTTCAAATCGCTTGTAAAATGACAGGGTTCATGCTCGCGCTTTGTTTGCGCGGGTGTTATGCAAGGTTGGGATGGGGATTATGTATGTATTGTCGTAGACTGTGCTCGTGAGATTGGGTTCAGATGCATTGAAGTGTGTGATTTAGACTGTTGGAACAGATCAGGTCATAAATGGGTTTGGGTTGCTGATTATATTAGAAAATGACGAATCGTTTCTGTTTGGCAGGTTTTTCGATTTCGGCTTCTGGACAATTCATATCTTTAGCAAGATGTGCACGGATATCAAAATCTGGTTTGGTACACTCACCCTGGCCCTTACTTGGGTTCTTATCCTTGCGCTCGGCTTTCTTGAGTCGGCCTCCGTTCCGTGTCGCTCCATTGCGACCAGCAACACCTGAGTATGAACCTTCTGCCGCAGCTCGGATTGTAGCGATGCGATGCTTAGCTCGTTCATCGCCCTGGTCCGCCGCCTTGACATACCACACATTCGACTCGAGAGGATCACGACGACAGCCAATACCCATTTCAGTAAAGTAGCCTACAGCATACTGAGCCTTCGCGAGACCGAGATTCGCAGCCCGGAGAGCCCACTCATACGCCTCGTTCTCATCTTTCTCGAGCACAGGCTCCGCACCAACGAGATACCACGCACACAGCGCCATCATCGCTACCGGATGCCCGTTCTGCGCGGCACTGGTATAGAAATGGATACTGAGCGCCGGGTCGCGCGGACAATTCAATCTCCCATGCTCGTACGCATCGCCGAGACGATAGCAAGCCTCCACATGGCCCAGCTCCGCGGATTTAGTAAATAGCTGCGCTGCATAAGTAGCATCGGGGAAGACATCCTCTCCGAAACCCCTCTCGTGCATCACACCGAGCTCATACGGACCGGAGTTATACTGCGTGTCTGCAGACTCGGTCGCGCGCTTCATCCACTTAACACCTTCGCGGTACCGCTTGCCCAGTCCCATATCGCCAGCAATACAGGCGTTGGCCATGCGCATCATGGCGCCAGGATGATTTTTCGACGCTGCCTGGCGGTAGAACTGGACTGCACGGCTTCCGTCGACGCGACATCCCCAGCCAAACTCGTAACACAGCGCTGTGCGGTAGCAGGCTTCGACGTGGCCGTGCTTGCTGGCTGCGAGGAAGAGTGGGAAGGACCGGTCGTGGTCTTCGGAGCCTTTGCTGAAGAGGCCTGATGCGTACCCGTCACCGAGATAGTACTGTGCAAAGGGGAAGCTGCGGTCTGCGAGGCGCTGGAGGATAGATTTTGATTCACGGAGTAGACGGGCGCGCGTGATCGGGCTGGTGTCTTCGAGGTCCACGGCTGGCATCTCGCGCATTGAGTTTACCATGAACACGGCGAATTCGTAGAGCACAGTTGGCTCGTCGGTTTTCTTTACGTTCGCGAGGTACATCTCGAATGTGTCTTTGTGGCTAAGAAGAGAGGCGTTGTTTCCGACTGAGGCTTGGAGACGCGAGTTGTCGAATTGCGTGGTTGGGCCTGGCTGCGGGTATGATGTATTGAGCAAATCGAGTAATGATGAAGACCTGTTTTCGGGGGTTCCGAACGAGTTCCGTGACGAGGTTCGCGCATGTAGATACGGTGATGAGGAGATATTCCGGCGGTGACCACCGTCTGAGGCCGAGGAGTATGTCGAAAGAGGCCGCGAAAGCCTTGATCGTCTAACGGCAAGCTTGTCCGTCGACGCAGATGGGTTTTCTCCAGCATTGGGCCCGGGGTTCTTTGTATGTGCCGCAGGCGGCTGTTGCTGGTGGTGGTAGGTCAGAGGCTCGTAGCTGTCTGGCGCCTGCGCCACGCTGTCCAAGCTTCCCCGCGACGAGCCGTAGCTCTGACCCTCGCGCTCTAACGAAGAGCCGCTCTTTTTCGGGTTTCCGTGTCCATCGTCTTTCTGCGGCTCTACCACCGACCATGAGCCGCTGCTCGCTGGGGTGTGACCGTACGAATGCGAGTGTGTGTAGTGCGGCGCCTGTATTAGGTCTCGCCGTGGGGGGTCGGCAGGATTCCAGCTTTGTTGCGGCTGCTGTACGGGGCTGTCGAGGGACATGTCTGCGAACTCGGAGAGCTCCAATTGCGGTGTGGTGGGCCCACTATATGCGCCTTCGATGCGCGCGCTCGAGGCATCGGGAATGTCTGCGCCATGTGCGATTTTAACTGGTGAGCGTGGCGAATTCTGAAGGACGGGAGAGGTTTCGGGGTGCGAGGTAGAGATTGGTTTGCGGGTGAGGATCAAGCTCTGGGGTCGGTTCGGGATGGTCCGTGGTGTTTGTGGTGTTTGTGATGCGGTGAATGGAGGTGAGGATCGGAGGTAAGCTGGTGGGGGAGAAGGCAGGGCCTCGTGTCCCGGGGCAGGACTGGCCATGGTGGAGAGATATTAAGGAAGGTCAAAAGCGAGAAGTTGGGGATCCATGAAGAAAGGCGACTGATTTAGTACTTTATGGGGGACGTGGAGAAAAGCGAAGATCGCTAAGAGTGGACACGACACTATTAGAGATATTTTCATCCAAGCACGTCAAGGGAAAAAGGCCAAGCGAGGGGAAGAAAAGGAAATAAAACAAATCCAAAATACTAGTTCCCTTCAAATAATAATACTCTCTCTCTTTCTTTTCTTTTATTGTTTTATTGTTTTATGTTTTGTCCTTTTTTATGTTTCATATGGCGCCCTACCTAACAAGGTGGAGTGGAGATGAACTATTATTATGTCTCTGCCACATTCTCTCGTATAACCTAAGAAAGCCAAGAATCTAAAGATGATGCCTATCGGATTTGATAAGGCATTCCGAGACATGCCATAGTCTAACAGGTCTAACAGGTCTAACAGCGCATAAGACATGCCTCTACTCCGTACGGGAGTAGGGTAGATACTTTGAACGGTTCCCCTCTTTCACTGTGGAGATGGGCCTTTAAGTCGCATTTAGTGCCTCATTGTTGTTAGTCCGTCTCTAGGCCGTCTTTAGTCTCTGTTTAGTAGTTCAGTAGTGTCCTTAGTGTCCGACCTTTCCGGGGCTCTGTGCGTGGCACATGTAGCTGGAAAGTGGAAGTACCTGGATATTATACGGACATTTTTACTCAAAGTCCGCGTACCTGGAACTCAATCAGAAGAGACGGTCAGCTTTTAGTATTGGCACCTATTTGAAACAGAGGGCTTGAGCGTAACTAAAATGACGAATTGTCATATTTGCTGATTGAGTTTCTTATATCTATCTGTCAATGTATGCTCCTTGCAGCAGTCAACCACACCGTCAAAGCACAGACAAACCGCATGGTATTCTCAGCTCGTATGACGACATAGCCGATGCGGCAACTATATAGTACCAGACATCCCTCACAGTACTGAATACTGAATACTGAGTACTGGGTACTGGGTACTGGGTACTGGGTACTGGGTACTGGGTACTGGGTACTGGGTACTCGGAGTTAGCTTACTGTACTCCGTACTACGTCTGGTGACGCGGAGATATGGATACCGTCAGCATTCCAGTAAGAGCCGAAGAACGTGGCCTGACAAGGATCCCGGACTCCACGGTCAAGGCCTCCCAGCAAATCCGAAGTCAAGCTGGTTTCTAAATTGGGTTCTTGGGTATTTAGAACTGAAAAGGGAAGGCATTGGCTGTAGGATGTGATACGGTTGTTTCCTCATGGTTCAAGACTACCGATGGAAAAAAATATATGTTTGAATTCGAAAGGGAATGGTGCATATGCACTATGGGGCCCATGGGCTGTATGGATTCTGGGGGTTACCGTGATGATCGGCCCGCCAGTGTCGATCATATTGGTCGGATTGGCATTGAGCTACGGAGTCCGTCTGTAGTACAGGGGTATCCTGGACTTTTATATCAAGACAATACTGATTCTTGACTTGTTTCAAGTATTATGTACCTAATGCATGCTATGGGTGGAATTTATATATGTAGATTGGTTGTACACATCCTTGTTTTGTCCAGGGTTCGTACATTCATACACCTATGGTGTGCATTACCGCTTATTATATCTTGAAGGTTTGGAATTCTAGACCACACCGACTCGAAACACAAGATTGTTCCTATGGAGATGTATTGATGTATCACAAAGCAGTTTATACGGATTTTGCACAGGGGCTAGGGGATGAAATAGGGAAGCTTAACTAACTATAGTTGTATATCCTGATCATGTCTATTATTTCCGTGTAACAAAGTGGCAATTGGATCTTTAGGGCGTGGCAGTTAAACCCCAAGACAAAGACCCCGTGGACTCAGGGTCTTAGCTCAAAATAGAAAGATGGGACCCCGTGATCAGAAGGGAATGTCTTCTTGGCTGTCGGCTGTTGTTCCCCTTCTTATGTTTCTTATGGATTCTTAGGGGGTTTTTATTAATATGAACCTTGGAAAAATACTTAGTTAACCGTGGAAGAGTTAGCCTAATTCACCTCTAGCCGTAGAGAGATAGTGTGATTGGGATTAATTGGATTGCATTGCCCCTAGCGACAAAGAAATCCATTTGTTTTGGTTTTAAGACGAAAAGATGAAAAGTACCTAAAACAAGCCTAACCTCTCCCAGGCTAAGCGGCAGTCCCGTCTACATCTGTCTCAGAACTTCCCTTTTTTATTTTCTCTTTTTTAAATACATTCGCTATTACTATTACTACGACATTCGCTCCTGTGTTTTAGACCCTTCCAAGGTTCAATTTCTTGCATAGGTGGGGACCTTTTTGTTGATTCTCCACCTCGTTGCACAGGCCGACCGTACCACTTTCGCTGAGATCTCCCCAATTTGCAATCCGCAACTCTAGTTGCTGGTCAATAATAGAGAGATCCAACAGATCCAACAGATCTGAAAGTCATTTGAACAGAATCACGAGTCCCATAAATCGCATTATCGAGGACCGGGTCTGCGCATTTGACATGTTTCAGTCGGCAAACCACAGATCCATATCGTGAACAGCCTTCTCCACACAACCTACTGCTGATGAGCGGCAAATAACTAAAGTGAGTGCGCCAGCTGCAGATTCAAATCTAACCAAGTACACAACCGCCAAAAGTCTGGATTGACTAACATCAGTCACCCTTCGTAGCAGTGAGATGTCTTTGCCGCAGAGGCCAGGCAAACCCTCACCTCGGCGCGAGGAAGCTCGCGCATTTCGCGAACCCTCTCAGCGTCGTCGAAGAGATATCGACTCGGGCGCGTACAGCGACGACCCCACGTCCCCCTCCCACCGACACCGTCGCCGACATTCCAGCCACCGAAGAGCAATGGACACGGACGAAGAGCGCATGGACCGGGGCGGCGAGGTGAGACACAAAAAGCGCATGGTCAAACCAGAGCGCAGGAAGGATGACCGGGAACAACCCAACTATCACTACCGTCAAAAGTCAAACCACATGCCCACTTTTCCCTCGGCGACGGGAAACGATCCGCTATTGGACAACAGAGATGGCGAGGCGGAGACGAACAGCTCGCGCAGCATGGATATGAAGTCCAAGGACGGCTTGTATGGTGCGCGGGGTAATGTCAACAAGCCCATGGAGCGGGTTCCGAGTAGACATCGCTCGAAGAAGAAGAAGAGAGGCTCGCGGAGGTCGTCCAAGGGAGCGGCAGATGAACAGAGACGTCTGAAGGCTATTGAGCAGAGTGGCCCGCCCGAGCTATGGCCCACATATTGTGCAGTGCTCACATTCTTCATCCCGGACTTTGTGCTGAAATGGTTCGGCATGCCACAGAAAGAGCAGCGCAGTGCTTGGCGGGAGAAGATCGGCCTTATCAGCATCATTCTGATGATTGGTGCTTTTGTCGGTTTTCTGACTTTCGGTTTCACGGCTACGGTTTGTAGCTCGCCCCCGGTTCGGTTGAAGGTCAATGAAGTCAATTCCAACTACATGATCTTCCACGGAAAGGCCTATGACTTGGCCGGTTCCAAGCACCCTGCTGTCACTGGTATCCCCGCTGGTTCGAATGTGATCTACGACCTGCCGCACAAGTATGGCGGTCAGGATGGCAGCTTCTTCTTCCAGCAGGTCAACGGTGCGTGCAAGGGATTAATTACGGCCCAGACTGATAGCGATATTCCAACAAACTCTGCTGGAGATCTCGGATGGTACTTCCCCTGTGCGCCCTTCAACCAGGATGGTTCGTCCTCGCCGAATTTGACCGTTGCACATTACACGGGCTGGGCTTGCCATACCAGCAAGGCGGCCCGTGAGCCTTTCTACTCGCTGAACAGTGATGGGGATGTGTACTATACATGGGAGGATACGAAGAACAAGAGTCGCAATCTCGCGATATACTCCGGAAATGTGCTCGACCTCGATCTTCTGGCCTGGTTCGACCGTACTCAGGTGTCCTATCCCAAACAATTCGATGAGCTCCGCAAGAATCCTAATATCCGCGGTGTTGATCTTACCTACTACCTGCAAAGCGGGGAGGAGAAGAAGATCGGCAAGTGCTTGGCGCAGATTATCAAAGTCGGCAGCATCGACACGGATACGGTTGGATGCATCGCGTCGAAAGTCGTGCTCTACGTGTCCCTGATCTTTATTCTCTCCATCGTGGGTGTCAAATTCGCTTTTGCCTTGCTCTTCCAGTGGTTCCTGGCACCCAGGTTTGCTGCGCAGAGCACGAGTATGTCCTCCGACGCCAGGACTCGCAATCAACAGATTGAAGACTGGTCGAACGATATCTACCGACCCGCTCCACGAATCGCTGAACCCGTCATTACCGATCGCCTCAGCAAACGTGCCAGTTTCCTCCCGACCACTTCCCGTTTCTCCAGCCCCTATAATGTGAACAGCAGCACTGGTACCAAGCAAAAGCCGATGTATGTCACGATGGCTAGCCAGAACTCGACTTCTCGTCTCATGCCCAGCTCCAATTCCAACCCTGGAACTATGTACAAGTTAAGCCACAGCGGTAGCGGAGGCACTCTCAGCGCTGATAACTCTCGGCACAATCCTGCTGCCAGTCGGACTAGCTTGGTTCCTCCTGGTCAGGGTCAGCAAGATCCGGGTTATGCTACACTATCAACGGATCACGACGGCTTGGGTCCTGCTGGTTTCATTCACGAGGCTGTTGTTCCCCAGCCTCCACCCGAATGGCAGCCATTCGGCTACCCCCTGGCTCACAGTCTGTGTCTGATTACTTGCTATTCTGAAGGTGAAGAGGGTATTAGGTCGACTTTGGATTCTATCGCCATGACCGACTACCCGAACAGCCACAAAACGATCTTGGTCATCTGTGATGGTGTTATCAAGGGTAAGGGAGAGGAATTCTCCACCCCGGATATTGTGCTGGGTATGCTTAAGGATCCTGTGATTCCCAAGGACGAGGTCGAGCCTTACTCCTACGTTGCTGTGGCTACTGGCTCCAAGCGACACAACATGGCCAAGGTCTACACTGGATTCTACGACTACGGTGATGCTTCGATCATCCCGATGGAGAAGCAGCAGCGTGTGCCCATGATGGTGATTGTCAAGTGCGGAACTCCCCAGGAGTCGACCCAGTCAAAGCCTGGTAACCGAGGCAAGCGAGACAGTCAGATCATTCTCATGTCCTTCCTCCAGAAGGTTATGTTCGACGAGCGTATGACAGAACTCGAGTTCGAGATGTTCAATGGCATGTGGAATGTCACAGGTATCGCGCCGGACTTCTACGAGGTTGTTCTCATGGTCGACGCCGATACAAAGGTGTTCCCAGACAGCTTGACACACATGGTTTCGGCCATGGTGAAGGACCCGGAAATCATGGGTCTCTGTGGAGAAACCAAGATCGCAAACAAGACCGACAGCTGGGTAACCATGATCCAGGTCTTCGAGTAGGTTCTCCTCCGTTTATAGGGTAACCGGCAGAATAACTAATTCCACGACAGATACTTTATCTCTCACCACCAAGCCAAATCATTCGAATCCGTCTTCGGTGGTGTAACCTGTCTCCCTGGATGTTTCACCATGTACCGAATCAAAGCCCCCAAGGGCGGCCAGAACTACTGGGTGCCCATTCTCGCAAACCCAGATATCGTCGAACACTACTCCGAGAACGTGGTTGACACCCTGCACAAGAAGAACCTACTCCTCCTCGGTGAAGATCGCTACCTAACCACCCTGATGCTCAAGACCTTCCCGAAACGCAAACAGATCTTTGTCCCGCAAGCTGTCTGCAAAACAGTTGTGCCAGACGCATTCCTAGTCCTGCTCTCCCAGCGCCGTCGCTGGATCAACAGTACCGTCCACAACCTCTTCGAACTAGTCCTCGTGCGCGACCTGTGCGGAACCTTCTGTTTCAGCATGCAGTTCGTCATCTTCATCGAGCTTATCGGAACTCTCGTCCTGCCCGCCGCCATCTCATTCACCATCTACGTCGTCATTGTCTCCATCGTCAAGAAACCCGTCCAGGTCATCCCGCTGGTTCTGCTCGCCCTGGTCTTGGGTCTACCGGGTGTTTTGATCGTCGTCACAGCACACAAACTCGTCTACGTGCTCTGGATGCTGATTTACCTCATCTCGCTTCCGGTGTGGAATTTCATCCTGCCGATGTATGCCTTCTGGAAGTTCGATGATTTCAGTTGGGGTGATACCCGTAAGACGGCTGGCGAGAAGGACAAGGGACATGGTGATGCCGAGGGTGAGTTTGATAGTACGAAGATCACGATGAAGAGGTGGCGGGATTTCGAAAAAGGTATGTCTTCCTCTGTACTCTTGGAATGATCTGAAGAGTGTGTTGATTCTAACATTCCCGTCAGAACGCCGCCTGCGCAGTGCCTGGTCACAGCCCCATGCTTCGACGGATCCTTATCCATCGCAGTACGAGACATATTCTCATTATTAACGAAAGCGATAGCGCTTGTTTTTCTTTCTTTACTTTTTTTCTTCTTTGTTGTTTATGTTTTCTCCCGGGTGCATCTGGTTTCGACGTGATTTATTGTACGATTTACATACCGGCGTTCAAATATTCTTATAATATAGTTTCGAGCGTTGCACGACTGACGAGTTGATTATTCTTACGTGTGCTCACATCTTACTTGATCCATTCTCGTGTTTTTTTCCTTATCGCCTTGGTCTGAACTTCTTTTGCTTCTTGTACAGCGATTTGGACCGGGCGCATTCACCTGTTGATACATACATAGTAGTATAATAAATCGTCATACTACTCGACATAGCGTAATTGAAATAGCCTGATGAACCTTGTAAAGCAACATGAACTATCATATAGTTTCTGGCTTGTCACAGCCCCATGCTGTCAGCCCAAGCCGTGCCCAACAGGATCAAAGCGCAAGTCACCGGGCTTATTCGGGTTGGATCTGCAGGCGTTAGGTGTACTATAAGTACTAGATGTACTCCCTGCATTATCGACATATGCGAGGCTCGAGGTGATCTGTGATCAATAAAGAACATGGCTTTGTTTGATTTCATTTAGATTTCATTAGTCTACTTTAACATGCTTAATCCCTGAACTATATCTATTCTTCTACTATCCTCAAGTAATTAATGCAGAGAGTGATAAATAGTAGACTGGAATATCAGAGCTGAATATCCCTGTATTCTATGATGTATCATCTTTTCCCAGATGTATGCTTTCTTTTTTTTTTTCATTTCACGTCCCCGAGATCACCGAAATGCCGGAGAATGTCAACTCTCACGTTTCTCCCCTCCACGTTCTGACTGCATGAGAGAGAGAGTGTCAGAATCAATATATCCCTTTCTTCCTTTTCTGTTTCCTTGCAGGTTCATCTCCTCCGGAAAAGTCTACCGCGCACTGTCCTATGGGTTCTCTCCCCCCTCTATTTCCCTTTAGATCAGGCCACAGCTATCGGCGTTTCACCCGCCACTAGTAGTTATAACGGAAGCCGATATTACAAACATTACAACGTTTACAACATTTACATGGAATTTTGATCTCTACTCATCTTTCCCGGCTTCATCTCCTAACTGTCGGTTGAACTCGGCATTGCCGTCTCGCCCGCTTTCCGCTCTCCGCCTTTCCCTGCTCGCGTCATATACGCGGGCTTGGACGCCCGACTGCCTGCAGTGTGGGGTTGAACTCTCCGAGCAGTCATCTGCGAGACACATCGCAGCAAAACCCATTGTGAATCCCAGAAAAAGGTGTCACTGTAGGTGCACTCTGGTCTGATTACTGGATCGTTTTCCTCCGCTTGTGCGACCGCCGCTATCTACCATCCCTGTCCATTTGACCCTTTAGGACGTGATCATCCATCCCGCCTTGCTGCACGGTGCCTGGAATAGGCAACTAACACTCCCACTCTACGGCTGAAGTTACATCTTATCCGGAGTTTGCAAGACAGACGTCCATGGCGGGCGATGCCTCATTCCAGCACCTGTGACTCTGCGAATCGACCCTCCAACTACCCTGCCCGCTTGCGAGATCCTGCTGCATCGCCGCGCCATGTGTCATGTGATATCGATGGTCCTGTAATTCAACACCGAGTCATGAATCCTTCTCAACAACGTTCTGCTACGGGGCTCTCTGGTCGGGAAGACGATGCGACGCCCTTGAACTCGACTCTCGATTCGGATATATTTTCTACGGATCGATTTGCTGCGGCGACGGATATGTCTTCCGACGCCGATCGCCGTTTACATGACGTGGGCGTTGCGGCTCTGGCTGCTGTGTCCCAGTACCCGCATGCGGTGGATAATGCGCATGGTGACTCTTTTATGGTGTCGGAAGTTGTCAACGCTGTTACAAGTGCTGGTAGTCCTCCGAATTATCTTTTGGACTCGGCGGGTTCGTCGCTGCCGGGACACAGAGGTCATTTTCAACAATCTGGAATAGGAGGTGTCCCTGCGGCTGGACCGGCGTTTGTCTTTGGGGCGAACCAGGGTGGCGACGTGGATATGGAGACGATTGTCCGGAACTTGATTCACCGCACCACCGGCCGGCAAAATATCGCCATCGCACCAGCCAGCGACATGGAGGATGCTCAGAAGGATATGGTTGGGGATTACGAGTCCGCTACTATGGAAGATAACCCGTCGCCCTCGTCGACGTCCGATGATGAGCTTGAGGACTTTCTCCGATTTTATCCGGATGAAGAGGAGTATTACTACCAGCGCAAAGAACGGCCGACGCAGGAAGCCGAAATGCCAGACTGCGATCTGGATGATTTTTATAACAGTGTCAGTTATGACGATATTGATGTGGATCCCCAAACTGTCGGGTTGTCCGTTACAGAACCTCTGGGGAACTACACCGACGATCAAATGGAATTCGCTGGACCACACCCCGCATCTATAATCCACACATCCAGTAAGGCGCTATGACTTTTGAGGCGAGACCCTAGCTAATTCCCCTCTAGCATACGAGCGCAATTTCACTATTGATGAATTCATCCAGCGCTGGATGGTCTCAATAAACGTTATTCCCCAGGGCTTCCATTCTGAAAGCCGAATTCCACCGCAGCTCCGTCCGCTCTCAAAGATGATTAGCTGGAAACCCCCACAGGAGGTTTTTCGGCCGTCTGGATGGAGACGTGACTTTTATGATCTGCAGCAGATCCCATGGACAGAAACCTTACGAGTAACACGGTCCGATGCACGAGCCGTGCGCGACGCCTGGTATACTTCGTACCACAACTTGGATTACTCCCACATCAGCCATGCAAAGCGCCTTCCACAAAACGAAACGTTTTTCCGCGAGAGCTCCATGCACACTTCACACAAAGCGTCTATCGAGCACTTCCAACTCCGCAATCTGATGTCGACTCCCGCATCGAATACTGTCCATTTCGCCTCCAGCTCCAAAGTATTTTCCTGGACCCCAACAACCGGCGACGCACGCTGTATAATCGACATGAGCCAACCAGACCCCGAATCAGGCTTCCTCGGTCCCGTCAAAATATCCACCATGAAAACAGCCCACGGCCTCACAATCGCAGGCGGGTTCTGCGGCGAATACGCCCTACGTAGCACCAGCGGCTCCAACCCCGGCATAAAGGGTCTCGTAACTCCAGACTTCAACGACGGCATCACCAACCACATCGACATAATCCCCAACCGAACAGGCCCCTCCCCAACCGGCGTCTTCGCCTCAAACGACAAACACCTCCGCATCCTCGACACAGAAACAAACATCTTCACCTCCGACCAGGAACTCTCCCAACCAATAAACTGCACCGCCACATCCCCAGACAGCCGTCTCCGCGTCGTAATCGGCGACTCACCAGACGCATGGGTCATAGAATCCGACACAGGCCGTCCAGTCCATCCCCTCCGCGGCCACCGCGACTTCGGCTTCGCCTGCGCCTGGTCCCCAGACATGCGCCACATAGCAACCTCCAACCAAGACAAAACAGTCATCATCTGGGACGCGCGCACCTGGCGTCCACTTGAAACCATCGACTCCGACGTCGCGGGATACCGCTCGCTACGCTTCTCCCCTGTCGGTGGTGGCCCGCGCACTCTCCTATGCACCGAACCTGCGGATCGGATTTCTATTGTTGATGCGCAGCTCTTCCGATCGAGACAGGTGCATGATTTCTTCGGCGAGATCGGTGGTGCGGATTACGCGCCTGATGGCGCGGAGATCTGGGTTGCGAATACTGATCGTCATTTTGGTGGGTTTATGCAGTATGAGCGTCGGCAGTGGGGGCAGCGTGTTGGGTTGACGGATTTGCCGTGTGAGTGGGTTAGTGAGGAGGAGTTGGGGGTTGATTCGAGGTGTGTTTTGAGTAAACGGGAGCGAGGGTTGAGGTTTTTGAGGAATTTGTCGGATGAGGAGCATGATGAGTTGATTCTTTGATTTGCTGTCTGTTTTGATTTCATTCTTTCATTCTTTCGTTCGTTGATTCTTTGATCTGTGATCTGTGTGGATGTTGTTGTCTCTTATGCTTGATGGGATGACCGTCTTGTCTGTTTTTGTTTTCTGTCTCTCTTTTCTTTTCTTCTGGGTTGGTATACTTTGCGCCTTTTCATCTGCATCTGATACCCTGGGCTATGGAGTTGGGAGGTTGTTTATATTCGTTTCTTTTGTTTTTAGAGTATTGGATGTGGATTCATGATGATATCTCGTAGGCTTGTCTTGATAATGTGTTCTATTTAGTTCCATTCAACTTGACAGTACAGATGCAATCCAACAAAATCCTTGTTTTTTAAATCTAAGATGCTGTACTTTTGTCTAGAAGCAGACATCTGGAAAGGGGTTAGGAAGGCAAAATGAAGTAATCTGTCCTTCTTTCCAAGGTTCATTTCTTTCCCTCTCTTTTTGCATTTTAGTTTATCAAAGCTGGATATCCTGAAGCTTCCTTTATAAAAGCTTGTTTTATCATATCCGTCCAATCTTTAGCTTATATCCTCTCGACTGTAAGCTGATACGGTTTTTGTCTTTGTTGTCTAGCAGAATTACAACGGTGGTGCGGTTGCTGTCTACAGTGTTTCCATTCTCGTACCGGAAACAGTTGATCAGCAAGTTGTTTAGAACAATGGGGTTTATCTACGAGATTCACAAGAGTACATGAATAGGATATATATTCCAGGACCCAGAAAAACCTTCAATCAATTGCATAGCATACGTACCTCCTGGCTTTCAATTGCCTTTTGGAATAGATTCAATTTAGTAAACCGAGTACTGTCTTATTGAATCACAACTTTGGAGGCCGTTGGCAATCCCACCGAGCTCAGGGCTTGTGGGTCAATCCCCTCAATTTCGAGGAAGTGCTGCTGCCACGCACCAGGGACATCCATCCACCCACATCTAGGAATATATAAAGTCGACACTCCCCCTACTCCTCCAGACTCCACCAACATGGCACCCCATTTTTTCAACAAACTTTTCAAGCGCAAAAAGAAAGGGCCGAAAGAGCCCAGGTTTAAATTGCGAGAATGGTCTCCAAACGCAATAGGAATCTGGGATTCCACCTGTGAGATCAACGGCGATATATTCAATCGATGGAAGCTGCCGATCCAACCAGAGCAACGCCCTCGCATCCCCAGAGCTCGACAGAAAAGCTCCCAGCAGAAAAGTTCGTTCTTTCGTCTCCCGGCTGAGATCAGGAGGCTGATATACCTCGAGCTTATGGGCAATCGGCGAGTGCATATTCGGTATTTTTGGAGAGAGCCATCGACGGAACCGCACGGCGAGCCTCGCTGGCGCTGGTGGCATTCTGTTTGTGACCATTCTGATAGATTTATTGATGATCCTATTAGGGATATCTGTTCAATCTCGGGCAGCGAGGGGCCCATGGATATCCTGAAGCCCAAAATTGGCAACATGGGGTGGCTCAGATGTTGTCAAATCGGGTAAGTTGGTATCCTTCCACTGTCAGAGCATCGACTCATTATCGTACAGATATGAAGAAGCATTGGAAGTTCTTTATGGGACGAATATCTTTGTGATGAACAAGTTCATCGACACCCCTTTTCTGATATCAAGGATTTTGGCACCGCGTTGTGCATCTCTTATGACATCTCTGGACATCTCGTTTGTTGTTGGCTTCTGGCAACCTGGGCAAGCTGAGGAGGACTGGATGGCAGCCTATTACGCGTTCTTTGAGTTATTTGAGAAGAGTTTCCGCGGCATGCGCCGGCTACGTGTGCTACTTCGAATGCCGCCCTGCGAGGCTCAAGAGGAATTATGGAGCCGTGAAAAGGGGAAGGTGTTCCTTGAACCATGGAAAAGAGTCTTGGAAGGTCGGGAGTGGACTCGATTGCAGCTTTGTGTCCCGTACAATTGGCTCGACTGGTTTCAAGAAATCAAAGGATCGATACCTCAGCTAGCCAGATTGGAGCTTGTATCTACTATATGGGCCGACCACTCACTTGCGCCCGCAGATTTGGCATGGTCAAGATAAATTTATATGACCCATTCTATGTCGAAATTGTGCTCCCCAGTTCGGTTCTAGATCTTGGAGGTGATAGGTACTGGGGTTCCACTAGTGATCGTCGTGACTGGGCTGGCAGTTCCAATGCAGACAAAGACGGAGGCTTGCAAGCCGGCGCAGTTTGTGCTTACAGCTGGATTCCAATTGTAGAAGTCCCTACATAGTGTTAGTTAACCTGTAGAGCACACATCATACTGTGAAGCCTAGAGCAATGGGAGACTTACGTTTGAGCAACACCTGCCTGAGATGCGATATCCGCGCAGCCTTCTCCCTTTTGTACATCATAGAACCGAAGACAACCTGACACCATTCCGGTCTAGCATGCCGTTAGTTTACTCAGTGAGCGAGAGGGGCACTGCAAAGTGACTTACTTGGGTTGGGGTTGGGGTCACAGGTACAGGCTTGCCCGTACTGATGGTAGTTGCGTATCCCGACTTTCCGATGCACACAAAGACGCCCGATTCTAGACCTGAGCAGTCACTCTTAATGGCAGGATTCCAAGTGTAGAAGTCATCAAGCGCCACGCCAGCCTCTTGAGCAATATCATAGCAGTCGTTGCCGGCCTGGACTTTGTAGAATCGTATACAGTCACTGACAATGCCGGTCTGTGTGAATGAGTTAGCTATGGACCAATGAGATCAACCGTATCGTCGTTACATACCTGAATAGGAGATGGGGTGGATGCACCAGATGTAGCGGTTATGGAAGCTTTAGCGGTCGTGGATGATGGCGAAGCATGCGTGCTCGAGTGTGAGCTTGGGGTGATCGATGAGCTAGTGGTATTGCTGGGAGCAGCTACACATATATATGTGTCCGTGCTCAATCCACTGCAGTTTGCACCTAGAGAAGGATTCCAAGCCTTAAGACTAGCGACGGAAATATCATTGTCATCCGCGATTGTTGTGCAATTATCGTTTCTATGACCGTTAGTCTAGTTTCTGACGGTGCCGGGGGGAGGCAAGCCTACGATCCGACCAGCCAATACTCTGAACAATCTGAAATCGTGCCAGATGGCGTAGTTGGCGTTGGAAGGGCAGTCATGGAATCAGTTCGAGTGGCAGGAGTGTCCGGAATCGCGACGCAATAATAATTGCCCATCACCAAGCCAGAACAATCCGAGTGGACAGCCGGATTCCATTTCAAGAATTCGGACTTTGAAAATGTGCCGAACTGTTCTGGGATCAGGTCGCAGTCGTCCCCATCACTGGCCTGATACCATGCCTTGCAGCTGGAGGTAATCCCCGTCTGCACCGGAGATGGAAGAACAGTTGTTGTGGAGGGCATGGGAGGTGAGGTCCCGTTCCAGATACAATAATAGTAGCCTGACTTGATGCCCGAACAGTCCGTTCCAACGTCGGGATTCCATTCGACGAATTGGTCTTCGGTCAAAAAGCCTTCGTCGGAAACAATGCTATCGCAGGTATCGGTCTGTGATTTGTTAGTCGAAGGATCAAGCCAAAGGCTGCGGACGTACCTCATCTGCGATATAATAGTCCTGACACCCAGTGGCAATGCCGCTTTGGGTAGGACTAGGAATGAAATCCGTATCTGTTGCTACTGGGGGAGTGTATGACCACGTCGGGTACCAGGCCTCGGTGGTCCCATTGTCGATGTTTGAGCTTTGCGGCTGAATCCCGACACAGTACCAGTATCCGTAGTATATGTTGGTGCAGTTTTCACCGACGGCTGGATTCCAATCAATGCTGCAGACTATATCTTAGCATTTGATCGGACAGATAAGTCTCCATTGGAACATGCTCACAAATCTTCCTTGCTCATCCACGTGGAATACTTCATCAAGATGCTTCTGCAATTCTCGTTGCTCATTACTTGATACCAATTGTTACCTAGAAGTCGTGTTAGTGGAGAGTAGCCACAGCCACAAAGAAACTCACAGTAGCTAGGCTGTCCGGCCTGTGTCTCAGATGGTGGCCAATCGGAGTTTGTAATTGTGACGGGGTTTGTCGTTGTGTTGTAAGAAAGAGTCGAGTAAGGTGTTGCAGATGTGGAATTTGCGGTGACTGTGCCTGTAGAGATTGAAGAATTGCCAGCCGAGGACGATCCAACAGAGCTGGTAGAGGCCGTAGAGCCTGTGGCTGAGCTAGATGTCGATGTCGACGCTACTTCGCCAACTCCAACACAGTAAGACACCCCAACCTGCACTACACACGAGCCACCCACCGCAGTATTCCAGGCTTTGAATTGGTCTTGAGTGATCCCAAAGGCCTGGGTGATGCCCCAGCATGAATCTCCTGTGATCACATCGTACCATTGGTTGCAATTGCTTATAGTTCCCGTCAAGGTCGGCTTGTCTGGACTCGACAATGCCGAGGCACTTGACGTTGTTGTCGCTGCACGTTGATGCAGAAAGCCATGACCATGGCCGTGGGCTTGTGCTAGATGTGCGCCAGCCGTGGCGGCAACCAAAATATTGAGGTTTATCCTCATGGTGACCAGATGAAGATTTGTTAGGAGGTTTCCGATGAGGATACCGCAATTAATCGGAGGAAAGAATTGGGAATGCTTTTTCCCACATCACGCCAGCTCTTCCCTGCTTGGAACAGACTCGCCCCCTTTTGGTAGTATCCGATTTCGGGGTCAGTAAATCTCTCATATCCAGGTAACCTTGCAATCCTGAACTGTTCGATATACACTATTGAAAGGATCAACCCCAAAGGTACGTTTCAAAATGAGGCCCACTTATATGAAATTGGCACGCGGGGGCCAAGGCTTCAAGGAGCCACCTTTACTTCCACACGGCAATGTGAGAGGCCTGTCAAGCTTTTGGCCCCCGGTGTTTGTTGATAAGAAACCGGACCGGGCCTGCCAGACTAAATCCCACCCCGGCTTGGCATTTTGGGACCTGCATGCCCTAGGTATGCAAGGCTGAAACTCTCGGATCAATCGGATGCCAACAAGGGCATTGAGGTTACATCGTTCAACTTCCTTTGCTTTAGTTTTCTTTTGGGGGTCAATACACTCGGGATGATATACGGATAAGGCAAAGCCAATTGCACCACCGGCTTTAGGGGCCATTGTGCTAACCGGGGTTTGTGCAGCAGCTAGCAGCCAAATTTTACACATCTCTCCACAGTCTGATGGAAGTTATGAGACATTGTATATTGAGCACGTGATAATGGATGGCTAGCCATGATTTTACAAAAGAAATTTAAAAAACAGCTTGGAAACAAGCAATAGAAGGAGGAATTTGAGGTGTACAGGAAGATGGCGGTAGTCTAAGGGTGCTAGAACCTCGATTAGACACGGATGTTCGACAAGACATTTGAATATAAATTAATTCGTGCGATGTGTTCGAGTATAGAAATTTGGGGTCGGCACTACAATTGGACCACCAGAGAGCAATACATAAACAAATTAAATGGGGAGGCAAGAGATATGACTGAACTACAATGGCACGATGGATTCCAAACCTCGGAAACCTGCTGAAATTGAGGCCTCACTAGCTAACGGTTTAACTAAATCACCTATCACGAGATTCGTTGCCTCCTAAGACCATGCCTGGTCTACTGTGGAGTTGCCCTGGTAGGTGTATACTTGACTTTTTTCTCGGCTCAAGTCAGACCCCAACGAACCAATGCTAGTACCATTCTGATCATCCTGATCAATAGCCCATATCATAGTCCTAGGAGGAGATTCCAATGTTAGCCGCAAACGTCATTAATGGATATGGTCTTATGGACATACCCTCCGAGGCAATGCCGATTTGCAAAGTCGATTTTGGTCTTCATCGTTTCTGCATCATCGTATGAAACCCATTGATCGCTATCCCATGTCACAATCTTAACCGCCGCTGCTTCATCTAAGGTGACAGTTGCACCACCAGCGATCACCTTTCGGATCTCAATATCTGATAAAATTCCAGAGGATGCGGTGCAAGGACCTGCTTTGCCGCCGCTTTCGAAGGGGCAGCCTGCTGATAGGCAATTAGAGTCAGACATCGTGAAGCCTGTCGAGAGTTAGAATTGAAATTAAGAGAGGGGCGTCAGACGACGACAGACTTCGACCGTAGAATCCAAGACCCATATTGACCCTGGTTGGATCAATGTTGTTTCTCCACAGTAGCTCCAGACTTTGTTCGATCTCAGTGAGATTTGTGTGAGCCAAAGCAATTTTGCCAATATACTTATCGGTGCCATCCCAGGTACCGTGAAGGTCGTAAGTCATAATGTTGAACCAGTCCACGATGGGGTCGATGCTGACAATATCAAAGTGCTGCATGTACCAGAACGACGAAGGCTGAAAGGTTAGCAAGCGCTATGATTGAGAGGTTCGATGACTTACTATGGTAATGGAAAGTCCGAATTCTAATCCTGACCCATCCAGCGCCCTGCGAAGATTCTTGAGGAACGATGGGAAATTTTTGAAATCAGCGGCCTTTCCAGAACGGTCCGTAGCAGCAGGATATTCCCTGGGAACGATAAGCAAATAGTTCACATAGTATGTGGAATGTGACTCGACTCATACCAATCAATATCGACGCCATCGAACCCATTGGTAGTCAAGAAAGTAATCAAGGAAGCGAAAAACTCTTTCTGTGCCGAAGTTGATGCCGCCAAATCCGAAAATGTCGTTGCTGTGGGCTGGTCGTCATCATTGAAAGCCCAGCCACCAATAGATATCCAGACTTTCAAATCAGGCTGGGATTGCTTGAGGAAAGTTACATCTCGGTATAGAGCTGCGACATCTGAGGACATAGGAGCCATCTGGAATGAATCCGGATCGATGGAGGCAAAGGCGAAGTTGAGATGCGTGTAGTACCCCAGAGGGATTTGGGATGGCTTCATCGCTGGAAATCTGTCAAAATACGAGTCTTTTCTCAGAGATGGCTGGGCCACATACTATCGCACTTGTGCTCAAGGTTCCATCCTTCGTAGTAGCCGATTGTGCGGGCATCCGAGGATGTCCCGCCGCATGAGGGCGAAGTCACTGTTTTACCACCGCAAAATTCGGAGGTCGTTCCTATGCTTGTCAGATGACTGAACGTGTCTCGGAATATTTCTTCTATGCATACCGCAAAACCCAAACTCGCTACAACAAACCTTGAGGGGACAGGTAGAAGCGTTCGACCACTTGATACCCCATCCAGGGTCACATTCACTCTTGTAGCCACAGCTAGATTCACACTTGTCTTCTGCGCAGAATTTAGGGCCTTTGAATGTTAGTCCTGTCCTGGTAAACATTTCTTTAAATCAGATGGACTCACCTAGCCCACACACACCACTATCATTCAATTCAGGTTAGCCATGTGATGTTATATTCATCGGCGGACTTCCTACCTCTTCGAGCAACACCCAATACTACAAGGTAAGGTAGAGTTGCAGGTATATTGGTCATTTGCTAATTCAATGTCCATCAAAGAGCCGGCTGCTTGGGAAAATGCCACGTTCAAGATGAGGACGACGGGGATCATCATTTTCGAAAACATTGCTCCGTGCATCTTCGGGAGCACACTTGAAAATGATGGAAGTACGAGGATTCCCAATATTTACTCATCAGGTCTACCTAATTTCAATGCGCCATTTTCATCCAACGATTAAGTAACTCGTCCTTTTGGTGCGACCCAGCTAGTTGGTCGGAATTTCTGGTTAATTTCGGGGCAACAGTATGCCTATCGCAACGGGGGTTACGGAGTACTTCCGGAAATGAGAAACCGGGGTCCGAAGGCTGAAACTTGATTCGGGGTCCAAACTAGTTACTAGCTATTCCATGTCTGGATGAGCTATATTGTATGGGCACGACCTAAGCCCGACGCTAATGCAAGGGCCTTTAGCGCAGAATGAGTTCATATTTACCGAAAAGCGCAGAAACAATGGACTTTTCAGGCAGTTGATATTTGCTATACAATGCTTGGAAGGATTTTACAGTGTTTTCAATGGCAACAAGAAAAAGGCAACAATATCCAACATGTGGTTTCCGTAGACGGCATTGTTCAGCACACCGCGTTTAGATTAGGTTGAACAGGAATCGTCCTTATTCTTCCTTTTGAACATCGATGTGAATTTTGAGCCATCCTTCCAGAAAGGCTTAGTGGACTTTGTGCCGGGATCCGGAAGTTCGTCCTTGTATAGTTCGTGCAATGCCTTGATGTCCTTGGGGGTGGGTTTGGAATTGTAACCAAACGTAGAGCCATCGGCCTTTGTCATAGTAACTGCACGTTTTCCATTGCCGGTGGGCTTCCCACCTGCCGTCGAGCCATATATCATGATTGACTTCCAGTCCACGGGATCAAACCTGCTCTCAGTGCCCCCTCCCATTGCAAGCATGTCCAATGCTGAGAAACCGTTCTGTCTCGCGGCGACTGCATCTGTACACAAGATGTCCATGTTCTCGCCTTGGGCTTCCATTTCGGCTTTTTTCGAGGCGTAATCATGCATATTTTCACAGGTGAACTTCAGCGTGGCGGTCTTCCCTATACCTCCAAATTCGGGAGTCCAAAGGCTCGGCCGTTGATGTTCGTGGCCTAACCCCCAGGCATGTCCGAGCTCATGCGCAAGATTGCCCAAGGTATCGCCCATCGCGATGTCGGGCGAGGGATCAAGCCTTGATATAGCCGGTAGATTGGGGACTCGGGCTTGATTGGTATTGAGTATTCCATCGGTGTTGTAACGGATCGTGAGAACGCTTCCGACGTGGGCGTTTGCGCAGTAATCGTCTTCGCCCTCTACCATTTTGAAGGCAGGGTTCAATCCGGCATTCAGCCACTTCTTGAAGGCTAGGGGTATCAGAGGCCGCAAGTACCTCTTAGCGTCGGAAGAATCAAAGCAGTACGTGATCTTCGCATTAGGCCAGAGTTCAACCACAGGAAATGCTTCGATGGGGTACGCGCGCTTCTCAAGATCCGTTTCTGGCTCTCCTTGACTTCCTGGAAAATAGCCGAAAGCTTTTTGGGCAAGGCAAATTCCAAGCACAAGCTGAAGGAGTAGTCTCATCGTATATAGAGCGGGATATCTTCACCTACGCAATGGTCAGTAACACATCGACGTGTATGAATGCGGAAACCAAACCGGCGCGATATTGAAGGACGAATACTATACGAGAGAAGGAAATTCTTTAGTGGTTCAAGTCCAATATCTGTTCACTCTAGCTACGACGGGTCCTTCGCTCCAACGGATATTGAAAGACCCCCGGTGCGTGGCATTATCAGCCCAGGCCAACACACAAGATTGCTAGGCCACCGGGGGCCAACTTACATCCGGGCCATCCTAGTCAAATAAGCACTCGCCGTTTGGACCTTGCATTAGTGCGAATCCCTGCATAGAAGTCTGGGGGCCGAAATCCTTCCAGCGGAGATGAAGGTACCATCGAGCAAAAGCACTATCGTGCCGATTTCGGGTGGCAGAGAAACGTAATGGCGCAAGGCGCTATGCGCAATTCAGGAGTATTCATTCACCACATCTTTTGACAAAGTCATTCTTCCTCTGGTTACTGGAATCGTGGTAGACGTCGAAAGTGCTTAGAATGCGGCTCAACACACTGTTCGTTTTGTTTGCATCGGCGGCCCAAGGGCTCGAGAGAAATGATCTTTCGGCTCGTGCTTCTTCGGTAAATCCTTTGGATTTCTCATGGATCAAAAAATGGGCTGCTGTTGGGGACAGCTTCACTGCTGGCATTGGGTCTGGAAATACGTACAGCTCCAAGAAGGACGATATCGCCTGCTCGCGGTACGACTACTCGTATCCGGCTATTATGAACCAGTTCTTCGGCAGATCCGTGACAGACTTCACCTACTTGGCATGCTCGGGAGATGCATCGGTAGACATTGCGGACCAGATAGCCAAGTTGTCCACAGGGTTAGATCTGGCTGTGATGACAGCGGGAGGAAACGACCTTTGCCTGGTGGGTGTTGGACTCATGATTGTTGGAAACCGTGCTAATTGTTTTCAACAGACCAGCATTATTTCAACATGTATACTGCAGTCCGTGACAAGTGAATCGAGCTGCCAAAAGGCCATCACAAAAGCCCAATCAGCAATCGATGACATTCTCGAGAGCAATATTGTCGCTCTTTTGAATTCGCTCGACAAAAAGATGGCCGACAAAGGAGTAATTGTCCTGTCTTCCTATGCTCCCTATTTTAACAACCAAACCAGTGATTGCGCTGACAAGGAGGACTGGGTTTTAACCGGACAAGCGGGAACCACAAGTCTCCTTTTGAGCAAGGCCCATCGGACTTCTTTCAACAACCTAGTAGCCCACACCAATGCCAAGTTGAAATCCGCGGTTGACAAGGTTGCAAAAACGGCCAGTTCAACGGTTGTATTTTCAGACTGGAGTGCCTGGGGCGAGGCAATCGGGGGTCGTTTCTGTGAGCCGGGCTCTTCTCCAAACCCAGAGGATAAAAGCAACGACAACGCCCTGTTTTACAAGTTGCCCACATACAAGGTCTTCAATCCGGGGACTGTGTATCGACGAGACTCAGAATGGGTATCTGACTCGACGTTGGAATACTCATCCAACATCACGTCGATCCAGGAGGCTGAGCAGGAACAATCAGAACTCGACCAGTTGATGGACTGGATATCTTCACCTCTGGCGAAACGAGACGGCCCCACGATTGGAGTTTGCGGTAGAAACTCCGGTTCGGGAGTCCTGCCTGATTCCCTTGGAAAGATCTTCCACCCTACCAACCTAGGCCATGAGTCAATTGCGTCCTATGTCACCTGGACGATTGGAAAGGCCATAGCCAAACGCGAAGGCGTTACCTCGCCTGCTTGTCAGATCGTCGATGAGATCACCTGTCACTCGAGCAAAGGATCCAAAGGCTATGCCAGCGCCTACTCTCTGTACGCCCACACGGAAGAGTTTTGCAAGGATGCCGTGCCAGACCTGAATGGCAGGGAAACCGGAACGCTTTTCAGCAAACGGTACAACAAAAACACCCTTGATGATGTGGTTTTCACCGTCACCAAGGACGCAGGTGCTGCCGATCTGGATTCGAAGACCTGCAACACAGCCGTGAATCGTATTCTGGACGGCTGTGATGGAAACAACGACGAGAATCCAATGAACTGGAAATCCGGTGGCACCTACGCCAACGGTCCATTCACGTATAACATCGCCCCCGTTCGGACTAACCGGCCATTCCCCGCGCCCAAAGCGCCCTCGGCTAAATGCACGGGTGTGAATCACTACCTTTGGCATCGCTACAACATTCGGGGCGCCGGATGGGCTACCTGGGACAAAGGTCAGAAGACACTCCGGGGTAATAGCACACGCTGCTTCGGCCTAGGACTGACGGGTTGGTGGTTTGAATACTTTGATAAACCTGACTCCGATGGTTATGAGTGGCTGGCCAAGTTCAACTCGCCGATTGCGACTGAGGCACGATGCTATTCAAACAACAAAGTCCAAAAGTGGTCGGGGGGTCCATCAGATGACGGGTGCCACTAATGTATGATAGACAATCTATTTAAAACCAACCCTGAAGGAGCTTGCATGGTTTTCTTGATGTTATATATGAGCCTACATATATGTATCCTTCTCTCTGTGTGTGTTTGATTGGGTGCAGCCATTTCTTTGTACCCTTCTCAAGGTTCCGAAGTTGCAGCCACTAAATGCGCAGTTTTCGCTTAGGTGCTTCCAAGGATTGCATAGATGGATGCCCAGGTGGCTTTTCTTTCGCGGGTCTTGCTCTCTCGATGTAGATTGCGTTTTCTTTTTCTGCATTGTGCATGAGAAGGAATACCCTCGGATGGCTGCTGCTGCCAGGGATTACCTAGTAGTCCCAGCGTCTGTGGTATCAGTTGAAAGACTATTCAGTGCAGGAAGAGAGATGTGCTTGGTATACACTCCCTGGCTTCGGCAACTAGGGGGTGCTGGCTTCGCAAATGCCAAGCACCTATTTCCTGAGGCACAAAGAGTATGCAAACCCTGCAAACCTTTGGGATCACTGAAAGAACCGAGTCACCTGACTTCTGCACTCGGTGTATATATACTCCGATCATATTATAAACACCAACCTCCACATGGATGCATATCCTATGTATTTTGTAGAACCTAGGATATGTAGTACGTAGTGAAGGGAAACGGTGTATCGACAGACACCTTATAGTGATTTACTTCGTGAACATATCCCATGCACGTACCAAATGTTGTTCGCTCTATTATAACGAGAACTACCAGTAGTGCAACTTCTGCAGCTTCGTAGTTTCTTTATTAAACTCCGAAATATCGCCTAAAACGCGCTAAAACCACTAAAGCCAGCCAAAAAACGATTCAAAATCAATAGTCAATCCCCGAAAACATCCACTTAAAAGCCCGCAGGTCAATAATTGGCCACCTCAGCTCCGATCCACCCCATCCGATCGAACAGCGAATCGCCCAAATCAGCGAGATCAACAAAAAGTGCCCCGCAACCCCTCCTCGTCCAACCTCAGCTGAAGCTCTTCCATTCCATTCTGTTCTTTGAGTTTTGCTATTAAATTTATAGCATTTCCATTTCCAATTTCTTCTCAAATCACTCTATCTCTACCTTACTCTCATTCTCCACATATCTACTCCAACCATGTCTTACCGCGATAACCAGCAATACGGCAGCGGCGGTGGCGGCGGCGGCGGCGCTAGCAACAGCTACTACAACAACGACGAGGACTTCTCCGGCCGTAACAACAACAATAACAACAACAACAACTCCTACGGCGGATCTAGCGGTGGCTACGGCAACTCTAACGAGGGCCGTTCCAACCAGGGCTACGGTAACCAGAACCAGGGCCAGGACAACTACAACAACCAGAACCAAGGCCAGGGCAACTACGGCGGCCGTCAGGAATCCCACGGTAGCGGAGGCTACGGCAACAACAACAACTCCTCCTCCAACCACCACCACTCTTCCAACAACAACGATGACGACGACTTCAGCAGCGCCGCCTCGCACGCACAGGAAAACCACAGCAGCGAGGACAAGTCCCTGTTCAGCACTGCTTTGAACTTCCTCAAGGACCGCAAGACCTCCGGCGATGACGTCGACGAGAAGCAGGCGGCTAATGCCCACCAGGCCATGTACGGATCTGGTAACAACTCCAACCAGAATCACGATTCCAACACCATTGGTGCCGGCGCTGCTATGCAGGCTTTGAAGATGTTCTCCGGTGGCAGCAGTGGCAACAGCGGAAGCAGCGATGGTGGCATGGATAAGAACAAGCTTATCGGGCTTGCTATGGCTCAGGCTGGAAAGTTGTTTGATGAGAAGAATGGATCTGGCGGTAATGTGGTATGTTATTCTTCTTTTCTTTTTGACTGGGGATGATGGCGATACTAATTATTGTTTATAGTCCGGTGACAAGCAGTCTGCCGTCAACTCTGCTGCCGAGATGGCCCTTAAGATGTACATGAAGAACCAGGGTGGTGGCTCTAGCGGTTCTGGTGGCCTTTTGAGTCTTGCCAGCAAGTTCATGTAAATGTTTCGCTTTGCATATGTACTTGCCTGGCACTTGAGATCTTTCTCTTTCGATTTTAGTGCTTGTGTCGCTCTTTGAAGAACAAACAATCCAGGAAATCAGCGAGGATAAGACAACATCATCACCGTGTAGAGCAAATGTAGCTGTACATAACATCGCACATTACTTGGAATGTATTATTCTTGGCCGTGGGACTGGTTGGCACACCTACAGTGACTCGGCAAAAGTATTAACACCCTTTCCGCTACCGCCTTCTTATTAGATTAACCGTCCATCCATCATTAGTTTTCATTGGTGGATAATTAACCGGCATAATATGGGGTGTTAACTGTATATGTCTTCGTAAGCATTCCCCAACTCTTTCACTTCCAACCAACCTTTCGTGTCACCTAATATCCTCATTTTCCAATGATATTACACTCCCCTAAACTGGATCAGTCCTATTCTAAATATTATGCAACATATCTCGGCTAACGGTGCCGACGGAGAAAGTCCATGCAAGACCATCGATGTCCGCAACAAATGCATAGTTGTTTGTCAACAATCCAAGCCGCCATTCAAAGTTTCTAGACTAGCGAGGGTCATAATCGTTGGTGTAGGTAGTAGTAATATTTTCAATTTTGATCTCCAGATTCGTGGACAGAATGCTGGACTAGGAGGAACGTGGTTTGACAACCGCTGCCCTCGATATGCATGGGACATCCCCTCCCACAACTACTCTGTACAGCCCTCTCTATTCTTAACTACACCCAGAATGAATAGTCGACAAGTTCCATTTGGGAAAATATGTTCAACGGTCTATCAAGCTTAACCCGCTCCCTAATCAAGGTTTATGCCCATCGAGGAGTATGCACGTACCTACAAGGGGTTGGATTATGCCAAAGAGACCGGGTTATGCATTAATTTTATCCCTGGTCTTCATAACATACGCCACTCCTGTCTCAGCCGTCAAAATAGATTGTGCAGAAACACAGGTGTAGATCAATCCCAATCGAGTTTTGCTTGTGCATTTACCGCTCATAGTGCGCTATGACTACGGCATAAATCCTTGTAATGCTAACCTGGAATATGTGTCAAGTTAGTGCGATCATAACTATGCAGGAAACAGTGTGCACAATTCAAAATCGAAAGGACAGAGGTGAAGTTGTTGATTTATATAGTGTGCCGAGCCTTTTCTACTTGCTGTCCCATTCATTCCACTTGGCTCAGAAGAACCTTCTCATAATCCAAGATGCTTCTTCAATCCGCTTCAAGTTTGCTTCATGAACACTACATTGCAGCCATCGGCGGTGTAGTACGCTTACTTCCTCTCTTCTATTAAGCCAGTCTCGCTAATATGCTAATGTGCTCTGGTTAGATCCTAATAGTATTAGTCTCGCAGGCATACTACCAACTCTACATCAATCCTCTCGGCAAATACCCCGGACCAAAGCTTGCTGCTACATCACGTCTACCCCAACTATACCACACATTCAATGGCGACCTGCTTGAATGGGTTAATGGACTACATACCATCCACGGTGATGTAGTCCGCATCGCGCCAGATGAGCTAAGCTATGCCACTGGTGAGGCGTGGAAGGGAATATATGGCCATGCCTCTGCAGGGAAGAAAGTCACGGAGAAGGACCCTCGATTCTACGGTCCATCGTTTAATGGAGCTCCAGATATTATCCGGGGAAATGGACCTGATCACTCCCGCTTTCGCCGCAACTTCTCTCATGCATTTTCTGATCGGGCACTTCGAGAACAACAATCTTTGATCTGCGGATATGCGGATGCTTTAATTGACAACCTCCACAGAAGGATAAAGGAGGACCCCGAGGCAAAAGTCAATATGGTCCGCATGTTCAATTTGACGACCTTTGATATCATGGGAGATTTGACCTTTGGTGACTCCTTGAATCTGTTAGCTGGAACTGGTAACTTAAATTGGGTGTGCGCAGTTTTTATCAGTATAAAAGCCAATGCCATCCGCAGACTGGCGCGCTACGTGCCTTGGGTCACTCCCATTGCTCAGAGGCTCATTCCGAAGGAGCTGAAGCAACAAAGTCTTGCTCATTACGAGGCGTCCCAGGAGCGTGTTGATAAAAGGGTTGATGGCAACCGTACGCTGCAGAAACCTGATATCTGGGGTATCGTCATGAATCAAAAGGAGGATCTTCGTCTCAGTCGCGCGGAGATGTATGCCAATTCCCAGGTTTTCATGATTGCAGGTACTGAGACTACTGCAACTGCACTGAGTGGTTTGCTTTATCATCTCCTGATAACGCCTGAAAAGATGAGCATCCTTGTAGAGGAAATTCGTGGGGCTTTTGAGAAGGATTCTGATATTGAAATGAGAGCTCTGGAACGTATGCCATATCTCAATGCATGCATTGAAGAAGGGTTACGCATCTACCCTCCTGTTCCAGTTGGTCTGCCTCGCATTACTCCTGATGAGGGGTTGCTTGTTTGTGGTGAACATATCCCAGGAAAGGTATTTATTTCTCGCTCCATATTTCCCATTGCTCCTAACATTTGAATGATATATTAGACTACTCTATCGGTTCATCACTGGGCTACCTATCGCAACCCTCAGAACTTCAGGCTCCCAAATCAGTTCATCCCCGAGCGTTGGATCGGCGATGAGTTTGCCTCTGACAATAAGGCTGCATTCCAGCCATTCTCATTTGGCCCTCGCAACTGCATTGGAAAGAAGTATGTTCTTGTCTTGCTCTCTAAATAGACGTGATAAGTAGCTAACGATATAATAGCCTGGCATACCACGAAATGCGGCTCATTCTGGCCAAGGTGCTGTATAACTTCGAGCTTTCTCTTCTCCCTGACTCCATCGGTTGGGAAAAGCAGAAAACCTTCTTGTTGTGGGAGAAGAACGATCTGATGGTTCAGCTGAGGGCGAGAAAATAAGGAGGCATGGTGATTTCAGGAGAAAAATCATCTAGCTCTATATATCATCCACCAGTAAGAAGTAACATTGACAGGAACATATCAGTGTTGCATAGCATAGCACAACAAATAATACTCCTCTGATATTTTCCATCTTCCTTCCTATCGGAATATTGTTCGCATCTAGAAATAGTATTTGTCAACTTAACCTAGACCTATTTCAAGCGCCAATAGAAACTTCAGTGGAAGATTATTCTTCGTCGCTTAATTACTCCCTTGGATCTCCGTTGGCAATTAAGCCTTTTATTAGCCCCCATGCAGGTTGATAACTACTTGATGTACCTTACATGTGTTTTCTTTACGCTGTCAGGTGGGGTCGAATATATTTATTCAGACAGTAGGTATAACTGGATTATCTTGTCTTGTTCTTCGTTTTTGCTTTGACAGAAAACTGACCTCGTATACCTCGTTTATTGTCCAATAACTACCCTCCAATTTGTGGCTTTCAGCCGCAAATGGAGACAGATGCCCGAGTCAGCGACATGCAGACCAGTCAGACTTCTTTATTTCAAATTGGCTACTTGTCAGCTTATCCAGCCCCACTAGTGCCTCGTATAGGTGATTTGAGTTAATATTAATAGCTTGTTGCGGTTTGAGGGAAGCTTAATTATGGTCATCGCATATTCCGTACTTATTACAGCCTCCATGTGCTGATTTCCCCTAAATCTCCGACTCGCGCATCAGAAATTATCGAATCTGTTGTATTCAGCTAATTATTCCTGTGGCAACCATGACAACCCACGTATGGGGTGATGGGCCATGGCCACTGATCACAACCCCTTCTGGAACCCAAGACGTTGTAAGAAATCATTAACTCTCTATTTCGATTACATTTCATTGATTCTTTTCTCAGTCAAAACATGGTGCTATTTACATCGCAAACGAGATGGCCTGTGCCCATAACTGCATGATCCGGGGCCTAAACAGCATCTACCTCCAAGCAGAGTATGTCAAGAAACCTCGAGACATTAAAGATTTTCTGTTTTTCATCAAGTCCTGGGCAGACTAGGTGTCCGACCATCATATTCTCGAAGAAAAACAGATGTTTCCCGGCTTTGAGAAAGTCATTGGCACTGCTGGCTTCCTCAACACCAACGTGGAACAACATCATGCTTTCGAACCACAGCTGAAATCTCTTCTAGAGTATGCCAACCATACTAACCATGTAAATTACGATGCTGCGACGGTCCGTAGAATCATTGAGGAAATGGCCCCCAGTTTCCACCGCCATCTAAACGACGAAATCGATAGTCTCCTCTCGATGCAGCCTTATAATGGATCAGCGTTATTGAAGGTGTATAAGCATTGTGCAGCTGAAGCAACAAAGCAAGACAAGGTACGTTGGTACCTACAGGGCCTGGAGATTCAATGAGATAACCAATGCTGATAAAATCTTCCCTCGCAGCAGGTGGTCCCTCCTATGGTACTCGGCCTGCGGGATTTTACATTCGAGGGAGGAAACCAGTGGCCTTCACTGCCCCCCATGGCCGCATGGGTGATATCCTATTTTCTGGCCCGGCGGTATTCGGGTTCATGGCGCTTCCTTCCAAGCGACAGTTGGGGAAGGCCTCGCGCATTGGCATTTGGACCCGGGGATGATAACGAAGCAACAATGGGCTGATAATGAGATATGCGCTTCGATTTACTTTATTTTATTGGTCTAACCATTGCTAAACAGGACGGGATGGTCAAAATATGCCTAGTATTCAAATAATGATTCAAATAGTTTTAGTATTAGTGGTCTAAAGTAAAAATGGAAATAGTTTGTTCTGCCACTCAAGCATCAGAGGTGGAGAAGTCTGTCCTTGTCTGTATAAGCTTTTGTGGGATATATAATTGACCAGTCAAACGGCAGGGGCTCTGATATCGTGTGAACATGTGCACAGCCCGCTCTAAGGTTCTTGAGACGGCGCTCTCCGGAATTTCTTTCGAACTCGGGCCCCGCGCGCAACTTCTTTGTCGTATCCAGTCTGTTTTTATTTTATTTTTTTGCCTGGCGTTTCTCGTCTGTCTTTCCCTATCGCAACCGCCGTAATGCCATTGAAGCAGCGACAAGCCTCCACGAGGCTCTAAGGATGTTTTCAGCCAGTGGTACACTCTACTCCGTACGTGACTCTATATAGACAAGATGATCTCTATCAGCCCTAGAGGCGGGGGTCGATTTCACCACGTCAGCAAAGTTCAGCTAGCCACGATCATCGTGTATACCCCTCCCTTGCGATGACATACATACACATATATATATATATATATATATAGCGGTATCTCCAATGGGAAATATCCATTTTCACCACGACTACAATAATCAAACCCCCACTCACCATGTCACCTTTACCAGTTATTGCTTGTGGCAGCAGCAACCCGCAAATTTTCAACGCTGTCAAACCTCTGTACTTGCCTGAGTACGAAAGTAAGGGAAATGCCGGTCTTGCTTAAAACCACAAATTAACATCATCCACACATGTAGTTATACATAACGTCATTAGCAGTACCTCCGGAGCAGTCGAGATACCCGCCTTGCTGCAAGGTCGGACCCCTCCCATTGCTAAAGAGCCCAATCGTGGCACCATGAACTACTCCAAGCCACCCGTGGCCGTGTTTACAGGGGCCCTCTACGGCGACAAGGAAATTGATGAGATGCGTCAGGTGTGTCAAGGAATTAGCTCTATTCCTTGGTTAAAGATGGATATGAGTGTGCCTAAGCCACCGCTCGGGCCGGGGTATGCGGAGCATGTCGTGCAGAGAATCAAGGAATGTATGAAGAAGATTGAAGCTGAGGGGAAGTTGGAGCAAGATGGCGTCTGGCTTTATTAAAGGACAGAGGAGAGAGTGTGTGAGTAAAATGCGTATATGGTGAGCCGTGGGTTACCATAAAGAATCATGTAACTATGCAGTATGACAATGTATGGTGTCCTTGTTGGCAGCCTTGCTCCCTCTCTCTCAGTCATCAGCTGAATTTAACCTGTGGTTTCTATGTTATCCATTTGCCTGTCCCTATGGTATTCTATAATATTGTAATAAATTAGTAGCTACTTCTCTATCAAGGTAGTGTATAAACATAGCGTAATATGTGGGTATACCTTTGGTATGGTTGGTAACATATCTCGCTGCCGACGTGCTATGATCCCAAGCAGTCACATCACTTGGACTGCCTGATAACTCATCTATGGATGCCTTGAGCGCTATGGTCCTGACAGCCATCTTCTACCGATGTATGAACGTGTATAATTTCTATTGGTTGAGGGGTATGGGAAAAGTGACACGGAAGTAGAGGGAAAGGCGACCGGGCAAAATTAGCATGCAATAGAGAGGGACATTTCCAATGACAAAACGCTAGAGTAGTTCCAAGCCTGGTAATAGGTCGCCTACGTTCTTCAAGACTTCAGATCCGAACCGCAATAAATCCATGGAACAACAGGACGTAAAATAGTGTGGTTGAGAAGAGCTCCAGCACGACATAGCTTGCCAAAGTGAGGTGAAAAGCCATTATAAGTTCGATCGCTGACTCCGTTCAATCACCCACCTCATGGCAGATACCATACCCTGCACATCCGCCACGGACCGCGGAAGGCCATGGATAGCGCTATGCTCGAAGGATCGTCGCCCCTTAGGGAGACAAAAGCTCTCAGTCAACAATGAGCACCGTCTCAACGCCGGTGGATCATTCTTCGCACGAACATGAAGGGTTGGAAACGGTAGACGCGGTTTGTACAGATCTGGATGCAACGCGCATGGGACCTCTAACGGCTGGCGATCCAGAAAGCTCATACGGGACTTACGGATGATGGGCTCCAGTACATCGATGACCTCGGCCAGCACCTTGGCAGCAGCTTGAGCCGGTCCTGGGAGCTGAGATAGCTGGTCGTCTTGACCGGAGCGAAGACGTTGTTCGTCCTCCGGAGAGAGTGACCCAAACACGGATCGGTAGTAGTCTGGGTCTGTTGCAATTGTTGGTACTGTCGAGCAGAAAATCCCAAATCGGACGGGAAGAGGCTTTTCTGGATTCTTGACCATCTGCTCAAGCAGATAAGCGATTAAAACCGAAGCCCCCTGGCTAAAGCCAAAGACCCCGTCGAAGGGTCCTTGGTTCTGAAATGCTTCTTCAACCAAAGCATGAGCGGCCCTCATGCTGACAGGATCGAAGTCTGTCGAGTAGCAGAGGTAGGGGCCAGGGGCGGAGGGCACAATGCCTAACGGATTTGTTAATGTTTACGCAACACCAGCTAGAAAGTTTGGCTACAATGGACTCACCACCTGGATCGGGATGACAAATTACTTTCCCTCCCAGAAAATGAAACTCCCAGCTAGGATCACATACTTTCTTCAACTTCGACATGTGGGACTTCATGAGATCGGGGCTTGTCCCGTAGCCATGGAGACAGAGTATCCTCATGTTATCTGGTTGAGTACTTTTTGGAAGGCAGTGTATAGTTCAACGTGCGACAGTAGCAATGCCAGGTCGAAGAATGGTGCCTAGGTAGATAAATATAAGAATCCGGTGAATTCCGCTGAGCGATTGACTGTCTGCCGGATCATTTCAAGAATAGATCGCTGACGTGGCGATGACTGAGAAAGTTTATATATTCTATCCTCCAATTAAACTTCATCGAGAATAGTAGGAGTTCTGTGCAGTGATTGAAATATTAAGATCTGTGTAACAGCCCTACGTGAGAGACTATGGGAGGAGCTGAATTGTGGGCCGGCCGCAAGGGGGATGGTTTCTGGTGTCCTCACGTATTATGCAGATCGCTCTCGACGACTTGGCACCGGGTTTTGAGACTCATTTTAGATACCAGGGTTTGGTAGGAACGATAAGATATCTAGTCCTGTGTAAGTTGAATATGCGCGAAAGAAAAATCATACGACCTTAACGGATCAAGGGAAGTTGACCACCCAAATCAAACAGAATTTGCAGTGAAATGTTGGAAAATAGGCAATTAGACAGTAATCAGGGCAATAATTGCACCTTACACGCTAGCCCAAAGTTTAGGCCCACCTAGATAGAAGAAATAGCGGTATAGGGGTTAAACCAAGCTACTTCTTCACCCTGTGGAGCAGCATGAGTCCCAGGAACGCTTTGCCTGAGCTGAGTGTGAAGAATAAGCATGCAAATAAAACGCCAATCTGCGAAACCGATCTCTAGCCGAGTGATCTGCAACAAAAAAAAATCGATATCATCTAACTCCACACCGTCTCACATCCGACTTCGTGTGCCACTTAAAACCACCAAGTCAGCTCAGTCTTTTCAACCACCTAGGTGTGGCGTAACGAAATCATGTTCGCACCCCACTTGCATAGTTCCAGGTTCCTCGTCTCAATCAGAATCAGTATGCCCAGGACGTGACTTGATGATCTCTTGATGGTCTGGAATTGACAATGGCTGTCCTCAACTTGTGTAATTCGCATGGTGGACAGCAAACTAACAGCGGCATTTGAATGTGCATAAACTCCACCATGCAGAAGTTCGGTGCAGTCTTTGACAATATTAATTTCAAACTAAGTCGCTCCCCCACGGTGATCATCGATGAATTTTGACAAATCATATACAATATCATCAATTATAGTCAAGGAATGACATTTCAACTTGATCATCCCGAGAAACCGTTCCTCTCTAACCTAGATCAAATCTTCCATACCTCTTCCTTTCTACCTTTAAGTAGTCGCGTCCACATGAAAAGAATGGTTCCCACTACCAACGTAATAGCACTGAAAAGTTGTGCTTTCCAGAATACTGCGTGCTCCAAATCCAACAACGCCCCCGCAATAGGGTTACCAATAAGCAGCCCTGTACCCGCAAAGGTAAAAGACATTCCCAGTCGGGTGCCAATGATGCTGACATTTGGGGTCAGCCGCGCCACAATCGTAGGCGGTATAGAGACAATTGCTCCTGAACTGAATCCGTAGAGACAGGCAAAGACAATTGCGCCGGCTTCATTCCGTATACCGATCCATGCAAAAGCTAGGATCGTGGCGATTAAGCTGATTGGAACGAGGGTATTGAGACATCCAATGCGGTCCGCAAGAAATCCAGGCATAATGCGCCCAAAGACAGAGGCAGCATTCAGAATGGCGATACTGTAAAATCCAATATCGGCATCGGAGTGGAGGAAGGAGGTAAAGTATGTTGGGAGGTAGAAGAACGCGAAGTATAACCCGACGAAAGAAAAGAAGAGCCCACAATTGAAAATCAAATATGGGGTTTCGAAGAACGCAGCCTTTAGATCAATCCGTGATGTAGTCTCCTTGGAAGGCGAGGGGCGCATCTTCATTACAGCCAACGAGAAAGATAGCCCGGCTAGGACAACGAAGGCAATAATACGAGTTGTCCAGTCAAATCCAACTGGTTCGATCAGCTTGTGAAACATAATAGGGTAGATCACAGCGCCTATAGACCATTAGCATATTCATATCGTTAGTTCCAAACGAGAGCATTTACCGATACTACCACCGGAAGCAGTGACACCCGTCGCTATCGCGCGCCGCGAGGTGAAGTAGGTGGCCACAATAGCAATACTCGGAAGAAACAGAAAGGCACAGCCAATTCCCACTACCACGCCATGGGCGAGAAAGACCTGGTAGTACTTTGTTGACAAGGAAGTCATCATCAAACCAAATACTACAAGGAATGAGCCTATTGCAATGAGGCTTTTGAGGTATCCCTTATCGAAAACAGGGCCAACAATAACTCCCACGAGAAAGAGAAGGAAACCCTGCATGGTGCCAATCCAAGAAATGGAGGATGGCGAATGGCTAGGGAGGAGAGTTTCTTCATAGTAGCTTTGGAATACGCCGAAGGTATTCACCACTCCCCTACACATACGTGTAAGAGAAATAAGCAATATGGTATCAGAGGCATCATGACTGAGCTTACCAAGAATTAAAGAACAGAAAGAATGCCCCCGCTACCTGAAGCCAGGCAACAACTCCTCCATTTGGTGGTGGGGAGGGGGTTAACGGTTGCTCCGGTGCGCGTTCTTGGGCTTCATACGCTTCAGGTCCAGCTACAGGCACCAGTGAGGGCGGTTCTAGTGGCAACCCGTCTTTGTCAGACTGGACTGACATGATTTGATAGGATTGAAACCGAGCTCAGAATTGTGATTTCCAACAAAGACAGGAGCGAGTTGCCACTCGAAAAGACACAAGGTATTAAGTGTGCGCTAAGGAAATAAACAAGATAGAGAGAAAGAGAGCGAGCAAAAAGGGATATCTGTAAATATTAACAATAGCACCACTGCTGCTGTTAGGAGAAGCCACACCTTAGAAAGATGTGATTTGAAATTAAATAGAACACCGCCGAGCTAATGCTTTCCTTCGCAGCATGCCCATGCCCGCAGATCAGTTATTTTTATATGAAGGATCGCCCACGTTCCACAAAACTTAAATGAAAGTTCTAGCATGTGCATGATCGAGGTAGCATTTGGTGTCTTGGTCGGCGGAGACAATTATAGGCAAGGAGTGAATTTAGTAGACCCAAATGGATCTTCTGATTAGAGCATGAAAGGGAGTATGTAATTAGAACATATGTGAATGTTATTGTAGGTTAAGATTCGAATAGCATTCAGAATAACATAACAACTTCCCGTATGATTTTGATTCACGCGAAACGGTATATATTGAACTCGGCTTTACTGTAGCATGTAATGACAATGGGAGAAAAAAAAAAAAACAATGACTCGCTGACCTGCACATGCACATGCCACGGCCCCTCACAAACATAAACAAACGCAAAAGGTCAACGCTAAGCGCAGAAATGTCCAACACCGCGACCGACCATAAACAATGCACTTCTCAACTCTACCACTCATCGTCATCGTCGTGTTTGCCCTGCATCGCGCTTTGTCGTGCCCGCAGTGCCTCGGCCAAACCGCCTGCCAGGCTGGCATTCGATGCGCTGTTAGGCGTGCCGCGGCCGCTGGCGCCTGATGAGTCGCCTGATTGCATGCTCACGGCGCTATCCCGGGGAGCGGGCGGGGGCGCGGGTTTGCGTCCGGCCATGTTGGGTCGCTTGGCTGGGGGAGCGGGTGGGGCGGGCTTAGTCTTGGCAGCTGCAGCGGCTCCAGCGCCATTTGGAATAGGGCTGGGGGTTGCGCGGGGTGCCATGGGAGGTGGGGGTGGAATGGGCTTTGGCGCGGGAGCGACGGCTACTTCTTCGAGGTAGGATTCGGGTGTCCATCCTTGCGCCGAGGTTGTTGTGTTCTTACACAGCCACCATCCTAGGACAAGTTAGTTATGACCAAAACGAAGTATGCTATGGGTACGTACCATTTCCTTCCTTGGATACAATCTCGACAATTTCGCCCTTGACAATGGAAAGCTCATTGGCCCGGTCGCTGTTGTAGTCATACTTGACCTTTGCGGAGGGCTTTCTGGAGGCTGGAGGTGGTGCCGCAGGGGGAGGTGGTGGAGGAGCCCTCGCGGAGCCAGAGGATCTCACGGAGCTATAAGATTCGTTGCGAGAGTGTGCAGCGGCGGCAGCAGCCACAGGCTGAGGCACGATGCGAGGTTGTGGCACGACGCGCGGCTGGGCAGCAGGCTGCGGTACCGCGGCAGGCTGTGGGGTAGACCGGGGCAGAGGCTGAGCGGCAGGGACAGGTCGGCGAGCAGCCTGAGACAATTTCGAAGGGCCGCCGCCGGGGCCACCAGGACGAAGTAGCTTGCCCTTTGTAACCGGGCGAGCAGCAACTGCCTTCGCTCGTGGAGTGGGTTTTGACACAGAGTTAGGAGGCTCACCAGCACTAGTGTGGATTGTGCTGCTTTTGTAGCTGTCGACATTTCCAGCAGCTGGATCTTTGACTGCCTTGACGGTTGCCAGCTTGCCAGGTTTCTTGTGGTATTCAATGGTTTCGCCAACCTTCAGAGTGAGAGAACCACGTAGGACAGTGGTGAGGTGAGTAAAGAACTCAGTTTTGAAGATACAGTTGATTAGCGGGTCAGGTTCTTGGGCCCCAATGACCAGCGAGAACCAGTCGTCCTTGAGATTCGAGGTGCTGACACTCTTGATGGCTCCAACCGGAATGGTTCGTTCCGCTGAAATGACAAGCTGGTTGTTTTCGATACTCTGTGCAACAATATAGACATGCCGACTCGTCAAGACAAGGATCCGGGGAACAGGTTTGCTAGAACGACCGAACTTAGACACCAAAAGCTCAGCACGGCAAGAGAAAATAACTTCATCTGAACCGCTGATGCCTGCACCGTTGCGGATCATTTCACCAGGGCCACCGGTATTCCCGACACCGAGATAATCGCCCAGGAAGCGACGAGAACCGAGAAGACTCATTCTCCGGCGTTCCTTGCGGCCCTGGAGTACCTGGTGTCCCTGGTCACGAACCTTGATGATTTCGAGTCCACCAGTCATGCGGCGCCAGAAGCGCTGGATACGGATCGCACATTCGATGCGGTAACGGAGGTAGTTTCTCCAGGCACGTTGAATGCGGATGGCCATGTTGTGCCAGTATTTGTCTCGCATGGCTTCCAATGCGAACAGTGTCTCAGGAGTCTTGACGAAAACCTTTGTGATACCCATCTGGTACTCCTCGGCAGGGATCCGGGTATCCTTCAAGATTTGCTTCGCGCCAGATTCCACGTCACCCGTCCATGTGTAGTCACCGGCATACGAAGTCTTCGGGGACAAGAGGTAGAATCGCTCGGTGAACTTGTCGAAGGTCTGACGGTAGGCAAAGCCAGCACGTCGAATGCGGACGTTCTCTTGGAGACCCAGGTACTTGATCTGATGCAGGACATTGCCGTGGGTGTATTCCCTGGGGGCCTTGTTATCGTTGGGTTTGATGGTACGGATATAAGATGGCTGCGCCTTCATGAGCGTGGCCACAAGGTCATTCGCGGATGCTTTGATCTTGTCACCGGCGGTGGGTGGGCGACGCTTGTCATCCTGGTTGACCTGGTTGGGGAATAGCGAGTGGACGAATTCGTTGCTGCTAGATTGGGCAAGGTTCAACAGGTCCTTCAACAGCTGATCCTTGTTCTTATCTGTCATTCCCTCCACGGCGTAGCTGACATCACCAGCATAGTGCTTGATGATGAACTGACCCTGGCGACCTTCGAAGTTGGGGTTCTGGGACAGGAAGTTGAGCCTGCCAACGAAAGTCTGATCAGCGGCACCGGAATCAGCGTGGGCAGTTGCACAGGCATCGTTCAAAGCGGCGAAGACCCCAGGGGGGCGCTTGTCCTCGATCAACGAGCACACCACCTTGTTGTCAAAGTATTCAATAGGAGTCCACTTGATCTGCTCGCGGGCATATTCATCTTGTTCTGCCTTGAGAGTCAATTGAATGAAAATCTGCTGCAGCTTTTCGTTGACATAGTTAATGCACAGCTGCTCGAAAGAGTTCTTCTCGAAGATTTCGAATCCGTAAATATCCAAGATACCAATCGAATTGGTGATAGAACCGCGAGCAGTCAGTGACTGGTTGACGCGCTCCACAATCCAATCGAACAGATTGAAATAAATTCCCTTGGCCAAAGCGTCCCGAACGGCGGAAGCTTGGACCCTGTTCAGCGGCACTTCATATACGGAGCCCCTGCGTCCTCCTCGGGCAGTCTCCATCAGACGAATAGTCAAAGCTTTGTTCACTTGAGCGGAATCCACCTCTAGCAGGTAGGCGACGAAATCAACAACTGACTGGTCGCTAATAGTAGCATTGCCAGAGTCGTCTTCGCTGAATTGGACATTTCCAATCCATAGAATAGCTGCTAACATGCGGAACACATTGTCCTGCTCCCCATCACTCATTCCAATCACCCTCATCGCATCCAGTGTATCCTTGAACTCGGCAACATCGTCGATTCCTGGCACATCGAAACACTTGGAACGGCTCGTATAGAGGTAAGACTGGGGTTGCTGAAGACCGAAACTGTCGCGGTACTTCTGTGGGGCACCCTTTGTGAGTTGGTAGAAGATGTGGAAATTTCGCTCATTCGTAATTTGTCCCACAACTCGCGACTTCTCCAGCAGATAATTCGTAATGTTGGCTCCGACCGGCTCACCGTTGGCATTGAACTCCAATTCTAGGTACTTTCCAAATCGGGACGAGTTGTTGTTGCGCAGCGTCTTCGCATTACCGAATGACTCCAGCAACGGGTTCGTGGCCAATACCATGTCTTTGGTCTGCTGAATAGATGAATCACCACCACCGGATACACTGGCAATGTATTGCATGATCCGCTTCGCGGCCTCGGTCTTTCCCGCACCAGACTCTCCAGAAATGATGACACACTGGTTGTCCTTGTAGGATTTCATATTGTAGTATGCGGACTCGGCGACTCCGAAGACATGGGGAGGAACTTCGAGACGGTTCTTGCCGCGATACGAATCGAGGACACTATCTGTGTAGATACCCACTGTAATGATCGCAAGTCTGTTAGCAAACAAGAAACCGAATCCTCTTCGCGGAGCAACTCACAGTCTCGGAAAGGGTTGACTGAGACCAACACATGGCCAATATAAGTCTAATAGTCTTCCGTTAGCCTGTACTCGTGTTCGCGCACAACCCCGCAGTCCGCGTGCGAGAGCGATCCCTTACATAAATCTCGTCGTGCTCGAACCGGAGCTTCAGATTGTCGTTGATGGCCTCGTTGGAGATCTTGCTGAGCAGAGTAAGATCTGACACACCAATCTCCTTCTTCTTGCTGCTCTCGAAGGCAGCCTTCCTGACCTTCGGCTTTCCCCCCGCTTGCCGGCCATCGCCAACATCTGCGACTGCTTTGGAGCGCCCAAAGCGGCTCTTCTTTTCGCCGCCAACGGGGCGTCGTGACTGACCCTATATCGCAACCACAGGGTCAGTTTGGTTGTTATCTGGTCATTGCGCAAGTAGGCCACCTACCATCTTGTGTCAACCTCTCGGGGGTTCTCGCGCCCAGGCGATAAATGTGAAATCTGACCTGTCAACCGAATGGGGGGAATTCTAGTGACAAGTTAAGAGTCAGGGAATTGAGAGTGAATAGAAAATAGTCTAGAACCAATTCTAGGTAGCTAGGTAATTGGTAAGAGGGAAGCAGGTGACTGGGCGGACTTACGTACAGCAAGTCAAACCGAAGCAAACAGCTGCGCCACAACAGGGTCCCTTTTTCTGGTTCCGTTGCTGCCTGAGGGGGCGAATTGGACATCAATTTACCCGGTTACTAAGAAATGATTGATTGTAAGATGTTTCTTATTGCTCAGTTGGATTTTTGTTCCGTGGCAATTCTTTTTTCTACGAACCTTCTCGGCCAGCCACGCGTCAGGGCTTGTGGCTCGTGCGGTTAAGAATAGATGCAACGACGTCATTGGGCGTCTATCCCTGGGGACAAATATACTCCTGCCTAACTGCGATTTTCATTGACCTAGGCCACCACAAATTACGTGAAGCCGTGGAATCGTATATATGTGTTGTACCCTCCATTTGCCATGCAATATCGCTGTTCATTGTTTAACTGTAGAAGAACCAACTCTCAGAGCGTGGACTGAGGCTACGTATCTAGGTTGATAGCTGTATTTGGAACATCTGAAAGGCAAGACATCCACGGCCGCAAATATCATGCTCAATAATATTATTGTGGTAAATCGTGGGTTTTGACGGAGTTCTGAATGAACTGATGAGTGATATTGAAAAACAGTGTTTCATGGACACAAAGGATACATATATATAGTACAAAAAAGCCAAGACAATGCCAAAGACTTGAAGGCAATGATATGAAAGCGATATCAGGGGTAAACATGTAGATGATCAAGAGATACGTTTATATCCATGTTATTCAAAGTAAGACTCACAACATCAGCAATTAACCTCTTCGGCAAGACTACGAAGAAAGAAACCGACTAATTTGTGTGGTCCCCTCCAGGACTAAAAGGTTGGACTCTTCGGACCCCGTGCAGCAGAGCAAACATTCAGTGAGAAAGAGCACTGACAAGCCGACGAAAGGATATGACGATGTGAATTGGATTGTAATCATACATGTTTAATCAAGAAAAAGGTCCACCGCTCATCCATAGAATATCGTGTTGACTCTCCCTGGGTGCAAATCCATGAGATCGAAGAAATTCCCTCTCGGAAAAGCGATCGGTCTTCTGGAATGCATGTACCTAGAGCTTCACTTTTTGGGCTGGGCTGCAAAGGAAAATCTCGAAGGCGGAAACGATGCAGGCACAGGTGCAGGCATAGGCGATTTAGGCCACAGTAGTTTATCTCCAGCGGTGTTGATTGGAATCTAATCGCGATAAATGAGAAAATGACCAATACAACGCAAGCCTTGTGATTCAATTATAACTTACCGGGTTCGCGCGCGAGACACCCTTCATGTAAGCACCTATGCAATCCAGGAGGTAGGATGCATCAGACACAACAAGTACAGGGGGCGGCTCTGCGAAGCCCAATGAAAGGCAGTGGTGTAGTGCACCGAGAGACTGTACTGCCTCGATCTGTTCGTTGCCGGATGATCTCGCATCCATCAGGTACACAATCACCCCAAGTGAGTTCTTGTTGGCATCAGTAAACTTCTGGATTGCAGTTGCAGTTTGTTGTCTTGTGGCTACGCTCAGCCGACTAGGGGTTAGCAAAAGCGCATTGAGCTTGATGGAGTGTATTTGGTGAAGTACGTCGAAGGTTGATAGGGTCCGGTTCTGGTAGGTGAGCTCGAAGTTGAAATCGGCATCTCTGGCAGCCCACAGAGCTTGAAGGGGAGTTAACATTTGGACCTTGCGAACGGGAGTCAAGGGAACCCACAACTAAAGTCTGTTTTCGGGGGCCCTGGTGAAGCTAGGGGACATGTTTAGCTCCAAATGTTGAGTAAATGGATAATGGATGATAGTAGTATACCTTCTTTCATTGTCCCCAGAGCAGTGAGGGTGGTAGACAGCCTGGCCCATTCATCGCGTTTCCGGAGTTCTGGGTTGAATTCACCCCGAAGACCAAGTGTTGGCGGAGGTGTAGTCGTAGTCATTCCGGCCGCGGACATGAAGCTAGATTGTGAACTGTCACTATCAGTCGTTCGAGGAGCTAGCGTAGATATGGGGATAAATGGCACTGATGAATTGAGCGGGCTTGCAGCGGAGCGAGGAGAGGGAGGGTTGTTAGAAGAAACAGATTGAGCACCCATAGCAAAGAGAGAAACAATAGAAACAAGGGATTAAAAAGAGAAGCTTTAGGCGCAAAGGATTGATGAATGAGAGAAGAGTCAAAGAGAAGAGTTGTTGCCTCTATGGACATGATGTGTGTATGTACATTTCAGGGAAGGAGCGGGGTGAATATCAACAAGTAACTCCGCCTTGCAACCCCTACCCTCGAAAACAAAACAGCTCCTTGTAATATTTCTAGTGGTCTGTTCAATGGGGTATCTTGATCGAATGTAAAAGCAAATGCACGCCTAACCTTATATAATAGGATATCGCTAGGTATGATACGAATATCAATCGAAATCAGCAATCACGAGCTTTTCGATGCAGATGATGGTGTTTGACCAGCCGATACAGCAGACTGGTCCGGAGTTTGGGTTGTAGGTGCAGCATTTTCTGTTGTGGGCTGGGTATTAGGCACAGATTCGGTCGTCGTCTCAGCGCTTTGACCAAAAGAAATGTACGAGGAAATGCGTGAGAGCCACCCCTGTGGGACTTCCGGGATATCCGACTCTGCGGGCTGTTCATAGATCTCAGGAGACAGAATCCTCTTCGTAGACAACTTGGGCAAGTCGCCGTGCTTTGCTCTTAGCTGGAGTAGCTCCTTTTCGAGTGCTACCAGAGCTTCACGAGCCGCCTGTTCGGATTGTTCCAGATCTGCCAATCTTCCCTCCACACCTTCCCGCCGTGTGCTTTCCTTATTCCGTGACCGCCACGACTCAAAAAGGATCAGGCCTCCAGCGACAAGGAAGAGGAAGGATTCGGAGATGAAGTTGGCACCGGACTCGATAGCTTTAGACTCGGAAAGGGGACGGATACGATAGTGATGGGGCTTGGCTGCCTCTTCTGCCGCAGCCTTGGCCTTGGCCTCTGCGTCCTCTGCGGCTTTGGTGTCGGCCGCGTTTCGGACGGTGGGGATTGTAGGCTTGTGTTTTCTAGCTTCGGCGGCGGCGGCGGCTTGGCGTTGTGAGGCAGCAGTATCGCGGATAGAGCCTAGTCGGAGACGCATATCGAATCGATGAAGAGCTTGGGCCATAGAGACGCAGATCTTGCGAAAGCGTTCATGTTCACGGGCCTGGGCTTTGATTTGAGACTGTGTGGGTCAGCCTATAGGTTTGGCAGGGTTGAGCTCGAGATTCAAGCTTACAGCGATGGGCTTGGACAAAGTCCGGATTGCCAAAGAGGAGAGCTTCAGTGTTAACGACATGGCTGGAGAATGGAGAGAGTGAGCATATGAAGCTTGAGTCACTTTCTTACCTCCGCGGTGCAGACCCCGGCGTGTGTTGATTACTCAGCACCACCTTCCCGGGCACCTAGGAAGAGGTACCAGCGGCGATTGGGAGGCTTATTTCCAACGTTTGCTTGGCAGTAACAATCCTAGTTGATGAAGGTTCGTACAATTTGATGTAATTACACATTGAACTTGGGATTTATACATATTGAAAATTTTGGGACCACTGTTTCCCTCCCACCCGTCAAGATGAGAGATAAACAAAAGCGGCACGGAAACCACGGGGTATATAGCCTTGGTCTATAGAGATCAACTATGTTCTCCGCAGATTTTGTTGGAGAATTGTTCAGGATGAAAATAGCACTTAAGCCTTGGATATTATCCCATAGATTATGCCAGTGAGATAGTTATGCCCAAAGACAGAGGACGTCTGGGCGTATGATTCAAATAGGGCTAGCCTTGTTCTTGTTCCAGTAAATGGGTGAAACCCACATGTGGAATTTATAACAGCTCGGAGACTTCCCGAGTGTGTGTATGTTGTACTCCGTACGGAGTACAGAGTAAATATTGCACCATTCTATTGCATGTTATTCCCCTCTCAATACATATTGCTTTTCCGTTGAAATTGCGACATTCTGCAATCAGTAATAAGCCAATCACCTCATGCATGTTATCTCAATTTACCCCATTACCCTCGAGACCCGCCAACTTCGCCTGAATGTCTCTCTTTAATATAATTCCCGTTACGCGAAAGCTCGGCTTTAACCCAACCAGGCAGATAAGCCAAAAATTAGCCTTCCCTCATCGACCAGTCAAATGGTGTGATTAGCTTACTTGCCCCTCTCTAGCGTGGAAATATTTTCTGTTTGGAAGACTTTGTTTCCTGCAACGACGCCATGGCAGGGGTATTCGAGGACCAAGAGAGTTCTACCAAGACAGGGAGTCGGTACATCATTCAAGATGTTCACGATGTAGAAGATCAACACTTCACCCCACAGTCGGGTCCATCGAACGCTGCCATCGTCGACGATGGGCAGATCGTTACCCAGTATGAACGCCAAAGTTTGATCCGGGGTCTGGGGCAACGCCATATTCAGATGATTGCCATTGCGGGCGCAATTGTATGCAAACCATTATGAACACGGTAACTTTATAACTGACCTAATATAGGGTACGGGTCTCTTTCTCGGTCTGGGTGGCTCGATCGCCACCGGTGGTCCTCTGGGTGCCTTGCTAGGCTACTTGTTTGTCGGCCTGGTAGTCTGCTGCATTCAATTTGCATTGGGAGAAGTCTCAGCGCTGCTACCAGTCACTGGTTCTTTTGTGCGACACGCAGAGATCTTGGTTGATCCCGCGCTGGCATTTGCGGTCGGCTGGAATGTCGTTTATGGATGCTTTATCAGTGTTCCGAGTGAGATCTCCGCCAGTGTGGTTCTTATCCAGTACTGGACGGATATCAATGCCGCCGTCTGGGTGACTATCCTCATAGTGGTGTCTGTGGTTGTCGCCGTCTCGTTGATCAGCGTCTATGGCGAGATTGAATTCATCTTCGCCATTCTTAAGATCCTGCTGGTGATTTTTGTGGTCATTCTCGGCCTTGTCATTGATCTTGGCGGTGTGCCGGGTGTGCCCCGACGAGGCTTCCACTACTGGAAAGACCCTGGCCCGTTCGTTGAGTATATTGCCACTGGGTCTTTGGGGCGATTCCTCGGATTCTGGGCTGTTATGACCAATGCAGTCTACTCGTTCGCAGGTGTAGAGTCTTTGGCCACCGCTGCTGGTGAAACAAAAAACCCGCGACAGAATATTCCCAAGGCCTGTAAAAGGGTATTTGCGCGAGTATCTATCTTTTACGTTGCTACTGTGCTCGTCGTGGGCATGCTGGTCTCTAGTGCCGATGAACGTCTTGGGTCAGACTCTGGTACTGCGGCCACGAGTCCGTTCGTCATTGCCGCCGGCGATGCGGGCATCAAGGCTATTCCTTCTGTCGTGAACGCCGTATGCTTGACCTCTGCGTGGTCTGCATCGAACCAGAGTATTCTCACGGGAACAAGAACTTTATATGGTCTTGCGGTCAAGGGCCATGCTCCAAAGATATTCCTGCGTACCACCAAGTGGGGAGTGCCATACATGTGTGTGTTGCTTCAGGTTGCCTTCTCCTTCCTGGCTTACATGTGTGTATCCAACAACGCCATGAATGTCTTCTGGTGGTTCGTTGATTTGACTGCGGCTGGCACCTTGGTCTCGTGGATCACCATCGCTTTCAACCACATTCGCTTGTTGCAAGCGCTGGATAAACAGGGTATATCACCAACAGAGTTGCCGTGGCATAATCGCATCACCAGTATGTATCACAAGCCCGATTTTAACATATCAGGTCTTGAGGAAATTCAATACTGACATTATTAAGGATACACAAGCTGGTTCGCGTTGGTCTCTTGTGTCGTCATTCTCCTTACTGGAGGATTCGTAGTTTTCACCACAGGAAATTGGGACCCTGCCTCATTTGTCTCATCGTATCTGTGAGTCCCCTCTTCGCAGCAATCTATTCAGTCTACTAATCTTGACATCAGGGATATTCCACTCGTCCTCTTTGCGTACGGGGGCTATAAGTTGATCCGCCGGACAGAGATCATTCCTCTGAATCTGGTGCCGGTTCAACAAGCGATAGAAGAAGCCAACAATGACCCGGAGAATGTGCCGATCAAGAAAGACAGCATATGGGCAAAGATGAATATTCTTTGGGGCTGACATACCTCCTACCCATAGCTAGGAGACTACCTGGTTTTGTTCAGGGGGTTTTGTTTGTGGCTAGAGGTAAGATAAGGAGATGTTATAGATCTTCAGATAGTCTAATATATCTAATTAACATAATAATAACATCCATGGCATTCTGCTTTACTCCTGCAGTTCCATGCAGTGTCATGTTGCTTTCATTGGGGCCTCACATGCCAGACCTTGTTTGCTAATTAGTCAAATGTAGGTAGGATGTATATATACTCTGCCAGAAATCCATTTTGGTTTCTGTCTTGCTCTTTGCCCCCTCATCAAGTTTTATCATTTATATTTACCACCTATCGCCATGGTTCTAGGTTGGGTGCCTATGTGTTATTATATGAGTGTCTGAAGGAAGAACCTTGGAATACCGTCTTTATACATGAATCAGTCAAGGCACAAGTAGACTGTGTAGCTAGACAGGGTGACTTGTCGAGCATGAACTACACTTGGCTTTATTTCTTGGGTGTCTTCAACCTCTTCTACTGCCTTCATATTGAATTTCTTTCCTCATCTCTCCTCCAGCGCCCCCATCAAGTGAATACGTGATTACATATATCAAATGGGACAACTCCCTGAGTGCCATGGCCAGCTGAACCGCTGTGTGCCCAGCAGTTAAATCGAAGTGAGATCGACTGGTTTATTCGCTTGGAATTGTGATATGGATGTGGTCCCACCTAGGTGAGGATATGAAAGCCCTGTTGGGAAGCCACCCTGTGGAACAGTACTTAACATATGATTTTACACAGCCATTTGGGATTGCAGGGTTTTCAAACACGTTCCACGACCGGGGCGCATAGGTCCTATATCCTACATATACCTCCAAACACAAACATATCGATTAATCTTTATAAATGGCACGATTACATCGCTCGGGTGAGTTCATTTTGTCCCTGTTTTTTGACTATTTGTACTAACTAGTATTTATTTATTAGGGGATTTATATAGACAACGCCCAGATAATAGCAGGGCCCCTGGCCGTGAGGGTGCCCGTGGTGTTGCCGTATGTACCTATCCCTGACATGGGTGTCACAAAAAGTCCAGCCATGTCTCATTTCGCCCTGAAGGCTCTGTGCTTGGAGTTCTTTGTGACCTTTGTCCTGGAACTTGGGTAGGTTTACCTTCGCGAGCTAATTGATTATAGCAGGAAGAAACTCAATCTTGCCACTCTGCAAGCAACGCAGATATTTACTGACCGATTGCCCTACCATCCTGGTCATTCATGGCCTTGGGCAGATGAGATGGCTCATGCTGTAAGTGCAAACTGGCTATTATTATGCTAATAGATACTCGAGGCAGACATGCTGATTGTGTACAGCATGATGACCATCACGGTTATACACATATGCTCCATCTCTCTGCCACCGAAAGGCCCACCCAATACCTAGTGGACTTCGATCGAACGGCCAGATTCGGACTACGCAGACGACACAAAACCCTGCATACACTGCCCTTTATTTACTTAGCCCGCGGCGGCATGTCCCTTGTCGGCCGCGCCCACGCCAGAAAGCTAGGGAATCTCACCCTGAAAACAGACGGAGCAGTCAAAAGTGCATCGGGGATGTTCAGCTTGGGACCAGTGATCGCCTCTTCCTGGTTTGCCAACATGCACAGCACCGTAACAATACTCTTCATATGGGATACCGAACGTCACTATAAAGAACGCCACTGCTTCCAAAGATTTGACTATTCGCTGTACTAAGACACCACAGCAACGTACGAATCCTCAGATTGGAGCAGTGCTTGCAAAGTGAACCCTCTACTTCTATTGCAAGATCTCATCCGGGTTCAGCGCCGGACCTCATGCAACACATGCAACACATGCTATAGCCGTACAGTGGCTACGCTAATGGCTCACGAGAAGAGGGACATATTATGATATATGCATCGTCATCAAGTGCCCGAACTGCAAAGCTCAAATCAATTACGTTGAGCTTCCTCGGCATTTCCTCACATGCGGAGTTGCGGTTTGTGATGCTTGCAACCGACAATTTGCTAATGCAGCCGCCCTCGAACAACGCGCAGCTGCTAGTTGCTTTATATAAAATCCAAAAGCGCTCAGCAAGTAACTCTCATGGCTTGAGTCTGAGCATTTGGAAGTCAAGCACACCGAAGTATTGGACAGGCCTGCCTGATACAGTGTCGATTGGTGATTTTGAATATTTTGGGAACTTCTAAAAGGTGACCTACGGGGTCAAATCTCACATGCTCAAATCTAACATGCTCAACTATCAACTATCAACTATCAACTATCACTTGCACTTGCACACGTGCAGTAACAGCTTGCTCCGTAAGCTGCACCTGCATCACCAATCCCCATGTACGTACCCAGTCCTAGATGCCGAGCTTATCACTGACGCCATCCATATCTTAGCATCGTCTCCCCCTCGGCTTAGTCGCACCACAAGCACTCCGATAGTCGCACATCTATCATCTCGATTTCCTCTACTCACAGTTCCGACTTAGAGGTACTCCCCACCTCGCAGCCAGCCACCGGTGTTATCACTCAGGTTGGCCGATTCTAAGACGCCCCTAAGATTGACCGAATGAACTACCTGATGACTGGTTTCCCTAATACCTTGACCCCACCCTACGCTTTACCAAGTTCGGCACCGATGAGATTTGCCTCTACCACATCCTATGTGTTGTCTTTGATAGTACGAAAGCTCCCCCGAGTACGTTGAGAATCCTGTGGCTGTGAATGAGGCTCTCGAAACAACCCCTGAAGTCCTGGAAGCAAACCCCCGAGTTCCAGGAGCTCAATTCCATCCTTAAGCTCGTCTTCAACGCCCATGAAGTCACCAAGGTGGTGGGCGTCCGTTCTGTAAGCCGGGCCCTAGGTCTACCTGTCAGCGGTGTGCTGTTGAGAACGTCATCTGCTTCCGCGCATAAGACTCCACCCACTATGACAAGCGACATGAGACCTGCTCGTTGATTGCACGGAGTGCTGGGGTGGAAGAAGTGGCACTGCGGCGTCAGAGATACTAAATCATCAGGCAGTTATGGGATTGTCATTTCAAATACCAGGGGGGAATGGATTGTGCTGTGAACTGCCTGAAGGGGAAAAGGATGGACTTTCCTCATCGCCATCAGATACATTTATGTTAATAATATCGCTATTCCTCCGTCAACGCTTTGGGACATAGACAGAATATTGTCCTCCATATAACCGATAGCTCGATGAAAGGGTTTCTAGTCAAACTAGAATATGATATTCTATGCTGTGCTAGTTGTTATAGGGTTTAAGTTGGAGGAATATAGTGTCAAGACGCGGTAGTAATACGGTTCATGCTCAAAGTATAAGGCACACGACATGAAGCAAGCGGCTGTCTTAGAGGCTAGTGTAGGATCCACTCTCAAAAGCATACCCACCAGACACGCAATCCATTCAAGAAGAGTGCCTACATGGATCTCTCAAGGGTAGGTAATCATGAGAGCATTACAGATATGGAGTAGCTACTGAACGTTCATGCTATCGTATTACTTTCTAACGTACTATGTTTCATTGTGAACTATTAAAGTAAGTTTGTAAAGTTTGTCGTCAAGTAAACAAACCAGAATATATCGCGGGAACACATACAACCAAATATAAAGCCCTAGCAACGCACCGAGATTTAACCGAACGGTTAATCCTAAACAGACTATCTTGATAACTTTAGATAAAGCTATATATGCAGGTATTTAAATCAGAAAAAAGAAAAGAAAAAAGAAAAACGTATCCCCCAGACAATCAAAATGCGTGGGGAGGACCGAGGACCCTCACGTGACCTGCGGGCCAACGGTGTTTATCGATTACCGTTTTGAGCAAACTGTTATGGTCCGACTCTTTCTACTCTTCATCCTCCCCCAACCCTCGATTGAGGCGTCGTTATTTGCTTTCCGAGCTTTGTACATTTTTGCTTCATTAGCGCTTTGCATTTGGGTAAGTTCCATCTCTCATTTCCTATGTTCCGTTCTCAACTGAACGGCGCTTCGGCTTCCCGACAGTGGAGCGAATTCTGACTTGATTGTTACAGGGATACAAACATTGCCGGAACTTGATACCCTTCAAACCCTCACATGGTCGATGTTTTTAATGATCTTCACGCTCGATACCCCCTCCGCTGCACGCCTCCAACTACCGATATTATCCTAATTCGCCTGCCATAAAAAGACGACCCGCCAATAATGGAGGCCCTCTCCCCGCGCACAACGAACCAGATGATCAAACCGAAGCTGGCCATGGATCGTAAAGCGTTTGAGAAAAATGCCGTGCTTCCAAATAACAAGCAAAAGCTTGCAACATCCAAAAGCTACGCCGATCCTCCACCGTCAATAGTCTCAGAGCCGGAAGATGGCGGGGAGCGATACTCAATAGGCGCATTCTTGGGGAAAGGTGGTTTTGCAGTTTGTTATGAGGGTTCATTGGCTCGCAATGGCCGTGTGTACGCCATGAAGGTCGTCAAGTCAGCGATGCCCCAAAAAAAGATGGAGGAGAAGGTATGCTGAGGCTCCGGATACAGACCGACCATTTGACAGTACCTAAATTTTTGTCGCAGTTTCGAACCGAACTTCAGATCCACTCTAAAATGCGCCATCCTTTCATCGTCCAGTTCTACCGCGCATTCGCATTCGAATCTAGCACCTATGTGGTCCTGGAGTTATGTCCAAATGGGTCTGTGATGGATATGTTTCGGAAACGACGCTGTTTCAGCTTGCCAGAAGTGCGACGGTATATGATTCAGCTTTGCGCAGCGGTAAAATATCTACACAAACGTTTCGTCGCTCATCGCGACCTGAAGATGGGAAACCTGTTCCTCGATCACAACATGAACATCAAGGTTGGAGATTTCGGTCTGGCGGCTATGATTCTGTCCGACAAAGATGCCAAGCGACGGAATACGCTATGCGGTACACCCAACTATATCGCCCCCGAAGTTTTGGACAAGAGCAAAGGCGGCCATACACAGAAAGTTGACATTTGGTCCGTGGGTGTAATATGGTAAGAACGCCGCGATCTTGCCGTGAAGTTATTGAGCTAATTTCGTACCTTTAGCTTTGCCATGCTCGCTGGACACTTACCATTTCAATCAAAAACGCAAGATGAGGTTTACAAGAAAGTCCAGAACTTGAATTATGTCTGGCCCAAAGAATCGGACTCCGGCAATTACATCCCCGAGGAAGCAAAAGATCTAGTCAGTCGTTGTTTGAACCTAGTGGACGAGGAGCGACCAGACCCAGACGATATTGTTGAGCACCCATTCTTCAACATGTACGATGGCTGCATCCCTCGTCAACTGGACCCCTCATGCCGATTTAACAAACCACTGTGGCTTAAGGACGCCTCACCTCAAGGTGATTGCGTGGTAAGTGGATACGGCTTGGACTCGGATGAGAAGCTCCGCGCCTATGTGTACCAAGTGGATGACCCCGCCCAGCGATATCATTCCTGCAAAGCCGCCTTCTACTCACTCTGCGGGGTAGGACGCAAACCTGACGGGACGGCTCGGAAATCCGTTGGGAGAAACTGCTCGAAGTCGGCATTTTCTGAGTGTGATGTGGAGGATTCTAGAGGTCTACGACCTATAATACCCTTGTCACCAGATTATGTTTACCGATGGCCCCATGACGTTGAAGGAGACTGGTGTCTCCTGGAGAGTTCCCGAAAGGTAATCCGCAGCGAGGAGGCAATTCTTAACAGCAGCACTATGTCCCAGCGGAGCGTTTCCATCCGTCCCAACCCTATGGCAGCGTCCCGTACCAATGCCGCTCTTGCCGCTGCTCAACAGCGCCGAATGGAAGGACAGAGCCATGCCGCAACCCTACGTCAGCAAGCTCGAGTGCCCCCAATCTCTCCCCGCAGGACGCCTGGAATCAGCGATCCCGCTGTTTTGTCGTCTAGACCATATCGAGATATCCCACCAGCCGAGCCGAAACCTCTTGTAGCTGCGGGAGTACCAAGTGGAGGCCTGGCAGAGCGTCCTATCAGGACACGAAGAATGGTATCTGCATCCCAAGCAACGACACTGCGTAGCAAGGAGAAGGATATTGTCCCACAATTAGCCAAATCCACAAGCATGCCATCAGGCTTGACTGTAGGCAAAACACGCTCTCAGTCTCGCAGATTGGCAGCCGCTGACCAGGAGTTGATGCAGCCTTCCATCTCAACCAGAGAACGGCAACCATCCGCCAGGCCGGATGAGCGAAACGTGATCACCCGTCAGACATCCCTGCGGTCTACATCAAGAGCAGACCTTAACGCTAGTGTCGGACGAGGCGAAAAACGGAGAGAAAGCCCCATCGAAGAATCTGCTCGATCTTCATTGGCACAGTCAAAGTCTTCCGCTGAATCTAATGGACTAGGTCGGTCAGACTCCAATGGAATCGCTCGCTCTAACAGCAAGACGGCTGGTAGCAGGGCACGCTCTAGCTTGGGGCTCAGTCCTCTATTTCACACAGAGGATGCCTCCAAGCTTCTACCTAGAACTTCGTTGACCGAAGTTAACACTGACTTGCGTCTCATGCTGACCAACCTGGTCAACCATGCACCAAGTAGGCGCCGAGGGGGAGCGCGAAAACAGCCTCACGCCTACGTCATCAAATGGGTCGACTACACCAACCGTTATGGTATTGGGTATGTTCTGGATGATGGCAGCGTCGGATGTGTTTTCAAGGGAGAGAATGGGCAACCGGCCACGAGTGTTGTGATTCGAGATGGCGAGAGACATATCCGCCGAAAAGCGCGTAGCGTCGTGGATGGCAAACAACAACCGATTTACTACTCTGAGGCTGATCAGTTAGTTCCTCGCACTGGAAACTTGGTTGAGTTTTATGAGAACCGTGATGATGAGTTGCTAGGATGCCGCGGCATCCGACGAGCATTAATCCCGCCCTCACTCTTCGATGTTAAAACCTCCAAGGCAATGAGACTTCGCTCCAACACAGGAAACGAGGTTGAACGAGCCGATGCAGAGAAAATCAAGCGCATGAAACTCGTGGATCAGTTCGGTAAATACATGATCGGAGCGCTTGGTCGCCATGGTGACGAAGGCATCATGGACGAAGACCTGCCTGAACACAACAGTGCCCAGTTTGTCAAGTTTTACCAGCGCCTGGGTAATGTTGGCATCTGGGGTTTTGGAGACGGAGCCTTCCAATTCAACTTCCCCGATCACACAAAGCTAGTGATCTCGCCCGGCCGCACCCGTAGCTCATCCCCCTGGATCGACTTCTACCATCTCTCGTCCTCCGCTGCTCGATTCTTCGCCGCCAAAGGCAAGATGCACCCAGCAGGATTTGACACTCGCGCCGTGGCCTCCGACGAGGCTGCCACGTTCCTCAGTATCGCGAACGGAGATTCCATCAATTCCACCGAAGACCGTATCCGGGATATCCTTGATGCGAACTCCTTCATCCAGAAAATCGCCTTCATCAAAGATACCCTCAGAATTTGGATTAAGTTCGGTCGACTTGGAGGCCGCCCACCGCCGATTGACTCTGTTTCTTCTAATGAATCCTTGCCCGACGAAGCGTTCTGGCAAGGAACGCAGGAGCGCTCGCAGCCCAATAGCCCCGGAACGAAGTTTGTCTGGGTGACTGTCGGAGCACCGGATGGCGATGGTCACTATCGGTCTATGATGCTCAAAGATAGTGACCGGGAGCCAAAACACGTTCCAGCTGGGATGGAATATGACAGAGATATGGATCTACTCAAAGACCGGCTACGTGCACTTGGTCGTTGATTGAATCTGCCTTTTCTCCTTCTGCTATTTATCATGTCCACTTTACGACGTCACGACCTTTTGTTTTTGTTTCTGGTGTTATACTTTATGTTTATTCTCGTGACACGAGATCACGAATGTTTCAAGTCCAACATCCCAAGTTGTCAATAATCTTTGCTCAACACCGTTTTTATTTCTTTCGGCTACCTGCAGCAACGTACATGCCATGCATTTCCTTGTATCACTGCCCTATGCGGTGACCCTCAACCTTGCCAGCCCGTACGCTTAAACCCCCTTCCTGTAATCGGGATCATTCCTATTGTACTGCTTCTTCACTCTCTGTCGGTTGAAACTCCTCACGGCCTAACAAAATTGCTGCCATGGTGCGGGGTGGTAATACTTATAATCATCTGTAGAAGCGTTCCTGAACGAGCGTCCAAACAACAGCTTGCATCGCTGGTTTGATAAACTCTCATAAAACCTTAAATTACATGTAGATACCCACTCTCTCACCTATAATGAACTTGAACTGTGATGCAGAGAACCTAAATGGAGATTTCAATTATCAACATCGATAAATGTCATTACTTTGTACATTATAGACCTTCCTCCAATGAATCATGTCAAGAAAGAACATCCACTACCACGCCCAAGGTCGAGGCTCCGTGACAACTCTCCGGTCTGTCCGCATCTCCAAGTCCTTCAAACTGTTGATAGATTCATCATCATCACGAAGACCTTGGTTCGTTTCCAATGCACGATCAAGATCATAATGTTCAGTCAAGAGGCTGATCACCATTGCCACAGCAGACAGCCCACAGCAGACTATCCACACTGTGCGTAAACTGTCTGTATACGCTTCCTTGAGATTTGCCTTATCAGCGCCATCCGCCATTGCCTTGATGACTTGGACCAACCCCGCTGCATCCTTGCTGTACGCCTCAGCCATAGGAGCCAAAGCAGAATACCGTGAGATATTGGCGAACATGCGGTTCTGGAAGACCACACCACCGACAGCAACGCCGATCGCTTGACCAAGAGCTCGGAAGAAACTAAACATGGCAACTGCAATAGCGAGGTTCTCGGGGTCCGCCGAAGCTTGCACTGCATAGCCAAGAGATGGGAAGAGGATACCCAATCCAAGGCCGGGCACGATGTTGAGGAAGATCCAACCGACCATGCTGGTATCCACCTTGATCAGACACATCAAACCAAGTCCGACAGTTGAAAAGGCCCATCCAAGCCAGACAGCCCATCGGTAGCTGCCTGTTACCGTGATCAGGATACCAGCTACCATTCCACTTGGAGCCACGGTGAATGTCTCGGGGAATAAAGCAACACCCGAGATAATAGGGCTATACTCCTTCACTGCCTCATAATACAAAGGGAGGTAATAGAGGGCACACCATAGGATCAAGCCCTGCAAAACACTCCCAATGAATGAAGCTACTGCGGTGCGATTTTGGAATATCACTGGCGGAACAATCGGATCGGTGGCGAAGTAAGTCTCGTAGAATGCGAAAATGATCAGCCCGACACCTCCTACGCAAAGAGGTACAAGAGTGTGCCACGAGTTCCAGTCGTATGAAATACCACCCCAGCTGAGGGGAATCAAGAAGGATGACATGCTTCCAACAAATAGGACGGTGCCGAAATAATCGATCCGACGGAGCTTCTCGACTAGTGAACTCGGTGCAAGTTTGAGGTTCAAGAATAGGATGACGAGAATTCCGCCAACCCCGATAAAGGGGAAGTTGATATAGAAGATCCACCTCTTCTCATGATTAGCATGGATAATTGCGGGTTCACCGTAGACCAACTTACCCAAGACACATTTTCGGAAAATCCACCACCAAGAATAGGTCCTGTCACGGATCCAACACTCCACATTGCACTAAGAATACCGAAGTACTGACCACGCCATCGTAGAGGGACAAGATCTGTTATGATGACCTCACTTAGGGATATAATACCACCTCCACCGACACCTTGGATCGATCGACCGATCAACATGTAGGTAAAATCATTGGCGATTGCGGCGATTATAGCGCCGACACAGAAGAATATGAGCGAGATAATTATCATAGGTCGACGGCCGAAAATATTCGAGAAGGATGCGAAGCTTGGTTGGAAAACTATACTAGTGTTAAATGGGTTGATCTTTATCGTTCTAAAACATAATACCACTTACCCGTTGAGCATAGTAGGAACGAAGTTCCACTCCAAAATGCTTCGATGGCCGTTCCATTGAGTTCTTTTGCAATTTCCTGGGCCGGGTAAGCTTTGAGACCTCAAATCCTGTTGTTGCAACACTCACAGGTAAAGCAACAGATAGCGAAGTGCCATCCAAAGCGGCCATCAAGGTAAGAACAGACAAAGTAAAGAAGACTAGGATTCCCCTTCGACCCAGAGCAAATTTCTCCTCGTCGACCTTTCTTCTCCGTTTCACCACTGTGGATGCTCTGCTCATATTATCGTCATATTCAGACCTTCCGGGTCTATAAAATGGGAAATCGGAGTCCGCCATGGCGAAGGCTAACGATGACGATGACGATCTAGCAGTGGGAATATGAGTGAAATGTTAATAATTGAGCTCACTGGTTGTAGAGCCTCTATTGGAGAATAAAAACGGAAATTGAAATGGGCATCCGCATTGTAGATAGATAAATAACATCTAGTATAACACATGTCCCTCCACGCGGAGTTACCAACATGCCATATAAAGTTTAGAATAGGACGAAATATCACACCGTCGTAATTCAAAAACCCCCGACTCCGCTGGATATGACCTGCAATTTTATGTTCTACACGGGGAGATTAATCTCAAGGGTCTCCAAGGTAGCCCTAGTTGGGGTTCGAATACGATTGCAGCAGCCCAGTTGGGTTGCCAAGAGTCGGCACAATTCCTCGCCGTCTCACCAGTCGGGGCCGGGTAGTTGCATGGATTTCATGGATTTCGTGATTATTTATTATTTATTGGAGTTTGATTTTCATTTCTTATTTTGGTATTATGCCGCCCTCTGGTTGGGATTTTGATGGCCTAGGCTTATTTCGTGGGATCTTAATCGTGGCTATCCCTACATCGGCTGACTCCATTAGAGACTGAAATACGTTGCTACGCCTTATGATATCATGAGCCTGAACTTTGAATACGATAACTATCGAGTTATCGGGCCGTGAGTCCCAAAATATCCCGTCTTTACATTCGTACCACACGAACAGGTCATAATGCTTAGTTGTCGTAAGTGTTGAAAAATGTCTTGATTCTGAAGATCTGACATTCTGGCCAGATTGAAATATCCCTAGTCAGCATTTAAATAGCTGGACCTCGCATCGAATTCCCATTCTCAAATGATCGGGAGTATAAGACCCAGCAAAAGCTCTCGGGGTCACCCCGCATTTTCTCAAGTCAAACCCACCAATACTAATTGATGCATTCTCTGAGACCTAAGAGAGACATTTCAAACACCCATTTATCTCATATCTTAGGAAGCATTTTGCAGTCGCTGCCACTCGACGCGAACAATATCCGGTAGTTCATCCACCAGACTGGGCCGTGAGGGATTCCACGCCAGGATCTCGCGTGCCCGCTGTGAGCGACCACGAGAGTTCATCCCCCAACTGAGAGATTCATATCCTGCATGCTTCTTGGCGCTCTCGGGGTCAAGTGCCTCCATCTTTGCCTCGGGCAGGTACCCTAGCTTTGTGGCTGCTTCTGCTGTAGCTTGAGCTAGCTCACCCCAGCAGTGTTCGCCGTTTTCAGTTAGGTAGTAGGCCTTAGGACCCCAGAGCCCGTCATCAGTTCGGCCTGCAATACCTGCGTCGATAAGTAGAGCATAAACGTCACTCAGGTCGTGGACGTGGACGTGATTCGAAATTGACTGGCCGGCGCCAATTATCGGGCCCTTCTGGCGACGGAGTGTCATGTTGGCCAAAACGTATACTTGGCGCGAATGTTGGTTAACTGGACCTCTTCCTTTGCCTGTTGAAGATTTAGTACTTTTTTTTCTCTTGTGTAGATATTAGTAAATGCGTACCGTAGATCGTAGGCGGACAAACGAGCGCCGTTTTGAGTACATCGGCATGTTGGGTTCCAGCTTCAAGGACGAGCTGGTCAACATTCCGATGAAATGCGTGGTCTGGCAGATTGAGTAATTCATCCACTCCATCCCAGTCATTGTACACATGCTCGCTTTTATTTCCATATTCGCTTTTGTCGCTGTCCTCCCATGTCAGGATGCCAGTTCCCCCGGTGTGTAGCAAGTAACCTGGGGTTTCCTTGGTATGGCCGGCAACCAAACCGGCAATTATGGCTTTTGCGGCTCCCACATGGTCTGACGCATCTGCAGTGTCTTTTTTGCAGGGGTAAGCAGTGCCCAGATAATATTATGCTTGTCTAGCGTTGAGTTGGATACTTACGCAACACGACGTCTGCGGCGGCACTTTCTCGTTCCAGCAAGGCTGAGTCGTCCAGATCTCCGATTACGATGCGGACAAATGGGTATTGGGCTTTCACCTGTTCGGCCTTTTCGGTGGTGCGAACAAGAGTGGAATATGAGAACTCTGGGTGGTTGGCAACAAGCGTGGCTAGGCAGTCGCCGCCGATGTAGCCCGTGGCACCGGTTCTGAGAGGTTGTCAGGGAAATGTTTTCCAAATCAAGACCTGAGCCTCACATGAATAGTTTGGTCATTTTGTGTATATTCAAGGAGATGAAAGTGAGAAGTTCAACGTCATAGGTTCCCCGCAAAAGGCGAATACTGCAAGCGGAGTACACAAAATATCTCGAGTTAGACAACCTTCGAAATGATTCTTTTCAACGTTTTAGATAGTAATCTTTCAATTGAAAAGGGGAATACGTTTCTTATAGTTATATTAACCCCGCAGTTTTGGAATGCCCAGTATTGGATTTATAAGCGGGAATCTTACCGAGGTGGCGAGGGGGCCAGAGAGATGAAGATATACGGCACCGTTGCTATAAAATACAAGGACATGGTTTAGCGAAGTGGTCCTTACTATTTAGACGAGATATTCTTGTTCTTGATTTTCTCCCTTCATGGTACATATATATATCGTCCCTAATATCAGGGAGTCGGGCGCATCTCCGCTGTTAAGTCGCTTGGCTACCTTTCAGGGTTTCCCTAATATTGTCCCTAGTGGATTGATAGCTGAGATTCCTATTACGCCGTGCCGTACCTTTCGTTTGCGCTTAGTATATAACCTGTTATTGTTGCAAAAATAACCAAGCATACTTTAATTTAAAAGATAACAACAGTATATACCGTTCCTTTAGTCCTATGTGAATATGTGACAGAAGTCTCTATCAAAGGTTATACAAAGGCCCTCACACAATCAATGCCTTTTACCGCTTCATATAGAGATATTCAAAAAAAATATTAAAGACGTGACAAGGCCGTATAAGTGGCTGAATATTCGTGTAATCTCAATAGAAATAGGTTACTGCATGCCACTTTCGTACGATATAAAATCCACAGGATAGTTCCCCCAGTCTCTGATCCTTCACAAAGCAACTATGACCCCCAAAAATGCAACAACCCCATACCCCAAACACGCAGCCGCCCCATGAGCCCTTAGTCCCTCGGCAGGAGAAGTTTTCGCCTCATGAGTAGCAGTAGAATCTGATGAGTCTGCTGTCTGCGTTTCAGACTCAGAAGTACCTGTTTCCCACTCACTTGCAATATCATTTGCCTTCGAAACCATTGAGCTGTAGGTGTCGCCCGTTTGAACTGCGTTGACGAGGGATGTAGCGTCGTTATAGATGTTTGTAGCAAAGTTGCCACCCCAATCTGCTGCGGGTTCAGCAATGTTGGTTATATCGTCGATGAGATCGTCGATTCCAGGCTGTGGATTCGGTGTTGCGGCCGCTAGGGGAACCATCAAGAGAAGCAGACGAGTGAAATGCATTTTGAGGGGTTTCCTTTGGTCTGAGGAATAATAACGATAGTACGAACTTTGAAGATATTTTTACGACAGACTGAATGATCAGGGATATATGCTTTATATACGAAATACTAACCCAGAGCCTAAACGGTAACATCAGGCGTAGTTTGGGAGTGTAGATATGAGCCAGCCGGAAGACGTGGCAAAATTCGTATATTAGTATAGGTATTCGTATATTCGGGTATACTTCGGAGTTTGAGCACTTTCTGCCTTGTGCATTGACAAGTCCAAGCATCACAATCAAAAAGTCCAACACAGATTTAAATTGCCAAGACTAATGTGTATTTCCACCGATCAAATAGGCAATGGATACGAATACGGATGGATCCTATTGGCTACTGAAATGAGCTAAACTTCCATGGCCCCACATAGTATTGTGTCTATTTTGGCTCGCATTATTGAATCAGGGCCTTGTTAGTATCGACCTGAATATATAAAAGTTTTTCTTTTTGCGTGGCAAATCCGTGGAAGATTATCGTAGATCATCTTCGTAGTCTTATATTTAATTAATCACCCACCCTGTTAACTCGATTAATTGATTCTCCCGATTTCGATCTCGGAACACGATGGACGAGAGATTGATAAGAAACATGGATTCAATTGAAATCGACAATACTAGTATTGCTAAATCATCATTATCTGATAATCAGGTCCGCACCTCCAGTCAATTTGATCATAATTTCGTGAAAGTTTATCACTAACTAGTAACGCCTATCGCAGAGGACTGTCTCCCATGACACGGTCGAGACTATTCCCAAAGCCTCATGGCAAGAGAAATGCCACGCCTTCTTTCGGTGGATGTTTACACCATTAGGGGCTTGTATCACAATTTACGGTCTAAACGTGGTCGCATGGGGCGGGATGCTCTTCCTCTTGATGTGCAACGCAGCACCCGCAATGTGCCATCCAAGTTGCGATAGCCTCGACTCATCACGTCGCATTTGGATTGAGATTGATTCCCAAATCCTGAATGCTCTATTTTGTGTCACTGGATTTGGATTAGCCCCGTGGCGTATCCGTGATCTTTACCAGTGGTCTTTCTGGCGATTGGGCTGGTCAGAAGGGAGTCGACGGAAAGGACTCGATCGCCTAGCTGAGATTCATAAGAATTGGTTCTTGAAATTTCAAGAGCTGAGTGTGCTTCCTATAAAAGCCCAGAAACATTACCCATCCATTGAACAGGCCCCGCCTACCCCGTCATGGAAAATGGACGTTGTCGTGTGGGGTAATATCCTTAATACAGTCTTTCAGATCTGCTTGGCTGCTTGCATGTGGGCATGGAATCGTTTTGACCGACCGAGTTGGACAACTGGTCTATTTGTCGGTCTTGCTTGTGTTGTTGCTGGAGTTCCTGGGATTTTGATGTGGTTGGAGAAGAAACGCCTCAAGAAAGCTAGTGAGCACCCCGGTGCTCTTCTTTTGATTCCTCGGGCTACACAACCAATAATTCCAGGTGGAAGGAGCGGCGATTGTAACGCTGTAAATTCGGAATCATGAGTTCCTATACCGTGACTAGTGGAACATTGAGATATTTATCTGGATTTTGTTAGAAAACTTTGTTTTTAACGGTTGATTTAGTGAAAATTCTTTTGACGATTGAAATGAACGTAGATTTTGATGACAACTCTTCATTAGTATTGTCTCCTAGAGAGCTAGCTATTGGTAGTATTCTTCATGGTAGCTTTGCTAGCTTGAGCATCGCAATCATCTTATCGAATTCGACTCTGCCTGAAACTTTGAAAGTGAAAAATTGAAGATAAACATCCAGGCCATGTCTATGTATCTATGTATCTGATGACAATAAAAATCTATCAAATGCCTGCAGAATCTCACGCAGCTCTTCATCGGTGATCTGCATCCTCATCGTTTCATAATACCCACTCTTTAGCCGTGCACTCACAATAGCCTTGCGACTTTGGGAACGAAACGCCGCCTCAATACTTTTAGTAATTCCTTGGAAGGGATAAGCCACCAGTCCGATCCCCGCTAACACACGCCTAAGTTAGCCCTGTCCAGCTTGATGAATTGAGATAATTGCTTACCAGAGGGTACTTTTGTTGCCAGTCCAATAGTGCCCTTAGCAAACCCCTTGACCGCACCTAAAGCACCTTCCTCTTTTGCCCCATTGATGGGTTGTGTAAAGAGACCGGTAAAGCCATCAGTCATGCCATCCACGAAATTCTTGCCACCAACGATAGCTCCGGATTTCCAACCCTGAATTGCTCCGTAATCCTTGGGCTTTTCCCCATACAGCCGAGGAACCTGTCGGAATCCTTCGGCGGCCGCATGTGGAATATCGACTACTACGCCTTTGAAGTATGATCCGGTGAATTTGCCAAATCCTTTCATTGTCGCGCCTGCCATGCTGCCTGCGATGGATAGTCCGCTCCTGCTTTTTTCGAGTCCATTTTCGGATCCGGGCCCAACAGACGGTGTCCGAGAACTATTCAGACTCGCTTCATCGACAGCGGATAGTCTTGTTGACGAGGGTTCTCGTGAAAGTGGGCTGCCAGGGAGTGTAGGGGCTTGCAAGGCTCTCGCTGATGGTTTTGGTGAACGACCGCGTTTGTATTCTTTGTATGGATTGTAAATCATATCAGCAGTCGAGCCAAGCATAGTTGACCCGGTTGTTGTGGCTGCAGCAAAGATTCCAGTCACCGGATCCCAGCGGCGATGTTCAATAACGATTGGATTGACGAGATGACTGAGGGGCATTGCAGCCATCGGTTAGTATGTTCATATACTAGCTGGAGTCGGGATACATACAACTGAAGACGTTTTTCGTCTATCTTTTGATGTTCAATCAATATTTGCACCGCTGCGTTTGACAGGGTCACGTTTCTTTTGCTCTTTTTGTATGTCCAGACTGCAACCTGGAGGGGCATTAAATTGCACTTCATCTTGTCCAGGGGAAGATTTCGATGGAAGGATTCCACGGCTGCGGTTACACCCGATTCTGTCTGCATTTTGACGGCCAGCTTACGTGCGGCTTCTGTTGCCTCTGGAGTGAGGCAGAATTTGATAGCAGCGGTCAAGTTCTGAAAGTTGAGAGATGCAAATGGAATAGGTCTAGGTCCAGCACCGGCTCGAGCGACCATGTTGCCCCAAAAGGGTTGACTAGGAGAATCAGTACTGATGGAACCTCGTAGGTCAAAGATGGGTCAAGTGAAAAAGGGCAACTCACTCGCCGAAAAAAGGCACGATGGCAGTTGGTCGACCATTTCTGAGGCCACACGAAGTAGTTCCAGCACCTCCGTGGTGAATTACTGCGCTGACATGTTGAAAGAGCCACTCATGTGGACAGTCGTCAATATAATAGATATTCGGGTTTGGACTTCCAACTAGCCCACTCCAGCCCTTTGAGATGATCGCACGCACACCTGCCCTTAGCACCGCAAGAACGACGGTGTCTATCAGCTTTTGAGGGTCATCGACCACAATACTACCAAAGCCAATGTAGACAGGAGGTGGGCCGGCTTGTAGAAACTCCCTCAGCTCGGAGGGTGGGGAATATGATGGGGGATCTCTAAAGAAAAATCCACAAACATCTAAACCATTAGGATTTCATTATTCCAACAGGAAACAAAAGTAATGACATACCAATGTGACTTGGCCAATCCTGTGGTTTTGGCACAAGGGCTGGAGACCAACAATATGTGTAAGGTACTTTCAATGTTTCGGCGAGACTAGGCCCTTCGGTTGCGGGAATAGGTTCCAGATCTATTGAGACCCGCCATCGATTGATCACATCTCCTAGCCTGAATTCCCATGTTAGTCGCTTCCCGTACTACTCCATGGGCGACCTTACCCTTGCCAAGTTAACCACTCAACAACTCCGTAAGAAACCCAATTTGCAGTGCGAGGATCCATAGAAGAGGAATTTAGATTGGCGAGAGGATGTGGAAACGCCTTGGTGCTGCTCCACGGCATCGTAAACATCAGATGGACTGGAATGCTTAGGGCCTGTGCACAATGAACGTGCGCAAAGCTAGGAGGGTTAGCAATAATGGCGTCTGCAACAAATGGCTGTCTGGTGATTGGATCATCTTCAATGCACGATCTCCAGCACCCCTCGAGCATTGTGGCTACCATAGCTTGTTTTTTTTTGCACCTCCCCTTCGCGTAGTGTCTTCATCTGCGGAATCAATCCGGGGTTCTTGACCATAAATGCCATCAATTCTGCAGGGTCTCCACCAATGGGGTAGAACTCTAATCCTGACTCGTGTACGAAATCTGCAAAGACATCATGGGTGGCTATTCGGACCCGATGACCATGCTTTTGTAACGCATTTCCGAGCGCGATGAAAGGTTGCACGTCCCCACGACTTCCCACAATTTGAATGACAATGTTGAGCTTGAACTCGCATGACGTCACTTGCTTGGTAAGGTTGATATAGTCGGGAGGTGGATTGTGGATGTCTTCTTCCTGTAGGTCGATGATTTTGGCCAGGGTTCTCGCAATCCTGGATTCGAGGTTTACATCAATACGGCCGTCCCCTATAACAAGTATTAGAATGGACCGACAAAATCATCATCATCGTGCCTCGACCGAACCTTGTACGTTTCCTGATTCTGCCACAAGTCCACCGTCGTCAACCAACGAATATACAGGAGGTGCCGACTCTTCCGCTTGTTCCTGCCCGGTCCCATAATTTGTAGAGGAACCCATGTTTTCAATGTTGGTGAAAGATCTTGAACTCTGGAATCTGGGAAAGTTGAACTACTAAAAGGCAAAGAAAAGGTAAAGCTGGTCTCGTACTCGTACCCTTCCTCAGATAGGGACTAGCGGATCCCAATTAAGGGTTCTATTGCGGGTCCGTGCGTCGCCGCTAGCGCCCTTTTGGATATCCACCCACCTATTTTAACCTTCCTGATTTTTGGTACCTTTCAGGCAGCAAAGTTTAAAAAAAAAAAGAAAATGGGCCTCCAGGGCTACATTAGGGAGTTACCTAATTAGACTCTGATGCAGAGTTTCGCGCTATTGTGCGAACCATGTACAACATAGACAACTATTATTAGCGGGGCTTGAACCCTGCATTCTCATTTTGAGCGTTATCTATATTTAGAAATGTAGTTAGGCTTCCTTGTCGCTTGGATTGAATTTCGAGATTAGAACTTGAAGTTTGTGGCAAACCCGACTGCATCTACTTCTTCTTTCCCTCCAGGGTCCCCCAAACAGGTGCTTCGAAAGTTGAATTAGCACATAACTGGGAAGAATTTCATATCCATATGTTTGCATAGTGAGATGTTCTGATTTGGTGTAATTTCATTTTCAAACAGTGTCTGTAGAGTGCTATTTTCAGAAGGATATATTGGACATGGAATGTTCTCTCAAATAATATTGAATTATAGGAACAAGTTACGATCATGAGACAATTGTGCAACGTATATGTGAAGAAACGACAGAACTTTCTAATGGTCAAACCGGAGGCAGTACGGAATGTGACAGAAGTGGGCAAATTACAAACCATTCCACCACGTAGTTTGTCCGATCTCAAAGTCGGCTGATAGTGGATTTTCAGCGCTAGAGGTCCCAACTTGAACGATGTAACGACCGGCCTCTTGAACCCACGCGTTTCTATGCTCATCCCAGAAACTAGTAGCATATTTCGTGAGGATTTTGACAGTCACAGTCTCGGTCTGCTGTGGGCGGAGGAACACCTTTTCAAAGCCCTTGAGCTCCTTGGGTGGTCGATTGATACTCGGACTCTGCTGGGAAACATAGACCTGAACAACTTCCGCCCCATTGACGTTTCCAGTGTTCTGGACATCAACAGTGATTAAAGTCTCCTCGTCGGTCTTTTTGAGAGAAATCGAGCTCAACCTGAACGTGGTGTAGCTCAGTCCATGGCCAAATGGAAATGCAACATCCTTCTTGCATTTCTCATAGAAGCGGTACCCGATATAAACACCTTCACCGTATTTGGTACTGCCTCTTTCACTTCGGAAGTTCAAAAAGGCCGGGTTATCTTCATTGCGGCGCGGAAAGCTAAGCGGCAACTTGCCACTCGGGTTCACCGCACCAAATACAACGTCCGCGATGGCATTCCCAGTCTCGTTGCCGCCGTACCAGGCGTGAACCAACGACGAGACATCATTGAGCCATGGCATGGTCACGGGAGTACCCGACTGTATGATCACAGCTGTGTTGGGATTCGCCGCTACTACCGCAGCGATGAGCTTGTCGGTCCCCGGGGGTAGGTCCATGGTACTCCGATCATATCCTTCGCTTTCCCAGTCGCTGTTCAATCCGGCGCAGAGGATGACCTGATCCACCTCCTTGGCTAATGCAACTGCTTTTTGGATTTCGGTCTCGATCTCAATCTTTGGAATACCACCAGCTCGAAGGCCACCCGCGCCAAACGAAGTGGCTCCTGCAACATTGAAAGTTCTGGTCGGCAGTGTACCGAAAGTGATTTGGATTTTATAGGTCTTGCCCTTCTCCAATCTGATGGTTCCGATTTCTTCCACTGTTCCGGAGCCAAAGAAGCTATCACCAGGGGTCTGCACAGTTTCGTTGTCGACAATGCACTGGCCATCAACAAAGATTTTGCCGGTACCTGATACTGAAAGACTAAATTCATAGTCTGAATTCTGTTCTGGTGTGATTGTGCCCTCAAGCTCCAGATAGAACAGATTGGTCTCGATTTTAGGGTGTCGGTAATCTGCGAGGAAAATGTCTGCTGTATTGACATACAGTGAGTCGACCATTTTCCGATCCTCTTTTGACGGTGGCTCGAGGTAGACCTTCATATCAAACCCTTCCAGGCCGTTGCTGGCTTTTGTCAGCCGAGATAGAAGAGGCATTTTCTTCCAACCCGGAACTCCCAAAGAATATTGAACATCTGGGACTTGTGCTCTTAGTCCATCGAGAGGACTAATCGCATAATAAGGCTTGAGTGCTGCGGAACCGCCGCCGCAGTATGCTGCAAAATTGGCGTTTGGACCGATAACAGCTGTTGTCTTGTTCTTCTTGAACGGTAAAATGTCGTGATCATTCTTGAGCAACACCAAACTTGCTGAAGCTAGAGAACGAAGCAACGATGATGTCTCGGGGGTGTCCGCAGTCAGCTCTTCCGCATTTTCTGGAATGCCAAGAGGAAGCACTTTCTTCACAAGCTTCAACACTTCTCTTACGCATTGGTCAAGTTCAAAGGGTAGTAGTTTCCCACATCCCAGAGCTTGCTTGACCAGCTTACCACGCATGTAGGAAGGCCCTGGCATTTCCAAGTCAAGGCCAGCTTGAATTGACTCCGTAGTGGAATAAACTCCAAACCTAAATCCTCTTAGTTTACAGCTCGGACGTTCGCATGGCTGCCTCGAGCCCAGATATATATACGTACCAGTCAGACATCACCATCCCATCGAAGCCCCATTCCTTCCTCAAGGTACCATTGATGAGTGGTTTGCTCTCACTTGCATGGGTTCCGTTGACTTTGTTGTACGATGTCATGTAACACATAGGCTTTGCGTCTCTTTGCGCGATCTGGAAGGGCATAAGATAAATCTCCCGCAAAGCCTGCTCCGATACAACGGCATCAACAGACTGTCGCTCGTGCTCCTGGTCATTACAAACAAAATGCTTCAGGGTAGCTGCCACCCCAGTAGACTGGATACCAGCGATGGTTGCAGCACTCATGTTCCCAGCCAAAACTGGATCCTCACTGAAAGACTCGAAACCTCTGCCGCCCAGGGGAGATCGCTGCATATTGGTTGTCGGTCCCAATATAATCGATGCTCCTTTGGCAATGGCCTCTTGGGCTTGTAACTGGCCACCCTTCTGGACTAGTTTGGTATCCCAGGTAGCCGCAAGACCGGTTCCTAGTTGTCAATTAACAATTGCACCAAACAACGCTGAGATGGACACGCACCGCACGGGAAGCAGGCCGCAGGAACACCGTTGAAAAACTTGGTTCCTCTCACGCCATTGGGTCCGTCGGTTAGACGAATTGAAGGAATACCAAGGCGGCGTATGGGTGCAGTGTGCCAAGGGTCGCTGCCGGAAATCAGAGCGATTTTCTCGTCAACAGTCAGTAGAGCTAGGGTCTGCTCCACATCAAAGTCAGAATGGACTTTTTTTTGAACATTCGCGTGATTCATAAATTCTCGGGTCATGATGAAGTTTGGAAGAGAAGTCGTGATAGATAATGGCTGAGTGGTGGGAAAAGAAAAACGGTTATGAACGTAAGAAGTGCAGATGCGTCCATTATATTTGATAAATTGCACAGCAAATACTAGTTATCAGGTCTGAGGTTCTCTTTCGTTCTCCTTCAACTGTGCGTAGCAAGCAAGAGAGTATGAAGCATGAAAGCAAGTAGGTCCACTCGGTATATCTCACCCCGACCTTCCCCGGACCGGCTACACCCGGGACTCCGCGAGGGGTCATCCCCACATACCAGACATTCCCCTTTGCCACCGGCCATTATATCTAACGTCCCGGGATTCCGCTGTCTTCTTGACTTGTTCCATGCATTCTGCCCTGCACCCCACTTCCTCATCGTGTATGGTTTGGATTGATTCGGAAACCCCAAATACCCCACCCTCCTATCCCCCGAAGAAATGCCGACAGAGGAAACCTGCAACCCCCGGAAAAGACAGCGAGAGGAAAATAACGAGAGACCCTCATACCCGCGGAAGCGAGCCACGCAAGCATGTCACACGTGTCGACGGAAACGAATCAAGTGCGATAATGAGAAGCCCATCTGCGGCTCTTGTGTGGGATTGGGGATGCCGTGCATTTACCGAGAAAATGACAAATCAACGTAATCAACGAACTCGCGACTGAGAGAAATATAATTCGCTAAGCAAATATCATAGGTTTGACCCCGCCAGCATTCTCATCTTGCAGCGCCTAGACACTCTGGAAGAGTTGATCCGTGGATCCACCTTGGCCCCGGGGCCTCTGCCGGCAACAACAGAGCCGTGTTTAACGCAGGCTGCATTGAACAATCGGGGATCTCCGCCCACAGAAGGGAGACTGGAAGCATTGGAAAGGACGGAATCATCTACATTGTATCATATCAATGTCGAGAGTATTTTGAGTTGGCCTGTCTTTCAATCTTGCAATCTTGCACAGAAGCATGATTTAAGGGCTTTACTTAAACCACCGAGCGGAATCTCAGATCCGGAGTCATTACCTGTATCTTTGGAGTTCGAAAATGGCGGAGCTAGGCAGCTACTGCAACGCTTCATCAGACACATTCATATCTACAACCCTGTCCTGCAAATCGATAAAGTGCAAGAGTATATGAGAGATACACTTTTTAATGGTCTCGATTGGGATGCAAAGTCATGTCTACTTGTGAGTAAACGTGAAAACATCTGTGATAGGCTCTGCTAACTCCCAATAGCTCTTGATATATGCATTAGGATCTATCTCCGGTCCTCCTGAAAGCCAACCCTCATCTTCCTCCTTGGACGTCCGCCAATCAGAGGAATTCAAAAAAGCAGAGGCGTATTTCCTTGCAGCCAGAAGGCGGATGGGTGTATTACTTGGTGGCAGTGGCATGATTGAAGCACAGTGCTTCTTTCTCGCGGGTGTGTATTTGATGGCGACACTTCGACCATTTCAAGCTCGGCCGATGTTTGTCCAGGCTCTAGTCTGCTGTGAAGGGTTCCACATTCCGCTACCTCCAAATGATCCCCGTCATGATGAGAACCATACTCTGCAAGAAAGCATATATTGGACATGTTTTAAGTCGGAACTGTCAGTTGTCACCTCTAGGAGGAATTGAAAATCAGACTAACTATGTGTTTACAGAGAACTTCGATTGGAATTGGGTCTTGGAAATACGACCTGCTTGGACCTAACATATCCCGCCCTCTTCCCTTCCCCTCCCAAAGATCTTGAAAGCCGGGGAGAGACCGTGTGGTATTTCTATCTGGCAGAGATAGCTCTCCGCCGGTTAGGAAACCGAGTTTTGAATTATATCTATAATTGCAAGCCGTTTGGAAAATCGGCCGATGTAGAGACAATTAGGGACTTCGAAGTACAAGCACACGGGCTGTGAGTTTCCTTGTATTTCCCACCTTCCGTCTCATTTACTAATTTCATCTTTCATCTAGACTGAACTCGCTTCCCGCACTACTAAAGCCCGATACATCGAGCGAGGCAGGGCATGATAAAGATCACGAACACTCTGCTTTGCGTTTTATCTTGAATGGCCATGCCATCGACTGCTTCGAGATGATCTACTGGCCTTTTGTCTTCGATGCCATTCACGAAGGTCTGCCTCACGACCCCGAGCTAGTGGCCTTTGCGCGAAAGGGGCTACATATGTATGCCTCTCGGATTGAAAGTAACGAGCCTGGATTTTATTATCGTCACCATGGTACGTGGCTTATGTTGCGGTCCTGTACACGTAGTGCCTTGGTCTTGTGCGGTGCAGCTCGTCGGGGCCTTGGTACGTTACTCCCCCACTCCTGGAAAAATGGTGTTGAACAGGTAATGTATATGCTGAGATACTGGAGCTCTGAAGCGAATGATATTGCTAGTCAGTTAGAAATACTCGAGGATCTGATGAGAGACGTTACAGAAGACTGATAGATTGTTGTGAGCCAAAGTTTACCCCGGTGGTTGGTTACATTATGTACAATAATAACATGCATGACAAAGCCTCCCTATATTGTACCGTAGCTAATCCATGGTCCTTGAATAGATGAGATGGGCAAATGAAGCGTAAGGTTGCTGCTCAATCCGAATTCAACGTCAAGTTGATATCTTCAGCCCCGTCCATCAACTCGTCATGTCCATCTGGAAAGACGACTCGGATGGGCATCCTTACAGACCCCCCGGTATCCATTTTCAATGACAACGAAACTTTGATAGTATAGTCCTCGCGTTTCCAATAAACATGTGCGATTCCAGATGAGCCAGGGACACCGAAGGGTACTTTAACATCGAGTGCTGGGAACAAGCTGACGCGTGGACTGAAGGTCATGGTCTTCCATCCTGGTGTACCCATTCGAACGCCAGCAACCTCGGTCGTGAACTCATATATTGGCGAGCTTCCCCAAGCATGACAATCTGATCGTTGGGAGACTGTATCTTCCAACCATGTGGTAAGGTTCAGGGACAACTGGTCTTTCCATGGCCCCCAAAATTCATGGAAGCGTTCGTCATACAGACTACCTCCAACCATCGACATAGCACGAAGCGTGTAAAAGGACATTGCAGTTGATGTCGGTGTAAATGCTCTAGCACCCGACACTGCAATGCATTCAGATATGATATCAAAAGCCAAATCACCCGTAGCGGCACCCGACAACACGGCCCAAACCTGACCATGTTGGCTATAATCATTGTCACAAGCGGCTTCGGAGGCTAGTCCGTCTGTGAAGAAGCGTCCGTCAAAGCAGTGGGTTTTCAGCGCAAGCAGGGTTGCATCGGCTCTCAATTGGTATTCTCCAGCAACTCCAGGGCGACCAACGGAAATCAAGACTTCCGATATCCGCTTTAGTGTGTATGCGTACAACATGTTGGTATATGATGCAAAGCCAGTCCTTTCCGCCGCTGGTGGAATGCCCAATGGCTTCCATGAATCTGCCCAATCGACAAAGTCCCATTGCGCTGAACTGTCAGACAAGCGAATGAGGCCGAGCTTAGAGTCGATACGGCGAGCAAACGAATCCAATACGCCGTCGCATACGGGCAAGAATTGACGAACAAATTCGACGTCATTGAAGTATTCGAAATGATCGCTTATCATGCAGATCCAAAACAGGGAGAAATGTGGAATTAGCTGAAGTTGGTGAGCTGGTGCGCGGCTAGCCGTAAGTCCGACTGCTGGCGAGTATGAGTTGTGAAGTTGGATGATTGCCTGGCGGGCTAAGCGATCATCACCTGAGCAACAGTATGTAAAAAGGGCCGAGCTCCTGGTGTCCATCGCATATTGAAGTTGCTCATAAAATGGACAGTCCTCATAGCAATCATGCATGCAATTTGATAGGGTTCGAATGCTGGTTGTCCACATTTGCCGGTAGATATTATCAGAGGGTGGAACCTCAAAGTTTGCAAGGACCTGGAGGGGGTATTTGGTTGTGGTTATATCAACGCGCTTCATGGTCAGATCCGAGAGTGCTGACACAGTGATATCCAATGCCAGGAATCGAAACGTGCGGAAGTGAAATGGCGCAAAGACATCTTCATCAAAACAGTTTGGGTTGTAGTTCGGTGTGCTCCGGAGCTGCTGATCGGCGAGACCAGGAATACTATACTCGTCTTTTGGTCCCACGAGTTTCTTTCTGGTATCACAGCGGTCGCCCTTTCTTCTGATCCATGGGACAGTATCGGGTACGTCTTCATAGCACTCGGAGTAGGTCACCTGCATGGTACTACCAGCATGTTCAGGACACTTGAACCGGAAGTATAGCAGTGCGGTCGTATGGTTCGCAACTTCCAGTTCCAAATGATGCTGACTTCCAGCTGGAAGCCTGATCCCCTCGGAATTTGTGTCATGGGGGCCGAGCAAAGCTTCTTCCCAGTTCGCTCGAGGCTGGTTGCTTTCGATGTTGTGAATTGCTTTGAATGTCGCTGACTCATATCGAGGAAATGGGATCAGGCGGGGAGAAAGTTTCCATGGGGCGGAAAGCCCATGGGAAGCGGGGAAGACCAAAGGTTTGGCCGGTATCCAGTTTGGTTGCGTTGTGTATTGACCGACTTTCTCGTAGATATGTAAGAACGCATCCTCTAGAATGTCTGTGGGCAGCGTGGTTGATTCGTCCAGGGCAGTTTCCCAGCTATCGTCGGTCTGAATATTGATGGCCAGATCGGGATCCAAGCCGACATTGCGGATGAGGAGACCTGGCACATGTAATCGTGGAAAGCTGGTGGCGTGTGTGGTGGCATGGTACATTCGTAGAACCCTCACACTGATGGTGTTGACTCCCAATTTGAGGTAGGGATGAATATCTAGCTCATCATAAAACCAGAGATGCCGGTCCCCTTTGACGGGACCGACAGATACAAGCTCGGAATTTATATATAGCTTGTATTTCGTGTCGGCCGTGATGTGAATGTATACTGGATTTGAAATGCTCTCCGTCAGAGTTATTGTCTTGCGGAAGTGAACAAATGACCCAGCCGAGTCCGTTGGGTGGTCTGTCCATTCGGGATGCCATATCCACGTAGCCATGATCGAATTGGATTAAAGAAGAGATAAAAAGTACCGGGACTCTCTACTGCTGGCACGGTTTCACAATTGTTTGCACAGCAAGTCGTAAAGCAACATGGTATATCTTAAGTCATGTTATAGTTACGTACACCTGTAGGTAATCAAAAGCAACCTTGGAAAGACCCCGGGAAATCTGCCATCACCCGGGATTCCGCGGGGTAGCTGCGGCATTCCCCACACTTCTTGGCGCCGAGCCGAGATTGACCCGGGATTCCGCGGCGATATCGGGATAGCAATTTGGAAATCCTTTCACCTAGCCACTCTTCACTCGACTATGCTCGCTCGGAATAGCTCTATTTCCCCGGCTTTTCGCAAGACTCTCCCCCGCACCCGAGAACCCCGGAGTACCAGAACGGTTCCGTTAGAACGGGAATATGGACCACTATAGCACGGCTTCTCTCTCTTAAAGGGAAAAAAGGGATGCCACATATAAAGTCTCATCGGCATCTCCCCACAAGACATTGTTCATTTAATTAAACTATTCTTCTTTACAATCGAGCGAGTTTGAAGCCGGGCCTCCGTCAAAGGAGCACCTACGCCTGATATGTCTTCTTCTTCTAGGGCAGCGATGCCCGAGAGCAGCGTAGACGTGGTTCACTGGTGGAGGCACAAAAACCTACGTTCGCTGAATCTTCTCATGATGTTTCCGCTACTGTCTCTTTTTACTCAGGGGTACGCCTCCAACCTGTCTCATAGTCAGGACCTGGCGTATGGCTTGCCTTTTAGAAGTTAGCTAACCTTTGGCAACGATAGTTTTGATGGGTCGATGATGAATGGCCTGCAGGCAGTGGAAAGTTGGCGCAGCTATTTTGGAGAACCCAAAGGAGCTACCCTCGGTTTATTCAATGCTGCCTATCCAATCGGCGGCTTGGTGGCTATTCCGTTCATATCATTTGCGTGTGATGGTTTTGGTCGACGTGCTGGTCTTGCCCTTGGTGCAATCATCTGCTGCATAGGAGCAGCACTCCAAAGTGGTGCGCAGAATCTCGAAATGTTCGTCATTGCTCGCGGGGTTCTAGGCTGTGGAACAGTCTTCCTTGGGGCATCTGGCGCCCCCTTGATCACAGAGATCGCACACCCTGCGCACCGAGCTACAGCAACAGCTATGTTCAACACAACGTACTCCCTCGGGGCAATTGTTGCGGCTTGGTCAACATTCGGGACATTCCGTATCGATGGTAGCGCTGCATGGCGAATTCCATCTGCCCTCCAAGGCCTTCCATCTCTTGTCCAACTTCTTGGTTTATACTTCGTTCCAGAGAGCCCACGTTGGCTTGTATCCAAGAATAGAAGCAATGAAGCGCTTGAAACCCTTGCTAAATACCACGCAGAAGGGAATCAGGCCGATCCGCTGGTTCTTTTCGAATTCAACGACATCCAAGAGGCTCTTGAATATGAACGGAGTATGGGAAAGCATACCTGGGTCGAGAGTTATTTGCAGTTCACCCGTTCTGCTGGAAATCGGAAGCGCTTGTTCATTTTGTTCTGGAGCGCGTGTTTCGCTCAGGTATGTTTCCACGGTCAATACCTGTGATATAAATTGAAGCTGATCTTGGGGCTTGTGTTATCTCCATATTTAGATGTCGGGCAACGCTTTTATCTCATACTACCTTTCGCCGGTTCTCTCGAGTGTGGGATTAACAAGCAGTCTAGAGCAGACCTTGATTAATGCAACCCAGCAGATGCTTTCGTGGTTTTCCTCGTTATATTTCGCTACTCTTCCCAACAAGCTTGGACGTCGAGTTCTATTCCTCGGTTCAGGAATGAGCATCTTTTTTTGTCTCGTTGGTATCACCACTGGTAGTGCTATGTTTGCCCAAGACGCTTCGAACAAAGCGGCAGGTGGCGCAGTGGTTGCCTTCCTCTATCTCTTTTCGCCATGTTACAACTTTGGATTGAATGGCAATCTCGGCCTGTACATTGCGGAAACCCTACCTTACCATCTTCGCATGAGGGGCCAGGCTTTGTTCCATTTTTTCTCCACTTGCTTCACCCTACTCTCAACCTACGCGTTCCCTATTGGGCTCCAAAATATCACGTGGAAGTTCTATATCATCTTTATTCCATGGGTCGCCATCGAGTTTATCGTGGTATACTTCATCTACCCCGAAACAAAGGGATACTCACTTGAAGAAATCGCTGTACTCTTTGATGGAGAGAGCGCAGCTCCTCTTGGACATGACCTATCTGCGGATAGCAAGGATCTTGATGTTGAACATTCTGAAATCGTTAGCAAGTAGTTCTTTCTATCTCTCTAATTGTAATTACCAGATTTGATTGTTGCTACTTTCTTAAGCTCTGCAGGTGCATCATGAAAATATTAGTCCTTGTTTCCCCAACTTTCCCTTGTTGCACTTCAGATTTTCGCGCGATTCCCAATCCAGAAATCTCCCCCGAGTCTCGGATTTAACAGTTTCGTTCATTCACAGCTATATTATCTACCGTTAAACTTGCATTCGAAAAGGAATCACGCCTGTGTCTATCTGCTGCAATGCCTGTTGATGAGAACGTGAACGAATAGCCATCATCCTAGATACGGAGTACATCATGACACAATTGCGTGGCTCGATATCAAGCCAAGCCTTCATAACGCCTCTATACCCCTCTGTGGAGTTTATTTCAGCCAATGGCTACCTTGACGGCTCGGTATTATCCATCAAGACCATAACCCCAGTCCCAATCAGTACACGCGAACGTATGTGTCGTGTGCCGAGGAGAATTTGTCCTCGGAGAAAGCCCTGCAGGGCATGCAATTGTTATCGACTGGTTGAATCATGATTTTCTATTGATAATAATTTGCCTTGGTATTACCTCCGCGGATGTTAGCCCATTCGACTGACTCTGCAAATGTTACTCAATGCTCTTCGGCTTGCCTAATGCGATTTCCAACCCCTGGGTCCCCTGTTCAAGCCAATCCCGGTCCCTGTCTAGAGTGTGTCAGAGGAACAGAACCCCCGCTTTCTGTGATATGTTTCCTGTCTATGGGTCGGGGTCTGAGGAGATCGTGGATAAGTCACCCACACTCGTCCACCCTAGACAGTGGAGATCCTATTATGTTATGGGCCTAGCTTCCTGCACTCGGGTGCAATTTTTGCTTATCTAGTTCGTGTTCTGCTTGGCACAAATTTATGTGACTCAATACATGGTACATTCTGAATAAATAGGCAAAGGCGGGCCCGAGTGGTGACATTACTTCTGGAGATCAAGCCTGTCCTTCACATCTAACACATCTTGGTTGAGCCCAATTAAGGATAATTTAGCGAATATGTCAAGCGATGATGATCACATCAGACCCGCTAGGAACTTTGAGGCACAGAGTGCATTTGCATCGACATTAGTTAACGATGTTGAAAAAGCAGGGCCATCCAAAATTAGCGAAGTGCCAGAAAAACAGCACAAAACCCTCTTTGGGCTTGCAATCGAAACACCGAACATCCACCCCGGAAGCGATGCCGTCTTTGCTGCCAAGGCCCAGCTGTTAAATCAAGCACTGCTGGACATGGGCATGGGATTGTACCAATGGATGCTTTTCTTGATGACTGGCGTTGGCTGGTTTCTTGACAGTGTAAGTTCTCACGTCTTCGACAGAAAACCGCATTTCACTACTGATCAAGTCCGTCCGATAATAGTTCTGGATAATGTCTTTCCTAGTCATTGCCCCATCAGCTGGAAATGAAGCCCAGTTCTTCTTTACCGGTGACAACACTGATTATCTCTTTATCAGCTTGTTTGTTGGTCTTACTGTCGGCGGCACAGCTTGGCCCATGATGTCTGATACACTGGGTCGGAAGTGGATGTTTACTAGCACGATCGTGTTGATGGGAATGGGTGGTTTAGTCGGTGCGGGTATGCCTTCATTCACCGGGCTGTGTGTCGTCGGCTGCGTTGTTGGATTTGCTGCCGCCGGGAACCAAGCCGTCGATGCAATGATTCTTCTAGAGTCTCTGCCTGCGTCACACCAGTATTTAGTTGCTCTACAGGGTGTCTTCTGGGGATTGGGACAATTGGTTGCTGCTGCAGTGGGATGGTAAGCAATATCTAGACCAAACATTGCAAACATCACTAATCAACATCCAGGGCTTTCATCGCTCTATACACGTGTGGCACAGGCCCTGACGAAGTGAGCACCTCTCAATCGATGAGCAGCAAACGTGCCCTCGGCCATTCAAGCAGCGCTAGCACTTCATCCAGCAGCTCCTCGTCCTGTCACTACGTCAGCAACAAGGGCTGGCGGTACGTATGGTGGACTTTCGGGTGCATGACTCTCTTCCTGTATCTGTGTCGCTTTGCATTGAATCTCCACGAAACGCCCAAATTCCTCCTCTCGCGACGCCGCGACGCAGAGGCAACCCAGCTCGTGAAGGATATTGCCCTTTACAACAAACGCCAGACATGGCTTACCGAAGCATCATTTGCACGGATTGATTCCACAATCGACGCTTCCGAGACTGAACTACGCACAAAGTCTCGCTCGCAAGCGCTTGTTTCTTCGCTCAATACCTACGGCTCGGTGTGCCTTGTTCTGCTTTGGAGCGTGATGGGTCTGACCTTCGTGCTCCACCAAACATATATCGGTAATTATCTCGCGGCGAAAGGTGTAACCCAAGTCAACGCGACAACAGCCTCGAGGTCCTACCTTTACAGCCGGTACCTATATATCGCGCTTTGCGCTATCCCCGGCCCGCTCGTGGCAACTATCTTGGTCGAAGTGAAGGGTCTGGGGCGGAAACGTACCGGAGCTGGCATTGCTATTCTGACTGGTTTATTTATGCTTCTCGCTACTGTAGCTCGGTCTCGCAATTCTGCGTTGGCCTTCGAGTGCATTATCAGCTTCCTTCGCTTTGCTGGCATGGCTACGCTGACACTTTATACTGTTGAGGTTCTGCCGACTACAGTGCGCGGATTCGGTCTGGGTGTCATGGGGTTCTTTTGGGGGATGTTTGGCTTGATTGCCTATATCATCACCACTTTCGATAGCACCGCGGTTTCTGGTGGGGGGCCTGTTTGGTTCTGTGGCGCGGTTTGGATTCTCATGGCTGCTGCGTGGTTCGCGCTCCCGGTTGAAACTCAAGCTAGAGCCTCGGCATAGAGGAGCACGGTGTTGTAAAGACATATTCAGATTGTCTTTTGCTTCCTAGAGGACGTAAACCCTTAGAAATCAACCTCCGATTTGATTGCCTTCTCTACAATTGCTATTGCGCTCCTTGATGAATGTTCAGATGTTAATCGTCATCATGGGCTCAAGTGTCCAGGTCTGAAATTTAGTGGAAAAGGCCTTGGTAATAATCCACACGACGCGGATACTCATCCTATGAAGTTCCAGGTTTACTACATACAGCGTGCGACTTTATAAGCGTTCCTAGAATACATTCTTGTTACATTTTATTCGATGACTATAATTTCTGTTGGCCATTCGGGGAGCGTATCATTGCTACCTGCACATAGTCGGGATATGGCTCGAAGGTATCAACCTCCCGGAACCCATATTTCAGGTACAAGGGTCTCCCAGCCGGAGATGCGGACAGATAAACCTCCACACCTTCAGCATCGGCGCGCGCAAGACCCCACTTGAGGAGCTTCGACCCCAGTCCCTTGCCCTGTTGGGAAGGGTGAACACCCAGCATATCCAGATCTATGCATTGCGGTTAGTTATGACGGTTCGTTTCGTCCGTGCTCGAGGAATAGAACAAGCAAGCAACAGGCGATGGAAAAAGGAAAAGGAAAACGTACAATAATGAGGCCTATCCCCCATCCACTTCTCATGTCGCGCCTCCATACCATGGAAAAATCGATCGCAAAGCTCCTTATCACTACTAGCAGGCCACACGATGTTTTCCTGGTGCTGATCGCGATCTGCAGCGGGCACGGGGCGCTTCCATTTCGCGAATGCGACGATCCCGCCACTCTCCGAGCCCTCTGTCACCTTGAGCAATATATCGTTGGTCTCGCCTGCAATTGAGCCCGTGATCACGTCGCTGAGATATTTTTCCCACCATTCCGTCACATCCGGCGTCTTTGGGAACATGGTTTTGTCGAGGTCGCTACGGAAGCTAGCGTAAAAGACTTGTGTGAGTCCGGGCGCATCGGTGGGAGACGCGGGGTGGATCTCCAGTGACATTTTGGGCGGGTTGAACTTGAAATTTGTGCGCGACAAGTTGTTGAGGCGATATGATATCCAGCGAGGCAGGTTGTGTATTGAATTGGAACGTTTACGAGTTTGAAATTAGGGGATCTTGGTTGTGGCGCCATCCCGAGGGTGGAGAAGGCTCCAGTTCTACAGTTTGGGAAAGGGGATCTCATTTCATCCATTGAAGGCTCGTAGTATATTCATACTGGAAGTGGGAATAATCCTAGTTCATGCTTTACAGTGGGTAATTTTACCGCGGCTATTAGGCTCAAGCTCCTCATCCCTGCTATTTAAAGACGTGCATGGTCCCATACTTAGTTGCAGGTTGAAAAGGCGTTTAAAGTTGACGCGACGCGTTTGGACCTGGCAAGAAAGGGTACATTGAGGAAGACGCACAGCTCTCTCGCTCGAGCTATCATCTGTATCGATCACTGTACGTATTATCAGGTTACCCAGTACAGATGAAAGAAAACAGAGAAGATCCCATGTCGAGGGATTCCCACTGCTGCAGTTGGGAATCCGTCGCTGAAGGTGTTTGCTAAGTTTGCATGGAGCCAGGCATTCGGGCATTCAGGCATCAACCATCATCTTCAGGCCACCAAGTCATGCATATGTCAATGCTAATAATAATCCGATCGTAGTATTTTTTAACTATTGATGGTATCATCCGTTGTTCTAGAAGGCTCTTTGAGCTTATTTATAAAACCCTCTTACAAACACTACCACATAGTACTAACTCGACGTGCTCTGAGACCATATCTAAGCAAAGTGTCGCCATACTACGCCATCTCGCATAAACTACCACCATTTCCCCAAAAATGGCGACCAGTTCCAATAAGAAACCAGTATCCGACCCGTTCACATGGAGGTGTTACCCTTGGAGATGTCGAATTGCCTTTTTAAGCCACCGAGGCGGGGCACTTTGATAAGAAACCCGGTGCCCGCGCCCCGGACAGTTCTCACTTAAAATCCCCAACCCTCTTTTGAGTCCCGCACGCATCTTGAAAACACTGAATTCCATCGCAATCATGGGTGACGCGGCATTCTTACCGGAGCATGTGCTCGTTATTTTCTATCAGTCCATGCCAGTAGAGCTGAAAGAGGTTATCCGACACAAATTCCCCGATGCCGAGGTCACTATTTACGATGCCCAGCCAGGTGTTCCTGTGCCATCTGGTAACTCGCCATCATTCTTGAATGTTTAAGCTCACGGAAACTAATACCCCGCGCAGAAGTATATCAAAGGGCCACTATTCTCGCGACTTTCGCCAATCTTCCAGATATCAAGGACTCGAAGAAGTAAGCCCCCACCCTAGTCAGGTTTACTATGTACAAAATTAACCATTATTGCAGCCTTAAATTAATTCACACCTTCTCTGCTGGCGTGGATCATCTTTTGCAAAATCCAATTTTGCTAGAAACTAATATCCCCATCACAACAAGCTCGGGTATCCACGGTCCTCCGATTGCCGAATGGACCGTGATGAATTGGCTGGTATCATCCCGGAAATATGTCAAGGGTTATGAGGCCCAAAAATCTCACTCATGGGATAAGTCTGCATACGCACCAGGTCTTCACGATCAAGTGGGCAAGAAGGTGGGTATCCTGGGTTACGGAAGTATCGGGCGCCAAAGTACGTTTCACCCCTTGTCGCTCAATAGTACCCCCGAGCTACAAATTTCATGAAAAGAAGAGCCCAAATTGACCACCGACAGTCGCCCGCGTCTCGCAGGCACTGGGAATGACCGTCCACGCATATACGGCTACCCCACGCCCAACACCTGAATCCCGCCATGACACCGGCTACATCGTGCCCGGAACCGGAGATCCAGACGGCTCAATCCCGGCATCCTGGCACCACGGAACAGACCGGGAAGCTATCCGCTCTTTCTTATCTATCGGGCTAGACCACCTGGTTGTCTCACTTCCACTGACTCCGCAAACAACCCGTCTCCTCGGCGCAGAGGAATTCGCCATTCTATCTGACAAGAGTCATCACCATACGAGCAAGCCTTACGTGACCAACATCTCACGGGGCAAGGTTATCGATCAGAAGGCGTTGGTCGATGCGCTGAATTCTGGGGTCCTGGGTGGTGCCGCACTTGATGTCACTGATCCAGAACCTCTTCCTAAGGATGATCCTCTCTGGGATGCGCCCAATGTTCAAATCAGTCCACATGTCAGCGCTCTTGGAGTGGAGTATTTCCCGCGCTCTCTTGATATCCTGGCATTAAACCTGGAGCGCATCGCTCAGGGTGAGCCGTTGATCAACTCTTATACACGAGGCAAAGGGTATTAGAATTTGCACATGTATATATTGATTGGATTAATGTCACACGGTTGGAGAACCGCTGAATGTATTGTGTGACATCGAAAGCTGGGGTCATAAATGACCACAGCTTTATGGAAGCGATGTCATTATCCAAATACACATTAAAGGATGTTTTTCCACCAATCGTTCTACGACTGCAATACAATAGTCATTGGGGCCTATGGTATAGGTTAGAATCCGTACGTTTGTTCTTAGATGGAGGTTGTCACCTAACCAAACTTCTCAGAACTGCTTCATTCAGTCTTAATTTTACTGTCATACTATAAATTTTGGGGGTATTTTCATTCCATTTTGCCAATAAATACATTGCCCTCTCTCACTGGTTGGAAAGCCTACGCAAGCCCTCCAACGCCCGCTGTCGTCGCCGTGTCGTCGCTGCCTCCTGGCTGATATCCCACAACACTTCTTTTTATATATATTCACGATGCTTTTCCACATCCTCCTGCGCCTCGCGTACAATCTGAACTACTGTTAGGCATGCTTCTTTGATGTAATACAAACATTCAACTTACCATATATCCATCCCCTGTAAAGGACTCGCAGCCAATGCAGCGACCGGGTCCCTCATATTCCCATTTCTGGAAGCAACTTGTTGTTTGTCTCAGTATAATATTGCACCCATGGCATATAAATTGACAATTTTCTTGTGCTGGGTTCTGTGGTTGTGCTGGTGCGGATGGGGTCTCCATTTCGATGTGATCAAGAAAGATGGGGGAAAAGGGGGTTTGAAGAGGTGTGAGAACATGCAGGTGTAGCCTTATTATTATTGGAGTGTTGTTTTGCTTTTTATTATGCAAGTATAAATTAAAGAAAAGGTGCGTTATTACATGTCATATGCACCTCTAAGCCCCTCCTCAATCACAACTCCAATAAACCCGCAACCAGCAACAGCCAATGCCCATGGGTTCACCAAGTCGCCCAATTCAGGCCAGAAACTATTCTTCTCTCGCTTCCACTGTCGCAGCTGCTCATACTTATGTGGATCTTGAGATTTATAGCGCTCTTCCTGGCTAGACTCTGTCTCCTTGTCACCACCCACAAAGCGAAGGAATAGGTAATTCGCCACAGGTCCCAGTATCACAACTGGATTAAATGGACCACCCATGTTGAGCAACGCAAATGAAAAATGGACCAAAGTGTCCCCGAGGTAACTGTACCATCATCAGCGAATGTCATTTAATGTGAAGAGTGATATATATATCACAAACAAACTTACTTCGGATGCCGCACCAAACCCCAAACACCATGTCGACACAAATCCGTCCGTTCCTGTCGATGAAGTCCAAGCTGCGTATCCGCCATAACTTCCATCGCAAACCCAGCACCAAAAAGCGCAACGCCAAGCGCCCGAACAACATTCATCACATCATCGCCCATCGGAACCGTAGCATCACCCGTAGTGAACGGAACCGTGAACGGCAAAGAGATAACACTCAACACAACAGCCTCCGGTAAGAATATCTTCAAGAAAGCACTTCTCCAAAAGCCAGGTTCCTTTTTGATTGCGTCGTACCGCGCATCATCTGTCCCACGGGATAATGACCGGCATGCAATCCGGGCAAAGAGTCTCGTGCCCCAGATAGTAACGCAGCTTAGAAGAACCCTTTTGGTCCATGGTAGAGCCTCGCAAGCTGTTCTGAATGAGATGTCGTGTGTGCACATCGGTTGCCCGACAGCGGTCCACCAGGCATTGAGGACTTGGGCGGAGGGCCAGAGCCAGTCTTTGAGTTCGACTCGGTTTGTTGCTTCGGCGGCGATGTATGTTGCGAGTGAAAGGCTGGAATACAGGCCGAATGAGGGTAGGAGGGTTGATTTCAAGATTCCCACGTCGGCGGGTGTTATCTTGTTTTTGAGGGGTGGGGAATGAAGAGAGCTAGACGCCTGGTGCTCTAAAGCGGAGGGGGGGATGAAGAATGTCATTCTGGTGCAGTACCTAGATCCTTGAAGGGGTAGTTAAAATACCAATGGATCGTGACCGAGTGGTTGTTTTATAGCTCGTTTGGTGCTGTCCGGATGTCCACTGATGTCAGAATTATGTAACGGTCAAGTGGGAAAACCGAGCTGCCCAGGTGGTTTCACATTCCAGGCGTTGTTTGAATTGAACATAACGATTAGATTCGAAAATTTTAAAATGTAAGGTAATATATAGCATACCTATAATACTAGAGGTATGGTTCGTATCGAGATGGCTGACTTTCAACCTCGAAACGGCCAACTGTGGCATAGAGCAACATAGCCAGGCCTTAAAAGAAACCTGCAAACCTCGTCTTTATCTTAACACGGAGCTTGTATGGAATTTATACGCCAACCAGAAATGAGGAAGTGTGAAAGCTCTGATATTTGATCTATAGAATAAGAGGTAATCTTTAAAGACATAGATAATATGAGACATATTAGGAGTATTCTGAAGTATGGCTGCCAGTGAATACATCTTCCAAGGTATTCGAAGGGTAAGTATAGCCAGCCTTAATTGTTTTGGGCTGTTTGCACATGCTGAGAAATAATGGAGACAAGATCAATGTCAATACTCAAAGGCTTGGATTCATCCTTATTCTTGTATTTTTGTTTCATGAGAGAAATCAACCGTTCATTCCAGAACGGCAAGGAGGTTTCAAGATCAGATGCCGAGAATGCGGTAGTTTCGCTGTCACTGCCGGTATATAGAGTCTCGGGTATATTCCGCTTGAACAAGTTCGAGTTGGGTGACAAGTCCACCGACCAGGTTAAACCGAGGTTATACAGGTCGGAGCCATCGGGTATACGTTCGAAGGGAAGTCGTTTGGTGGGTAGTCTCCGGGCTTTTCCGTCATTTGTTGAAGGTTCATTGGTAGAAAGGTCCCTTTCCTGGCGGATGAGGTATGCTCGCGGATCGTGAGGAGAGAGCGTCGTCGCAGAGACCGGCTCGCCGATCGAAATTTGCGACGAAGTTAATGCAGCTTTCGCGGCAAGGTATCGACTGCTATGAGGCGAATGCGATACTGGAGCAGACTGGGAACTGGACAGTTTATCGTTCTGCTTGAAGCGTAGGCGACTATTCTGGATGGCTTCTTTCTTCCGCCTTTCGAAGTCAAGCGCTTTTTCCAGATCCGATGGTTCCTCATGGCTCACGCCTTCGTGAAGTCGGGCGGCCCATCTCTCAAGAACCGGAAATCCTCGACCGCTATCCATCGACTCTGGGATGTCTTCACCTTGGTCTTCGGGTAGAGACGGCACATGACGAGCAGCTTCCGGGGTAATGCTGTTCTTCGATGGACTGTCCGAGCAACCATCATCTTGCCCATCGACATGCCCAATGCTCGGTGAAGTGTTCGTGGGCAATTCAAATCGTTGCCGGGCAAGGAAAGAAAGCGGTGAGTCCGGTTCCTGGGTCGGTCCTTCCTCGATAAGGTGCTGCAGCGAGACTTGCGTGGTTCTCTGGAACCAAGTGTCTAGCGCTCCGTTCCCATACCGATCACGATCACGTTCTCTCTCGGCGCGTCGTGCGCTCAAAATGCGATTAGTCTCAGGGGAGGACTCGGTCGATTCTTGCGGATGCTGTCGACGGCGCCTCACGGGCGACCCAGATGCAAGTCGAGAAGCAAGAGGGCTGGTAAAGTCTGAGCTGGGCGAATGCTGGGGGGCTCGCGATTCACTCTCCCTTCGGGTTGGCCCCTGCAGGCTACCGCTAGATAGATCCACAGGGCTTGTTTCAGTGAGGGAATTGCCCCCGCGCCGTGGTGTTTGAAATGAGGCATTAATTCTGGAGATAGACCACGGATTGACGAAGCTGGAGCGTTTGTTTCTGGCGGGGGCCGATTCATCAGGACTTTCCGGGCCCTTGCTGCTGGAAGGAACGATAGGCGAAGAGGCGGACTCAGACTGAAGCGGCTTCTGTGAGAGAGGCGTGTGAGGTATAACTTCACTGAAGGGGTTCTCAGGATCGCGAGGCTGTGTGGAAAGTTCTTTAGCCGGCTTCCTAGCCATCAAAAGTTCGAATCCTCCTGGGCCTTCGACGGATTTGCAGGCATCATCTTTGCCTTGGTTGGAATTTTTTGTCTCCGCCCCATCTATTTCTCCGTAGTGGTCGCGAAACAAATTCTCCACCAAGGCCAAGACCACATCTCGGTCTTCGAAGAGAAGATCATCTTTGGCTGGCTCGATGTTTACATCGTAAGTTCCTCGGGGGCAGCGAATTTGCAAACAGAGAAAAGGATCGCTAACCGATTTGGAGGATTCACTTTTAGATGCGGCGGCACGGACATATGGTTTGAAGATTTTGACAATCTCATGCCCAATTCCCCTGCTGCTAGAGAGAGGGCGGCCATCAACACTGATATATTGGCCTGCGTTGTTGATCTTGGAGGTATCTAACTTGGTTGGTAACCACATCACCGAATATTCAATAAGATGAGCTCACCAAATTGTGTCTTTGGAAGAAAGGTGATAGCTTCATACTCTTTCTGATCTGATGATCGTCGTTGATCCCGATCGGTTATCTGGGATGAAAGTCGCTTGAGGACACAAGAAGAAGACACTTCTGTGCCGGCTACCTTGAGAGCTGCATCCGAGAGCGAGGCATCTGCGCTTGGCGCATAAGCCCAATTGCTGTTTTCATTTTTCGCCTTGAGCACTTTTAGTGAGAGCCTCTTAGATGGCTGAGCTATGGCATATGCCTGAAGAAGCCTTTTGATCCTCGTGAGATTTCTCGCAGCACCCTTCAAAGCAGTTTGTCTACGGACAGGGAGGTGCTTGAGAAAGTCTGTGATACGAACAGTTGTGCCCACAGGATGTGACGTCCGTTGTGTTCTGTGATAAATGTCAGCTGTGTCACATGATTCAAAAACCTGACGAGGTCATCATACCCAATGAGCTCTCCGTTTCTTCCGAACTTCAAACATCGCCCGGCAACTTCGGACTCAACTCGAGTGGTGACAGCGAGAACCCCACACATCTCCGCGGCACTGGCAAGTGCTTCGCCACGAAACCCCAATGATGACCCACCGACATTTTTGAGATCATCTAAAGTCTGGATCTTGCTGGTAAAAGCTCGCTTGCAGACATATTGCTGGTCCTCTGGAGAGATACCGTGGCCATTATCCTTGAGCTGTATGATATCCACAGTGTTTTGGGAAATCTCAATCTGCAATGACGTGGCAGAAGCATCCAGGGCATTGTCTATAAGTTCCTTGACAACAGAGTAGGGATCCGAAATGACAGATGTGGAGCCAATCGCCCGGATTGTTTTCTGAGGAAGAGCCTCAATCGGCATCCTGCACGCCTGGTATTAGTTGTTCATCTCCGAAAGCACCACAAATTTTTTCATCTAGCTGATTGAGGTTGAAAAAAAAAACATGCGACCAATTTCAATGGCTTATAATTGATGAACGTCGACTCGGCAAATGTCGAAGGAGGATGAAATTGTCTTGGCATTCAGAATCACGTGGTGCGGTTGTCTTAAATTAGTAAGGTTCCGGGTCCGTCTCCACATCCACCGAATTAGGTCTAGTTCCCTTCAGCGTACCTGCCCAGGTGCCCGAGTGCCTTCCTCATTCTATGTTGGACTTGGTTTTGCTGTAAATCGATCACTTTATATCATAGAATGCCTGCTTGTTATTAAAAGAATAGCCGGCCGCACATGCGACCTTACCACATCTTTTTGGTGGGTTTGGGGTATTTTGCGGTAGTCTTTTGAGTAGTCTTTTGATGTTGTTTACATATTTCCCCCCATTGGTATTGTAGATAGAGTGTGGTATTTAGCTTAATATGTGCGAAACAATCTTTTCATGTATAACCTTTAATAAACTTAAGAAATTAAATTCATTTTCGACGTCGATTTCATTCATCTTGTCAATTCCACGCGCGAGGCCGGGCACACATTAGTCAGCATAGCCACACCCCGGGGCCCGGCCATCCACGGGTCCCGATAAACAACACGTTCAAGGTTCACGCCTCTACAGCTTCTCGGCCTTGCTCATTCAAACGGCTGAAGACGCTGAAATGTTGGGCGAGGACTTTTCAATAACGAAGTTCGCGATCCCCGGAGTCAGTGTGTTGATCGCCTTTCTCGCCTACACATCACAGTACTTCTTTCTGCACTTTGAGCCTGTGCCACTCACCAGGGACGAAACTTGGAAGATCAATATCTTCGCCCTGTGCATCTGGATATGCTATTACCGAACCTGTTTTGTAGATCCCGGTCGACTTCCCAAGTCCCAGGAGCGACCGAAACCCAAAGAGCAAGAAGGCGACGCACTCGCTAGTCGCCAGCGATGGTGTCGTAGATGCGAAGCTTACAAACCGCCTCGCGCTCACCACTGCAAGACCTGTAAAAGGTTCGATTAGGAATGCCTGTTGTGGAAATTTTTGCTGATCTTCTCCCAGATGCATTCCCAAAATGGATCATCATTGTCCCTGGACCTCGAACTGCGTCTCACATTTTACCCTCCCGCATTTCATGCGCTTTTTGTTTTATGCGACTGTTGGCATGTCCTATCTGGAGACTCTTCTCTGGCAGCGTGCATCATTTGTATGGAAGAACAGTCATCTGCCAAGCGTATGTAACTCAACCACTTTACCATTCGATTCGCTAATATGTGAATAGTATCTCGGCCCCACATTGGGGCAACTCATCCACTTGTTTATACTGCTTGTGGTAAATAGTCTGACAACTTTCGGTCTCTTTGTTCTCCTGCTTAGGAGTCTATGGTCGATTGGATCTAACACAACCACCATTGAAACTTGGGAAATCGAGAGACATGCTACTCTTGTTCGTCGCGCCCGTGTGCTAGGCGGGTATCTTGAGGGTCCCGGAGGAATTCGAGTCCGAATAAAAAAGCAGGAATACCCATACGACATTGGAATTTGGGCCAATATCAAGCAAAGTATGGGTGGAAGCGCTAATGTGAGTATGCCTATTCACGGTCCAAATATCCCAGCTAATGCCTTTCTAGTTCATAAGCTGGTTCTGGCCACTGGCTGCAACACCCGATCGCCGAACTGGCTGGGAATTCAAGACAAATGAATTTGAGGGTGAGTGGATGAATCAATAATCTGGCTCTTCGGTTGCTGATCATTTTGCTAGATCCTGGTGTGTCATGGCCACCTCCAGATCCAGATAGAATCCCAATTCCGGCTAGTGCAAGGCCACCAAGTAATATGAGCATGCCTACATACGCAACTATTCAGGATGAGATTGATGCCTTCAACCGTCGGAAACAGGAAGATATGAAGCGATTCCAGCAAAGTCCTGGTCTACAACGTCGCAAACCATTTTACGATCGCTACAAAAAGCGCGATAATGCTCAAAGTGATAGCGATGAGTCCGAAACGGACTCCGAGGGTTATTCAGACGAAGGCGAAGAGGCCTGGCGAAACGCCGAAGGGGAACGACTACGCGACTTCGGGGTGGATGAGGAAACAGAATTCTATGATGAAGAGGACATCCCTCTTGGTGTTCTCATTGAACGACGGAAGCAGCAATCTGCAAACTGAACCCTTTCCAACGAAAATCATCAGAATCATTAGATCTTCTTCGCAATACCTCTCAGTCTCACATATCCCAGCCACTGGCTCCCATCTTCACCACGAGTAACAACATCCTGCAGCACGTCGCAAATCTGCTGCACTGCGGTATCCCGCTTTTCCTCAGGGAGCACATCTAAGAACTGGGCTCCCATCAGTCTAACCCATCCCTCTAAACCGCCCTTGGCATCAGTGGTGAGTTTTGTCGGGCGGTACTCGAGCTCGACATTTTCAACCTTGAAGCCGATCTCTTCCAGCGCATTTCTCATCCAAGTATCAGAGGGGAAGAACCAAGGACTTGTCTCTCTTGCTTTTTCGATAGAGATACCCTGCTGCACCAGTGCATAGATAAGGGCTGTCTTAACCTCAGCAACGTTACCATGTCCGCCCATCTCAAACACGTACGTGCCGCCCGGCTTCAGGCAGCCATGGATTGCGCGAAGTGTCGACATGCGCGTCGACTCATCACGTAGGATCCAGTGGAGGGCTGCGTTGGAGATTCTGCCGAGGTGTTAGAAGTCGAGCTACATGCATCATATACCATGTATTATAATCAAAAACATACACTTTATCCCATGATCCGTTCACAATGGAGGTTTCTTTCTCCAGGTACCGGCAATCCACAACGTGGAAACTGGCTTTGGGGCTTGCGTAGTCTTTGTTCGCAGACTCGATCATGGACGCAGATGAGTCAATACCGACGACTGACTCTATGGCCGGAAGGAAGTTCGCTGTGAATTTTCCATCGCCGCAGCCGACATCAAGGACCTTGTCTGTTGGCTTGGGGTCTAGAGAGGTGAGGAGTTTGCCGGTGATTTTTGCGGAATGCACGAAGGATGCAGAGGCGGAATATGCCTAAGCTTTGTTAAATATGGCAGATATATCATGGCGAGCGATACATACTTCGGCTGACCAGTGGTCTTTAGGACCCTCTGTATTGGACGCCATGGCTGACAGATGGAAGTATGGAGAAGTGGGGAAGTCGTAGTCTTGGCGTGGAATACCAGTTAGGAATAAGCGGAATAACAGAAAATCAAGTGAGAATCTATGTTTCAAGGATTGTATCTGTGAAGACTTGAATGATTTCCTAGTAAGTGGGAGGTTCGATGGGCCCTCTTATATGTTTTCTCCGGAGCCTGGTCAGTTGTTCAAGGTAGTATAACGAGGCCGATATCGGACCGGAGTATACTTGAAAGTATGCGTCCTGCGAGGAATGCACAAACCGAGATATGGAAGTTCTAGAACATTTCCCTTTTCAGATAGCTTATTATTAAGGACTAAGCCGTGATATTTGAAACTGCGCGGCTTTCTACGGGCTGTACGAGTTTCACTAACCAACCCGATCGAGACATAGCACTGCACTTAAGTGAAATGGCTCTAGAATCACATGTCAGCATTGGAACACATTACTATTACTGCAAGACTACCCTCTATGCAGCCAACTACCATCCATCCCTGACGTCCCGAAATGTTCAAACAACCAAAGTCCAGACATAAGATCACAATGACGATGGCCACCTAGCGGGTATGCGGCAATGGCGGAACAATTTCCATGGGCTCCACTAATTTTCACTGGGTAAAAGTCCCCCGCTTCCCTGCAAAATATATATTAGGATATCAGAAATAACAAGGTTGCTGCATATTTAGATATACGAAAGGTCGCATCTACTAGCCAATCAGAAATCATGTCTTATCAAGGCCATTGCAATTGCGAGAGTATTCGGATCACCCTTCCTCGGCAACCTCCGAGCTCAACTGTTTGCCATTGGTATGAACCTAGAATATATTATCTTGATGGTTGCATACTAAAGTGAATTTTCCAAATACAGCGATTGTTGCAAGCGAGCAGGTGGTGGGGGTAAGTACACTCACTAAGACGAAGCAACAATGTATATTTTGCTTACAATATCCTAGCATTATCTGTCAACTACTTTGTCAATGAAGATGAATTGACCGTCAACAATCCGAATGCGACATTGAAGATATATGAGGACAAGAGGTCTGCCAGTGGCAATGTTGTGAAGGTAAACCCGTGGTTCCTCTGTCAATATCTATACACTTATTGTTTGTCATATTCGAACGAAAGACTAACTTAAACCACGGAATAGCGTTATTTCTGTTCTGGCTGTGGCAGGTATGCGGAATGATTCAACTTCAATAGTTAGTACTAGCTGACAATTATCATAGCCCCATGTTCACCAAGACCCCGAAGGCCCCTGGAAAAGTCTTCCTGAAGGCTGCGTTGTTCGACGTTGTCTCCCCTCCTGCAGCTGAGGTGTTTACCAATAAGCAATATCAGTGGGTAACTATTGAGCAAGGCGAAAAGCAAGCGTGATATCACGGCGAAGGTAGACTCAATATGCTGGTTTGAAAAGAATCTAATAGAAAGTAGTTAGCATTGTCTTAGGCGATGGTGCAATTCCTCGAGGGCCTATTATTGGTCAATTTTCAATCACACGCATAACCTTGCTGCAGTTAGCTCGCATCTATATTATTTTCCATATAATATAGCTTTGATTTTGTTGATATACTGTCGAGCTTGCTAACGAGTTAAAGAGTGACCGTCAAAATGCGGGGGCAACGTCGATCCGTAGAGAATCCGCTTTCACCCTTCACCCCTCAGCGAACGATAAAAGGCGCACGCTGTAGCCATGCTGCTGTCTCCAGGCTGATATCATTCATGACAATATGACAGAAGTCCCTACACAAACTTCTCGTCCTAGACGGCCATCGGGCGTCATTCTGCGGAACACCCGACCGCGCGATAACGACAACAACTTGGATCCCCGCGAAGCGCTCGAGCTCCAGCAGCTCCAAACGCATGAAGACAATGAGCTGGACTACTCAACGCCATCTGCTTCATCCGGCGATGAATATCGCGTTGTGACGCGTCGCACCATATCACGCGCTCTCGCATCACGTGCCGATACGCAACAACGTCGGCAAGCTCGAAAGGGGATTTGGGGCAAGCTCACTCGGATGTGGACGCATAATGTCACTCTGACAGTGCCACATAAGAGTAGTCGGGATTACTTTGGTGTGTACCCTGCGGTTGCGATTGCGACCTGTCGATCTGCACAATGCTGACTCTGCATCCAAGCTCTGGAGAGAACATTCCTCGCGTATATACGGACCTCTCTCGTTGTTGCCCAGCAAGGCGTGTTGATTGCGCAACTGTTCAGTCTGCAAGCTGCGGAGGCGTTGGCGGACCGTCTTGGATTTCGTCAGGTCGGCAAACCCCTCTCGGTCGCGTGTCACTGTGTGGCTATTATCGTGGCTTTGGTTGGGGCCTATCGATTCTGGAGGCAGCAGAATGCTATCGCTAGGGGTAGGATCTACTCTGGAGGTTGGGAATTGAATTCTGTGGGGATATTACTGGGTTGTGTGAGTTATACAAATCCTTTTTGTTCTTGAAGATGTAACTGACGCTAGCTAGATTACTCTAACGGTGTTGATTGTGTCCGTTGCTATTATCGTTGAGATTGATATAGATCCGTCTGTATTTGTTCGCCGAATATTAGGTGGGTGAGTGAATGGTGGCAGGGGATCTATACGTTTGTGTTCATCCTGTCTTGGCAATTCTAGCCATTTTCAGCGTTATAGCTATGATAAGCAAATATAATTCTAATTATTGATGGCTACATTGTTGCTGTGTAGTAGAGCTATGATTCACTAAGAATGGTGTTTGCGGCTCCGGCGGAGACTAGCTGCACAGCCCCCTTAGCACTACAAGATATGTAGTAGCTCTGCTCTAATAACTTGTTTTCTATATATCAAAACCAATCAGATGATCATGTAATGCGACTTGGTCCACCTGTTGCGCCCGATGGAGCAAAAAGCAGGACACCCAAATGGGGCCAAATCCGTCTAACCCCCCAACACACCACAACCACTGATCTACCACTGATCATCCAATTCTGAACAAATATATCACCCAAATATGTCAACCCTCGACGAGGCAATATCCAAACGACAACGCCTATCGATTTGGCATGTCTACCACAAAGGCGACGAGCACATCTCAATAACGCCATTCATCAACCCGAGAAAGGAGCTCGGATCCAACAAGAAGAGACACGACAAACTCGCAGCTAGGTATCCCAAATCCCGAGACCGAACCGATGAGTCCAACAGCTATTTCGTCCACCACCCGACTCTCTTATTCCACAATACGCCACGTACTCTCCGTCGAGGAAACAAGAAGGGCGGAACACCGATCTGCCTAATAAAGTGCGGGGCCTTTTGGAGGAATTGGACAATCCAGTTCGGCGGTAATCTGAAGGACGTTATTGATCCTCGAGGCGTGGTAAAATGGGAGTGTCGCAGTAACCCAAACAATACAACTCTCAACGATGATCGTGCTTTAAAAGGGTATAAGGTCCGCAAGTGGAGGGTTTGGGCGGAAAGTGGGGAAAGGTATCATCGTCAAGTAAATGCGAGACGCAAGGTCGAAAAGGAAGAATTTGCCGAAGGAAAACAAAAGGCGAATACCTTGGATAATGGTCCTGTTGGGATGGAGAATATCACTGAAGCTGGGAAGCAAGACTCAGGTTATTCACAAACACAATTCCCCAGTCCTCCTTCTTACTCTGCAATGCGACAGGAGGTTATACCACAACCAGCTGTTGCGGAAGAAGCGGTCCGTCTCAGCTGGAGTTCTCCATTCTCGTTGAACCCTCGACGTTATAGCTTCGAATATGCCAATATCAAGTTCTTCTGGAAAGGAACGAGAGATGTCCGCCCAGATGAAAAATTCGCTAGATGGTTCATGCCCTTCAGTCACTTGAAGTTGATTGCCAGACGCCCTGGGGTTGAGAGTGAAGATATTTTCGTTGGGAAATACACACCAAGCTTCGCGTACCGGAAATTTGGCGAGTTGTGGGTTTTTGATTCTGTGGTATCCAAACTGCTTGGTGAAGATTATTCCTCTACTTGGACCGCGCAAGCTGCAGGTAGTGAATTTCGGGATATTCGGCAGACTCGGTTTTATGAATTGATTATGGCGACTGCCATGTGTATGATAATTGGCGAGTCGCGGAAGCGGATGATTCTCATGTTGCTATTTACAATAGCTGCGGAGGGGGGGAATTCATGTTAAATTGAACTGTAATATTGCATAATGAGATATTTTGCATCTATTCAAGTTTGTATGAAGGATATGAGTACACATTCTTGGTGCTTCGTTTCACACCAGTGGCAGTCCAATTTCTGGGCACAGAACAATCTTTTCAAGGTGGAACCATTACATGATTTCATTTAATTCATGAAGCTCGTAGTCTATTAAATAGTTAAAATTATGCATACAGGCATGCAATCCTTCCGCCATTATCATACATGAGGGGTCGTTGGTATCAAGAGAGTTGAAGACCGTGTGGTTTGGTGGTTTGAAAGATCATCAGTAAGAGGCACGAAGGTCTTCTTCAAGAAGGCGCCATTTTCTAGCAACCTCTGCCCGTTCATCGGTAGTAGATGCCCGCATATCTTCAAGACCCTGCGCTATCCGAGATGCCATAATAGACAGCTCCTGACTCCTGCCTAACGACTTTTGAAGCTTTCTGCGAAGTCCAACCAAGGGATATCCGAAAAGTCCCCAAAGACCTAGAAACAGTTGAATCAGAATAAGATACACACGGGGGAAAACGAGTGTCTGGAGCATAGCGTTCGCATACCTGCTGGTGGCTTAAAGATAACACCGCCAATCCCTTTCCCGATTCCCTTAAACATTCCTTTCGCACCTTGCTGTTTGGCGCCATACTTTGGCTGGGTGACCAAGCCTGTGATACCGTAGTAAAATCCATCTCGAAGTTCCTATATGTAAAGGTAAAGGATCAGTTCTGAGTTCTTCTTTTATCACCGAGGACAGGTGACATACCGTCCCGGCAGCAGCGAGTCCACTCCGGAAGCCGATAACCTTCGGCAATTCTTTGACCATTTCGTCATGGTACAGCATCGGGGCATTGTGGAATCCTTTGGACAAGCTAAGTGTCAGGTCTGTTGGGAGCCAGAGTATGCTCTTCAAGAACTTCTTCGACATTCGACTGCTGTGAGTGCGTATCTCGTAGATAACGCCATGCCCCTTGCGTGACTCTAGATAGCACAACAGTTCTTCCTGGTTAATCGGTATGCCTTGTCTCTGGCCAGTGGCACTAGCTGGTAGATCATGGTTCATTTTGTTGTGTCTCACGTTGTCTTCTTCGTTGTCGTTCGTGTCGAGGCTTACCCCGTCGTTACCATCGTCATTTGGTCGACCAAGTCCACGGCACTGAGCAGGCCCATGATACTCGGCAGGCTCATGATACTGCTGCTGCTCATCCTCACTATCCAGGTCTGAATCTTGACTTCTGCGTGTTTTCCTCCATGAAAATCCCGATGAAGGATTGCTGCGTGAGCGAGTATGGTTTATTGCACGACCGGCGGTGACAAAATCCGAAACAATATCATAAGGGACCTCCCCAATCCCGGTCACAAAGTTCGCAATCGCTCCAACTAGTACTTGAGCTCCTGCGCTGACAGGGCCTGTGGGATTTCGGTATGTGTCGTATTCCGATGCTCGGTTCCTAGGCAGTTGGTTAGTGGTCCGGAAATATGTTGTCGAAGGCCAACCTACAAAGCAACATTCTCCGGTTTGATAGCCCCCATTTCAACCAGTACGGCTGCAGCAAAAGCACTAAGCCCAATCGAAGTTTGCTTAATGTGCCACACAGCAGGACGATTGGGACATATTGCGCATTGCAAAGTCTTCAACTTAAGATGCCGATGAAAGCTGCGTACCCCATCCTTCACGCCGGACTCTTTTTGCATTTTATCTGCAATTTCTTGTGCCTTCTGTTGAGTTGAAGGGTTCAATGCCGTCTGAATTGCATCGGTCAACTTCTCAACTGTAAGTTGCTTGTAAGGCACTGGCTGGGGCCCAGCCTCAGCCATCGCAACAATTCCTCCCCAGAACTGTTGATCTCCAAAGAAGGGAACGATAATGGTCGGACGTCCAAGAGAAAGTCCCGCGGCAGTGGTACCTGCACCACCATGGTGAATCACACACGATACATGCTGGAATAACCAGTCATGCGGTACGCTGCCGACGATGAGGATATTATCTGGCACATCGATATCGTCGACTCCGAGGTTTCCCCAGCCCTTTGAAATTATTGCACGCTGGCCGGCGTTTTGTATTGCTTCGAACACGATTTGGGTTAGTTTGACTTGGTTTTCTACTACAATGGAGCCGAATCCAACGTAGAGTGGAGTGGGCCCTGCTTTGAGGAAATCTTCGATCTCTCTGGGGGGTTTGTAGTCTGACTTCGCAGGTAGCACGCTGAAACCGCAAATATCGATGTGGTCAGCCCAATCGCGTGGCTTTGGTAACAATGCCGGCGACCTAAAGTAAACCACAATTAGTAAACAGTCGGTCCAAATCCGCCGCCTTCGGGTGAACCCATACCACAGATATGAGAATGGAACGCCGAGGCGCCCGGGCAAATTCGGGGCCGTAATCGAATCTAACGGATCCAGTGCGAGGCATTTCTTCCTCCAGGAGTTGACAAGATCTCCCAATCCCTCCCAAATCATCATATCCACAACGGTATAAGACACGAGGTTTGCAACCGTTGGTTTACATTCCTGCGGGTGGAGAACGGCCAAGGGATGCGGAAACGATTGAGTAGCCGACCAGGGCATTCTAGAAATTTTATATTAGGGCGTCCGTTCATTTCATGTTTGAAAATGGACTCACGTGAACATCATATGAAGTGGAATCCCCAGCCGCTGTGCACAATGGATATGGCCCAAGCTGGGCGGGTTAGCGATTATTGCATCAGCAACAAATGGCCTTCGACGATAATCCACCGTGTCACTCCACAGATCCTCCTTGATTTGATGCAAATCTGTACCGTCACCTGTTTCAACACATGACTTCCAACAGCCGTATATAATTTCCTTCATTTCGCGCCGGCGTTTTTGGATGGCACCGCTGCGAATCGTTCTGAATGCGGGGAGTAGAGATGGATTTTGGACCATGAACGCCATCAGCTCCTCGGGGTCTCCACCGATGTTAAAGAACTCCAATCCACCGTCAAGTACAACCTCCCGGAAAATGAGGTGGGTTGCTAGTCGTACGCGGTGTCCATACGCCTTCAACTCTTGGCCCAGCGCAAGAAACGGTTGGATGTCGCCCCGAGATCCGATAACTTGAATGACGATGTTCAGCTTCAGCGGGAAGTCTTTGCCCTCATCTTTTGGTATTGGTTCCGGGGTCGGTTCGCCCTCTAGAGCCTCTAGGTCTGGTGGCGCAGTTGTCGTTTGGATGCGATTCAATAACCCGGCGAGCTGTGGCATATGCTCGTCGATCTTGATATCAACCCGGCCATCGCCTACAAAACAGTCACCGTTAGCCATGCAGTTTTCGACGCATCACCTGAATAACACACTCAAGACTTTAACCCCGGTGTTTCGTCTGTTCTCATTGATGTGATTCCGCTCGCGATTTGGTGAGAGTGAAATGTTGACCTCCTCAGGCCAGTCCTCCGATTGTATTGACCCACGCCGGCTGGGTCTGCGCCTCGTGGTTTGTGCTGCCGGGTCCATTCTTCACGGGAGATCGGCCGGGTGTGGCCAACTAGAGGGACACAATTCTGGATGGGAAGGACGAGGTTCAACGTATGTTAGACTGACTTATAAACAGCAATGAGTATTTTCACGCATCAAGTTTGACAATATTTTGCGGGATTAAAGACCTTTAAAAAAAAAGAATGCGATCACCGGGGCAGCTTTACTTGATGATGTCAGAAGTGCCCAAACCTTAATACGGCAGTCTACTACCGCCGCGTCAGTTCGGATTCTGCCTGCAGTATATTCCTACTAGATTACATATTTACATCGTTATATGTTATGCTTAATTAAAAATTGAAGTCTAATTCGAGATAGTTTATTTCTTTAGTGCCGGATCACTTAATACTTCACTGTAAGTACTCTGCGCTATCCCTCTTTACTTGATCCGTCTGACATATTTCGTACAATCTATAGCTTGTTATACAGAAATAGAGTAAGCATCTAGTGAAAGTAATGAAATCTGGTGACCCAGGCGGTCAAAATTTGAGAAAGTGAAGTGGCGGTCTTAAGAGTGCCGCAATCCCGAGCTTCCAGGCTGCCCGGATCTTCGGTGGGTCTCGGGATCGGTGACTTACCTCGGGATCAGGGATTAGTCATTGGTTTATAGGCCCCCAGGAGCCCTGGAGCTCTGGGGGTATTTATCTTCCGAGGTAGAATTGTATTGCCATCGATGATTTCGACTTTGTGGCAAATAGTTTTTGGAAAGCCATTTGTAGAATAGATGATGTAGTTCTATTTAATTCTTGTACTTTGTTGAATAGCGAGTCAAGTGTCATATCTGCGGTAATGCGATGATGGTAGTAGACCTCCGCAAAGCCCAACCAGCAGTGGGCTATAGGCCCGCCCGACCTTCAAAGCCCAACCCAACCTAGGGCCCATTGATAGGGGCCTATAAGGCCCCCATTATAGCCTATTAAGGGCGTCTTAGCACTTACAAACTGGCCTCTTATAATCGCTATATTATAACCTTCTACTAATCGTATACATTTTAAATTTGGACTTAGAATCGTACTAGCTATATAAATATATGTCGTAAGTTTATGTAGAATCCGACTAGTTTATATACCTTAATGTTAAACAAAATCTGACTAGCAGAGGTCGAGATATCACGAAAAACGTTAATACTAATATTTTGACACTCGATATATATTTGAGATTTATAGGACAGTACTACTACCTTCCAAATAACGTCTTTCCTCACATTTTCAAACGTCATATATAAATTGAACTAATAACTCGGAATTGATTGTAACAATAAATTATTACCCTAAGATAGGGGCTAGAAATGGGGTCTAAACATAGGGTAATTAAAAAAGTTACGTTTTTCAGAATTTTTACATTGTTTGGGGTCTATTAGGCCCTTACTAAAGCCCAATAGGCCCTCATCCTAGGCCTACGACCTGTCGGTGGGCCTAAAGACCGGGCCCAAAACCCATCCCATTAGTGGGTTGGGTCGGGTTGGTCTGTGGGCTTTATGGGCTCTGCGGAGGTCTAGATAGCAGAAAAATGCATAACTCCTGAGCCACTTTTAACAAAGGCTGAAGCTCCGGATCATGCACATTTTCTGCAAACTTGCATTCAAACTTGGAGATTTCGTAGTCTTTAAGTGGAATTAGCATGAAAGATCTTGTACTTTGATATATCGAACTACTTACCTTCCTTTATATCCAAATCACAGGTTAATCTCGTCTGCATTTCTTTTCACCGAGGCTCTCATTCGATTGGCAGTCTCTCCACAAAACTAATCATTTGGAAAATTAGGGATTCGTCTTCGCCAAAATTCCAGAATGGATAGATCGCGAACAAGAAAGCGTGGATCTAGAATTAATACCAGTATTAGTACTTCCCCCGCAAGAAATAAAAGAAAGGAATATTGACATACCATGCAACCAGCACGTCATAAATCAAGACGATAATCAAAGTGGTCCGTGAAAATTGTCTCAGGTACCCGCAAATTACTCGGCTGAGCCAGCTTTTCAGGCTCCTCTCCTTTGAGGAAACTCTCTCCAAAATCAAGGAGCCGAATACCTTCCTGGTCTTCGTCTATCCAGTCGACCCATTCTCCTGCCTTGACCAGCTGAGTTCGCAATCCATTGTCTAGAGGCGTACTATCATTGCGGGCTGGCGGCTCGACTTTGGGGGAGCTAAGTATATCGAAAAGTTCTTGTCCGGGTGAGTTTAGCACTTTATTGTAAGTAAATGCGACGTTCCGGCCGCTGATATTTAATCTAAAGTTGGTACAATTACGCCGGACTGCAAAAACACAGACGAAAGAATGCTCTTCCCCCTATGGCACATACTAGCACCATTAAATAAACTTCATGACTTTCAGGAGTTACGTAGAGATTCCAAGTATTTCTTCCGGCTGGAGCTTATCTTTGCCCTTACAACAATCCGTGAGGACCATATCCACTGTAGGGCCATCGTGGGCAAAGTCATCAAGCAGCTGAAAAATATATTGCAAGGAAGGATCCCACCAAAATCCCTTTTGAGAAGTCTCGGGTTTTGCAGCTCGCGCGATTGAGACCAATTTGCGGTCATGATCTTCAACAAGACCCACTGACGTCGGCCGGTGTCATATTAGCTGTAGCTGAACGAAAATGGCCCGGTTGATAAGCTGACTCCTCGCGATCCCTCGCAAGCCACACAGTCGAAAATTCCCTCATATCCCAACTTATGGTGGATTTCGTAGCGACCATTCATTCTTGAAAGTGTCTCCAAGGGTGACCGGGTAATATCCCCCGAGTTTGTATCTTTACAAGGACTGTTAGTTATAATGAAGATTATCCTAGCAGAATAGAGATAAATCCAGGTTCAAATGTTTGACGAATGGGGAGTAGGGAGGCAGTTGGAGTTGGTAGAGGACGTCATGGGCCACAAATAATCACTGCCCAGCCCTGCGGGAGGTGCCGAGGTTTGATGTATCATCGGACAAGCGGGACTGGTCCGGGAACTCCCCCAGGATATCCCGTAATATTCGCAATCTGAGTGGTTAGCTATACAAAAGAGCCGGGATTCATCGGCACGTCTGACAACGGACATTTGATTGGTCAAGCATACTAATTCACCGCCTCACCCTCCACTTCTCCTCCAATTCTCTATCTATTCTATGTGATTCATCTGCCATTAGAGACATTATATTGAGAACTCTTTCGAAGGTCCTATTCAGGAGTCTTTTTAAAGGTATCTTTTGGTTTCCTTTCGCCATTTTAGTGAAGGTTTGGAAACTTCTAGCCACCCGCGCAGATCCCGAATTAGTTGATTATGACATTCGGTTGATTTGCTCGCCGATACTACTACCTAAACGAGGTGTTTTCGGCCGGCTATTGAAGGAAAATAATCTCCGGGCCGGAAAATGGTGTCCGACTCGGTCAGATTCCGGGGCCCCGCGAATTGGGCAACCTGGAAGGGCCATGGCTTGTGGGTCTCCCCCGCGTTCTCTCCCGGTCGATGGCGTCAAGTCCAAACTCTAAGTGTCAACTTCATAGTACGTGTGGTGTAACGTGGGGAACACCGGTTAGGATAATTGAATTGACTCTGGTTGGTGTAGATGTTGCATGAAACAAAGTTAACTTTCCACACTTTTGCTTATATTTGAAAGATCTCCTCAATTACTGTTTTCTCAATTGGATCATTATTATTCATTTTACATATTGACCCTGTTTCTTAGCTACCAGACGTCAAGGAAGACCATGGCGGATAAGAAAGAATCCCCAGAGAGCGAACATTTTGAATCCGATATAAAATCAGATCCTGCTGTTTTCATACCGGCCCCTGGATCAGCAAGACAACCATATGGCGAATCTGGTATTACCTCCCCTTCCTTTCTCTGTACTCATCACATACTAATGCATCCTCCCTCAAAACAGGCCTGAAGGGTATCCTCACGAACAAATATGTAGCAGCATGCGCAGCCTTCGCAACACTGGGCGGGGCAATGTTCGGCTACGACCAAGGTGTCGTCTCCATAACCCTCACAATGGACCAATTTCTCGAGCGATTTCCCGAGGTTGGCCCCGACGCACCCGGTGCAGGATTCCAGAAAGGAATCCTCACGGCCATGATCGAGCTGGGGGCGTTCATTGGAGCAATGAACCAGGGATGGATTGCCGACAAAATCTCTCGGAAGTGGTCCATCATGGTCGCGGTGATAATCTTCCTCTTTGGTTCCGCCCTGCAGACTGGGGCTATGAGTTTCGAAATGCTTGTAGGTGCCCGGTTCGTCGGAGGTATTGGTGTCGGCATGCTGGCCATGGTGGCACCGCTTTATATTTCTGAAATTGCGCCTCCGGAGATTCGTGGTACTTTGCTTGTTTTGCAGGAACTTGCTATTGTCACTGCCATTGTGATTGCTTTCTACATCACCTATGGTACAAGATACATTCCGAGTGAATGGTCGTGGCGCCTTCCTTTCCTTATTCAGGTGTGCCTTCCCGTTTCCCACGATTTGTCCTTTCCTAACCTAACCACGTGGATAGATGATTCCTGCCGTACTCCTCGCAGTCGGTATTCCGTTCCTCCCATATTCACCTCGTTGGCTCGCTGGTCGAGGCCGAGATGAAGAAGCACTCCAGGTTCTCTGCAAGTTGCGTGGTGTCGACCCTACCGACGAGCGCGTCATCCGAGAGTGGGTTGAGATTCGCTCTGAAGTGGCCTATTGCAAGGAAGTGAGCATCGTGAGACACCCGAAGTGCCAGGACGGAAGTTACACTAGCCGTGCTATGCTCCATGTCTGGAGCTACCTGGACTGTTTCCGCAAAGGGTGTTGGAAGCGTACGCATGTCGGTATTGGACTAATGTTTTTCCAACGTGAGTATCCGTCTGTCGTGGTAGAGCCACCGCTTTCCCTTTCTATTTCTTCTTAAACGGGCTAACTCATATCCTTCTCACAGAATTCGGCGGTGTCAATGCTCTCATCTACTACTCACCCAGTCTATTCGCGGGAATGGGTCTAAACTACGAGATGCAACTCCACATGTCTGGCGTCATCAACATCTGCCAGATGCTGGCCTGTTTCTGGTCACTATGGGGAATGGATAAATTTGGTCGCAGGCCTTTGCTCTTTGGTGGTGCTAGCTGCATGGTTCTTGCGCATCTCGTCATCGCCGTCCTGATGAGCCAATACCAATCAAATTGGCCAGCGCATTCCACAGAGGGCTGGGTTTGCGTCGCCTTCTTGTGCTTCTTCATGCTCACCTACGGAGCTAGTTGGGGTCCTATCCCTTGGGCTATGCCGGCTGAGATCTTCCCTTCCTCGCTGCGTGCTAAGGGTATGGCATATTCCACGATGTCGAACTGGCTTAACAACTTCATCATTGGCCTTATTACTCCGCCGCTTGTGCAAAACACTGGGCATGGGACGTACGTGTTCTTCTGTGTGTTTTGTGCCGCGTCGTTTGTTTGGACATGGCTCTTTGTTCCAGAGACCAATGGGAAAACTCTGGAGGAAATGGACTCTGTCTTCGGGGATAATACTTCAAGTGTGGAGACAGAACAGCGCGCGAGGATTGAGGCTACAATTTGGGCTTATGCTGCGCAACGATCTGATGGACTCGAAGGCACGCATCAAATTATCTAGACGGGCAACTTTGCTTTCGGGTTCTATCTTTGATTCAGCGGATGTATGAACTGTATCTGGTTTCTTTTGTGGTGCTTATATACATAGATATTTATGATAGATTGTTTGGCCTCTGTATTTCCTCTCCGGTTAGCTTGTCTCTGCCCACTGTAGATTATGTGGGTTCTTTTTTTTTTCTTCGCGTATCTATAGATTCTCTGGAGTCCTTTATTCTCGGTAGAATTTGAAAAAGACCGGAGAAAGGCTAACGGCCGAAATGCGTGAGAACCCCTCGCTGCAATACTATCCGATCTGATAGCATGCCAGAAGAAAAGCGGTCGCCGATATCGCTCGCTGTGATCGGACGTGGAAAATGAGTCACCAAAAGAAGCAGGTGACTAGTCTCCTCAATCATCCAAGCCGTACACGGTCAGATCCCGGCTCATTATAGGAAGCGCATAAACAGCACTTTCCCTTCCTCCGAAAACCTTCAGTTTCTTTTGTCCTCGAAACTCTAGCCCAATCTTCTCCAACACCCTCGCGCTATGCGTATCGTCCGTTCCACAAAATCCAAACACGGAATCTACCCCGAGTTCCTTCTTCGCATACGCCAACAACGCAAGTGCGGCTTCGGTGGCATATCCCTTTCCAGTTTCCTTAGTCAGAAACGCATATCCGATATCAGGCGCCAGGTAAGCATTCGGTGGTTCGCCCCTCATCAATGACACTGAGCCGATAGGAGTACTTTCTGCTAAAGATGCGTGCTCATGCGGCTTTAGCGAGACTAGAAACATGCCATAATTATTTCGGGCGTAGTCGGCGTGGACGCGGTTGCGAAGGAAATTAGAGGCCTTCTCTGCCGTGTCGATGCCGGTGCGGCCGCATGTTTTCATAAATTCCTCGCTATTCCATAGTTCGACGAGGAAATGACAGTGGTCTGGGGAGTCGGGTAAGAAGTAGGAGATTTGGAGACGTTCGCTCTCAATGGAGAATGTCGGAGATGCCTCAAACACGGAACCCATATTTACGTGTTTCGCGTTAAAGTGACGTCGTAGCTGAGTTGTCAGATGGGAAGAAACTTGGGCTGGTAAGAGTGGCAGTTGCGACAGTTAGAAAAGCCAGCAGGGGGGGGTGCTTGATTGCAGTAACACCCCGCGCGTGCTTGAGAGAACAAAGAAATCGCTTCTCGCGTGATCCACGCGGCTCTCTAGCTCAAACCAGCTGATCTGTCCTGTGATAGCCCTTCTTAACCTAAGATATGCAATCAGACTTTGTAAGGGAAATTGCGAGATCTCGTTATCTGAGCCCCCGTCGGGAACCCCGACTGATGGTGGTAGATAGGCGATCAATCTCAGAATAGAATGGCGTGACGATGATCTTTTAACCCTTGCATCCTGAAGGGCATCCCATCCCACACTTTTCGCACCACGTTCATCTCACATTCCAAGCTTTTTAAGCCTTATTAGAGTGGATTCGATCCTCGATCACCCCGAAGTCGCTCTGATCGCGCTATCTGTTATTCCCCGCACCCTGGTAATATAACCGGTATGTCATTAAATACACAAACGGCGCTAGTATTTATTACTTTGCAGTACAAAGCACGGTCACACCCTTCGTTGTAAGGTATTTATACTGAAAGAGGCTGAAAATAGAGGTAAATATGGACAGAGACGGGTAAAATAAGCATTCTTGGCTTGTATAAGTGTTCTACGGGGCTTAGTGCACAATTAAATACTGTAATAGTGGCTCATTTTTGTTACAGCTGGGTAAAAACAATAGACGGTGAAGACGTAGATAACTATATTCTAACAAGCCAAGTATATTCTAAAGTACGGACTGTTCAGACTCGCGTCGCTTGGCAGCCTGCCATTGCCGTAGCGCGTCAAAATCAATGCATTCGTGCACTACCCCCCACCCCAACCCGCCGGCCGTCAGCTCTGGCGATGTCCCCGGTGGACTAGCAGGTTCCAGAACCAGGAAGTCTCCGCATGTGATTGAAAGACGTAGATATTCAAAGCAGTGGTCAGTATGCTCTGTCCAGGCCGCGAAAATCGCCTCGGATTCGTTGGCGGGTTGACCGATTTGAGACTCATAGTAGCGAAAACGACGTCGAATAACATTCTAATAAGCAATAACTAGTCAGATTTATTCCAATACCACAAATTTGCTTCGTTCGTGAGAACTCCTTACCACACAATGAAGTTGGTGGAGGTTTGACAAGACGTAGAACCGCTCATCCGTGCTATCCATATTCAATGGGTCAGAAATACCCTTGGCTAAGCCATAATTTGATGGGTTCTGTAGCCAGACGGAATCACCCCCTGGGGTTGAAAATTAGTTTTCTTTTACTATCCACATTTATCCCTGGTGGAATGGAGACAAACTAACTTACCGCTCGTTATTTCTTTCCAGGCTTTATCTGTGGCATCACCACTCCCATAGTATCTATCATCAGGCACAAACGGGATTTTCAATCGCTGTTGAAAGACCTCGTTGGGTATAGGTGTCTTTAGACGTATGCCGGGCACAAACTCAGCCCTCTTGAAGAATGAAAGGCTAGTAAGGCCTAGAACAATTCCCAGTCCAAAGACAAGGGGAAGAAGAAGAAGATATGCCCTAGAAAGTCTTTTGGATGCATGGGGTCGATGTCTGGTTTCTCCTAACAAAGTCTCGCAAGAGGTAGATTGGTTGTCGTCGATATTCCGGTCCTTTTTGTCATATACGCCTGTAGTTGTGTAGCTTCTAGACATGGTTGATGATAGTATACTTGGAAGCTTCATTTTAGCTGTGTTCAAAAGTGTTTCGAGTAAAGGTATAAAACAACTTGAGCGAAACGGCTTGTAGTTAGGAAAATCAAGCAACGATTATCGAGTGCGCCTGCAGGGTGGGAAATGGTTCTTTTCTAGGCGTCCACACTTAAAAATGGGTGGAAATTCCTATTTTGAGATCTGCATGTAATAAACTTCGAGGTGGGATGGCACAAGAGTCCTTCCTTTCGACATACACTACCACGGATTACTACGTATTACCACCACCCCACCGGAGGGGAAATCGCGAGTATTACCGGCATTTGCTGTACTTGTTTCAAATATATAACTCATGTGATTGTTCCGATATCAGACAATCCTGGAATGTTTTGCAACTTACAGCTTCCGGAAAAGGATAAAATAGGTAGTTAGTAATCCCCACCTTCATGCATGTTATGTCGTCTTTCCATAATGGGTAACCTAATAATTTAAAAGAGGCAGAGTTGCAGACAGCCCCCGTAACGATGCAAGAAGAACCAAAGGAATTGGCCCGAAGCACGCATTACCCCTTACAACTATCTCCTCGCTGCCTTAACACTATTTTGATTCTCACGAAAGGAGGAACGAACAGCCGACAGAGATACATTCCGCAGAATGTAAGACGACATGAGAATCGTTCAGCTCGTAGGCTTAATGAAAGGCAACTTGTTGGCTATGTGACCGCTCCAGGGCTAATATTATAAATACTTCACACGTCGACCACCTGAAATCTGTTCTTCATCGACGTCCATATCGAACTGCAAACATCATTTTTTAAATATATTTCAATATTTCAGGTCCAAGACTACGAATAATTGTGAGAGCAATGCTGCTAAATTAACTTTACACCCAGTATACAAAGACTAATTATATATAGTCTTCAATATGAAGTTCATCACCGCTCAGACAGTCCTGGCCATTGCACTGGCAGCAGTGGCCAGTGGCTTGGCTATCAATACCGAGTCTGCAAAGGCCGATGCCCCAGAGCCAGCCTGGGTCTGGTCTTCTAAGCGCGATGCTGAAGAGCATGCAAAGCCTAAGCCAATCTGGGTCGGGTCTTCCAAGCGTGACACCGAAGAGCATGCAAATCCCGAGCCGGCTTGGGTTTGGGCTTCCAAACGTGATACCGAAGAGCATGCAAACCCCGAGCCGGCTTGGGTTTGGGCTTCCAAGCGTGATACCGAAGAGCATGGAAACCCCGAGCCGGCCTGGGTCTGGGCTTCCAAGCGTGATGCTGAAGAGCATGGAAAGCCTGACGTTGCGGAACCAGCCTGGGTCTGGTCTTCCAAGCGAGGAGGCTCAAAATAATTCAAAAGGCGATGTTGAAAAGCCAGCCTCGGCCCGGTCCACTTTCTAAGGTGAGACTGAGAGCGTTGAAGAGTAATAGCCACATGTTACTCCAACCAACCGGAAGGGTGGAATAATTCAAGAGCTACGCCACGATTATCAATGATGAGAATGTGATCCAATGAGATGATGATTTGTTAATGACAACGGAAGTGGGATGGTGTTTTGTGCGTACATTGGTTCATTTTTATTTCTAAATTGACTATCATATAACGGTTTGGATTCTTCACAAAACAACAGGGTAATAAATTAGACCATAAACAAGTTTATAATTTCTATACCCACACTCACTCATATACCAATATAGGAGAAGGTTATCTAATTAGCGTCTAAAACATTTAATTATACAAAGGAGTATATATTCTTCAGCTTACCTGGATTCTTTTGGGATTCGCAGTTGACATCCTATAATTGCCTCATCTATAAACATAGGCGAACAGAAGGCTAATGAAAATTTTCCCTAGGTCACTCAGGTACTTGATTATTTTAGAAAACAAAATGCCCGCTAAGCCTTGCTAAGAGCAGCATTTTATGAATTAAATATATGAAATCTCATATACAGCCTGATGATACTGCCCAGTACACGGCACGCATTTAGCCGAAAAAGATAAGTACAGATTAAATAATAGATACTAGAGTCCGAAACAAATATAATTGAATTATGGCTATAACTTTCTTCAATAGTATACTGTTCCTAGATACCGAATCCCTTACTATAGGGGTTGCTGGCTCAACCTCGGCACTACTGCCTCCGCACACATCCCAGCCTTCATTTCCCACTATCATCCAAAGAAATCATGCTGCCAGGTGAGATTGTATTTTCTTTCCTGTTCAATCTGAAACTGACGTAGTAGTTCGAAATCAATACAGTCGTGCTCAACACCCCAGCCAGTAACGGAAGTAGCATGTCCTATAGAAATAAAGCATTAGATCAGTCCACGAAAAAAGGAAATAATACAGAGGGTTGATTTTACCATTGCCAACTTTGATCGGGCTTGATCCCTCTATTATGAGATCTCCTCCACACGAAATCGCTTGCCGGAGATACTCGAAGCAATGCAGGACATGTAAATTCCATTTGACGGCATCATGTTCGGTATCGAGGTCGACGCCGTCCCGAGCCTGCCAGAACTGAAAGCGAACCATGTTCTGTCACTTTGAGTTAGATAATTCTCTAATCATATTACACCAACTTCCAACGTACTAGGCAGTGAAGCTGGTGGAGGATCGAGATCACGTAGAAATCATGTTGCGGGGGATCGGTCTCGTGAGGATGATCGAATGGCGCGACGATACCCTCAGGCAAATCCCACCTTTCCGGGTCCTCAATCCAGACGGCGTCATGACCTGTTAGTGAAGAAGGAATGTTAGCGATAAATATGGAAGGGAAGGGTTCGTTCTTCTCACCAGCTACCAAGTCATCCCAGTGGTGATCTACCTCTCTCGAATTTCCGATGTATCTTTCATCCGGCTGAAATACCTTTCTCACTGGCTTAAATACGTCCTCTGGGATAGGGGTGAACGTGCCGAGCTGGAACTTGCCATTGAATGTCGGGGCAGTAGTAGATGATTTCCAATAGAGAACTGTGGTCGTAGTCCACCCCGTTGCAAGGATTGAAATCACAATATATAAAAGAAGATTCCAATGTCTATTATCTTCAGGCACTGGAAGTGATGTATCCTCTCCGTCATTATTGTTTATTTCTCGATACTTCAAATCGAAATCTCTCGGCTTCAAAGGCCACATGGTGTCAGTCCCTCAAAGAAAGCAGAAGAGCAGATGAAAGAAGTTGGATTTAGTGGGGGGGACAAATAGCCACAAAAGTTACAACAATATGCTCTAGTCAATTTGAGAGCTCCTTTTTGCAACTACTCCGCTTCCAAGTTGATAAGATACCAAGTTTGGAGTTTCGAATCATTTCTATGTAAAATTACTTGCGAGTTCCTCAGCTGATCCTACATGGCTTCTCTAATTCAGTTGCCTCATAACTCACTGAAGTAAGGGCAGAAAACACACATAGATACAGAAATCAGAGCGCTGCCCTGCCGCCCGGATCTGGAAAAGCTCACATTTAAACGAATGCAAAGAGCCCTGAGGAATGTACAAGAACCCAGCTGCGTGGTTAGATCACCAACCAGGCCGTGCAAATGAAATGTCACCTCATCCTGCGATATGACTAGTCCATATGTACTTATGTAAGGGGGATCGGAAGGCGGTTACTTGTGGATGTTCGTAAATCTAGCGAGTGATGTACAGAGTTTCTATCTTTAGGCCCAAATTTACCTCATTGTGAAGACTAGATGACATGCATATGCGAATGTGTGCCCAGGTGGTATGCAGCACGCAGGTGGGTTCATCTCTCATTCAGCATCAGAGTTTAACGCTTTTATTGCCCGAAATTAAATTGTCATCTATACCGGAGCCCGTTTTATACTTTTTTAGTTGGTATTCTGCTTCAAGTAGGAATACATACTGATTGTTCCGTATTTATTCGTAATACTCCGTATTACAAACTTACAGGACAACATAATGATGCACTGACCATGAAGTAAGAACGAGATTTATCAATTGAAAATGAAGACTTGCTATTTACTACAGTGTCATACTGTTTCCTTGTTGTTTTAAAACAGTATAGATCAGAATATCTCGCATGTAGTGGAATGGATTTCTTGCGAAGCTATTGGTACGATTGAAGTATCCTAGGAGTCGGTTGTAAAGCTGTGTGATCTCTTGATAAAGATGGATGTATGACATACATTCACTGTAGATCCTAACCGCTCAGAAACATATAGATAACGTAGACTATGTATTATGAAACCTACCATCGCAGGACACAAGGAACTAACGTAAAATACACTCGAAATATATTGTGAGTGCGTTTGATTTCTCCAACTCTCAAGTTCTCAGGTAATAGACGTAAATCACAAAGTGTTTTTGCCCGAGCTTATGGATTTTGCTCAATGGCCATGTCCAGTATGTGGCCCCTCATCAAAATGATTCAGGTCCGCAGGCGTATGCGTAAGTCTACCACCGGTATATCCCGACCCACGTACTTTATTTGAGCGATGCTCATACGCCCAAGAAAAGATCTTATCAAAGTCACGGCACTGATGGGTAGCTCCCATGCCATTAATTCCCACTTCGCTCATTGGCTCGAAAGTAGGATCTGCATGGCACATGAGAACTTGTCGGATGTAGTCAAGGCAGTGATCCCGATGGAAGGCGACTTCTTCTTCATCCATATCTTTCACAGATGAAGGGTAATAGGCAAATCGTAAGAAGTTCTGAGGGAGGGGTTAAAAATTTTCATGTCGATGTTGAATGGGATCAATTATGAAATAATCGAAACTTTGAAATCCATACCAGACAGTGTAGCTGATGAAAGACCGACACACCATAGACCAACGCAGTCTCTGGATTATTTGGGGCGGGCAGGGACTCTGGAAGGTTCTTCGCCGCTGCAATTGGAAGTTCCACGATGCCATCACCGGCTAAAAGTCCATTCGGTCAGTTGTGATTCTGTTTCTCAAGTTGGAAGAAAATGGTGTACTCACGGGGAGAAAGTCGCTTCCATATCTCATCTGTCTTGTTTGATGGTGGTCCCCCGTAATAAGAATGAGGTTGGAAAGTAACCCGACTCGTATATTGCACTGCGATGCAGAAATCACTTTATCAGCCGGCTTATTTCCCTCTGCCCCATTTTCTAGAACCGGAATTTTTATCCTTACAGTCTTCTTCGAACTTGGTTGTCCACGACTCTGTATCACAATGGCATGCCTCGGACTTCCTAGCAAATGTACCGATGGTCCACAAGCCTATAGTGGTGAGAAATATAAGAGCATTGAGGGCCATTAACCAATTTTGATAACTGCAAATCTGCCGTCTCCGAAATGACCGAGAAGACTTTCTAACGTGGTGGTTCCAAGGGTCGGCGCGATGAAGTAGTGTTGAGCTCGACTCACTTCCACCTGACTCGAGAGGAAGGTCCTTGTCTGACTCAAAATCATCATGAGCAGGCATTATCAAGTTAAAGGGAGAGACAAGACTTGTCGCCAAAGTATAAATAAGGTGATGGGTAATTAGGATCAAGGGTATTGCTGATTCCCCAAAGTATATAAGGAAGATACGCACCAAGACAGCGCAATAAAATGGTGGAACTCCAAACCTACATATGCACATATTCAGGGGCCCTTTGAGTTGTTTAATCACTTGGAACCGTTTCAAACCTTTTGGTAACAGTCGATACATACATGTACACCGGATTTTAGACTGCGTAAGATGGCTGCCCTATCCATTTTGGTGCTCACCCCTTGCCGCTTTTCAACCACTCACCTTACTGGGGAGTGGATCAATTCACTCCAATGGTATCATTCCAATTTTTCCGCCGCAGTTTGCCTTCAGCGTTAATGACGCTAGGTCAAAGCAGCCCAAATTCCGGGCGATAACTCAACGTTGGAGGTGAAGGATCAATACAAGAAATTTAGGATAAGTTCAAGGCTTGGGTTATGTAGTGATATTCCGGGGAAGAATTGGTGAAGAAGCAAACTACCAAATTCGGTGCGATTCTGGCAATTTTTCTCCGCAAGATTTCCACCTACCCACCACTGAGAAGTTCACCAAGTGGCAAAGGCCGAATCATAGATGTCCTCGAGTTTGAAACAGAGGCTAGACAGGACAGCAGTACGCGCTCTGGATCCCTAATATGGAGCGCAGAGGCGTGGCTCTTCCCAGATCCACCCACTTCGTCCTGAAATGAGTGCTGTTCTCCTTGTAGGAAAGAGCTACCCGAAAGTCGTATACGGAAAATCCACACTATCTTTTATGTGAATTGCATATTGAAGCCGATTCTCTCAATTGGGAAAGCCACATGTAATTCTCTATGATAACTACATACTATCACCCCTATAAGCTAGTTACATCACCTGATTTACGTGTTCTTCGTACTCGACGGCACCAGTAGCAACCTCCTTCGCATTCTTTTGAACTTCTTCATCTTCGTGATAGATGAACTGAAGCGGTCTTTTTGTCGAAATGGCATCTGCATCACCGGCCACAATGAGTGGTGGGTTGGAGCGATAGTACGCATCAATATCTTCCAGTCTCCGGTTTGCTAGGAGGGATTAGCATATACATGATAACAGCATAATTTCTTTGGTTTGGAATCACCTGTCTCTGGATATAGGAAGTAGATAATTGGCAGGAATATCGCATTGAGGACGGTCCACACAATCCAGAATTTCCATCCAATGCTCTGGATACCGATAGGCGTAATCTCGACAATCACAAAATTGGTAATCCTAGAAGACACAGAGCATGAGAAACACCGTTTTGGTAAATGAAAATTTGTTTTGGAAAACTTACCAATTGGTTGCAGTCGAAACTGCCACTCCCTTCGTTCTCATGGGGAGTGAGTTGATCTCAGTGGGATACAGCCATGGAACACCCAGCATACCCATTCCAAAGGCAATATGATAGAGAAAGAAGAATGCAACGGAAGCAGTAGCGTATACTGTATTCTTCTCGGCCAAGTAAAGGAGAATTGTGATAATCAGGAAGGAAAGGAACTGGCCAAACCCAGATAACATCATCAAGCCTCGACGGCCGACTCGCTCGACTATTGTGGCTGCAGCGCACGAGAAAATGAAATATGAGGTCGCGTTGCAGGCTGTCAACAGACGGGCCATCCTATCTGAAAGTCCGACCGAGTTCATGAGGACTAGCGGGAGATAGTAACTCATGATATTGATACCTTTGATGCATCATTTCTATCAGTATGTGAAGATCTTAAAGCCATATAGAGCTGTTTGGATCATAAAAGTACCTTGGAGCTGCTGCATGGCCTGTGTGCCGGCACCAAGAAGCAACCGGCGAAGAGTTTTTGTATTATCGGTTTTGCTTCGGAGCAGAAGATCGCGCCATCGGACAGCATTTTCCTTTTCATATGTGATACTGAATTTAATCTCATCACGCTGGGTTATAATAACCGGATCGTCGATGAATGTAGCCTCGACACACGCAAGTACTTCGATCGCCTCATCTTCGCGGGCTTGTGCCATGAGCCATCTAGGTCCTTGTCAAAACAATACTCAACATATGCGCCAAAAGGATTTAGTATCATACCTTGGGGATTCCGGGAGCCAGGGGATTGTGACGAGCAAGATAACGACGAAAGTGAGCTGTAGAGCGATCGGCATGCGCCATGCAATGGCGCCCCCGCGGAAGGAGAGACCATAGTTTATCCAATTGACAATGCAGTACCCGCCGACATTCAGCCCAAGGTCTAGGATGACCAGTTTTCCTCTCCATTTTGCTTGTGCCGTTTCCGTTTGCCAAATAGGGGCCGTTGCAGTGTTGATTCCATTCCCAAGACTGGATAGATTAGGATCGTGTAGTGGTTGAGTATCTGTGACCCACTCACCCTAGCACAATTCGGCCAATGAACATTTGCGGTAGGCTATAAGATGATGCCTGAAGAATGGTACCGGCGGCGATAATGACAGTGCCCAAAAGAATGGATTTTTTTCGGCCCAGTCGCTCGCCTATTGTAAAGGCAAGTATGGCTCCGAAGAAACAACCGATGTCATAAATGGCAGCAACTGTGGAGAGGACTGTGGTTTTAGTAGGGCCGACGAGATCATGGACTTCTAAGAAGTCACGGGTAACCACGACACCACCTGGAGAAATAGACCATTAGTATCCAGGGCGCTTGGTATAAAGATGAAAATAGAAAGGCAACATACTAAAGACACCCTGATCGTATCCAAATAACATCATATCAGTGGCACAGGCTACCTGAGACGTTACTTGTATTAGCATTCCTCCGACTAGGACCAGGTGTTGAAACGTAGCCAACCCACCGTGAGCCAAAAGGTAAGCCATCCTCCGGTAAGCCCGAAATAGGGCTTCTTTGTAGAGGCCGCCATTATCGATGAAGAGATGTAACGGAATGAGTAATAACAAAAGACTGAAATCAACCAAATGGGTCAGTGTGAGAGTACTTCTTGTGAGAGTAGTTGTTAGAAGCCCGCTGGTAATCGGCTTTATATACCTCAGTCTTCCACGTAACCGCGGTTAATACCCCAGGAACCTTACGCTCCCGTCCCCATATTGTCCTGACCCCAGATGGGGACAGGGTGGAGACAGGATTCGGTGTTCAAATGTGGCAAAAATCGTTTTTCTAGTAACTTGGCGGAGACATCCAACTCACGACAGCGCCTTGTCTACACTAATTCGATTTGGTTCCGAGGCCACATTCATGTTAAATGCACCCTTTTGTTGGATTGACCAAGACGAGGGCTTCTCAGTTCCCAATTTTATCCATCTCTTCAGAGACACAATTATCGAGCGAAGACTACCCCCAGGGCTATGTTGTATGAAGATATGGAACTAGCAAAAGCAAAAGGGACTAGCGCCAAACTAAATTCGGGGCAATCACGCATAGCCAATCATCACTTCGGCTGGACCGGAGATATCACGACGGGCCGAAATATACTGCGCGGAAAAGTTTACTCAAAAGGGAGAGAAAGGGGTAACTAAGGCCCGCCAGTCCATACAGCCATTTTTCTTCCCAAACAAGACGGCCACAACAGAAGAAGAATGACGGAGCAATGGAGAAAAGTTTACTGACAGATAGAGTGTCCAGTTCCACTATGAGTGATTTAACGCTCCGAAAAGCTAATGGGCAAAAGTGTTTTCAACAACCGTCACCCATGATCAACTGCATCATACAGCATCCCGATGTATCCTGAAAGCAACTTCCAGTTGGCGAACTTTCCCTCATTCCCAGTCCCCGCGCAGTTTGAACCCCCGAACACCAACCCAAGATGGCGACGAAATCAAGTCGCCTGTGACGCGTGCCACATCCGCCGTGTGCGATGCGATCTGGCATCCCCGTTTCCGTGCTCACGCTGTCTGCGCCAGGGCATAGACTGTGATATTACACGCAAGCTACGGAAAAGAGGTCGAATGGCACGATCCAAGCTGGCCAACGCGAACAAGGCATACGGAATACACGCACCGCAAAGTCATATAAAAGAAAGACAGACGGATGAAAGCTGCAGTCCTGTGTCACAGCCGACTGTGTCACCCATGGATTCCACCATCCTGGCATCAGTCACCCAGCCGTCATCGCCCGGAACCGACGAAATCGATGCTCTCTTGGCTTTGTGCATGGAAGACTATGGCTCCGTGATAGATTTTCCACAGCTACAGGCAGGATTAAGGGTGGATGTCACAGAGGAATGGCTACCAACGGCTGATTTGTGGAAGGATTTGCCTCAGTTGAGCGCAGAAGACGACGGGTCTCTGCCACCACTCCCGGACATATGGGATCCGGTCGACATAGCTTCTCATACTCCTAGCCAGGGGCCTCACCCAACGACACTACTCCAACCCGCAACAAACCACCTCGTCCCAGAAGATAAACCGACTTCACGGCCCTCGATTAAATATCCCGTGTTAAACACGGTGATGCCTTTTTTGGAAACAGATCTCCCTCCACAACTTGTCTGCCATTTGCTCGAGCTATATTTTACCAGCCCATTTCCGAATATCTTGCGCAAAACCTCCTTTCTGACCGATAAATTCCGGGTTACCAGTCCTGCACTTTTAACAAGTATGCTTTGGATGGCTGCTATTGATCATCGGGCCTCTTTATCTATCTCACCCTCACAACAACGAAATATTTGCCAGTTCCTCGGGGATCTGACGAGAAGATTATTGCAATTTTCAGACAATCTCTCGCCCAAGAACCAGGGGCCCTCACTAGTGGAACATATTGCTCATCTGGACAAGGTGATCACTTGCATCCATATTGCCTCGATTGTCTCGACTGAATACAACGGGGAAAGCATGAGATGGTAAGTTAAGCTCTGTCTGCCTCTCATGATCTGTTTCCTGATTTCTTTGTAGGTGGAAGGCGGCCTTTGGTTTAGCCCGCCAGCTGAAACTAAATCAGGAGGTGGAATTAACGCCAGGTTTTGATAAGCAAAGCAATGCGTCGCCCCAATTCTCTGAAGACGGGCTATCAGATTGGCCAAACCAACCGAATTCTGTCCATTCTAATAAGACACAGTCAGGTCTCAATTGCGTATGTGAGCAAATCCATGATGAAGGCTACCCTGTCTTGACGGAGGAGCACCGCGAAGAGCGAAGACGAGCATGGTGGCTGCTTTATATTATTGATCGCCATCTTGCATTATGTCACAATCGTCCGCCATATTTCCTTGATGCAGAGTGTGAGAATCTGCTACTTCCACTGGATGAAACCTACTGGCAGGGTAGTGTTCTTTACAGCGAGGATTTCGATCTGCACAGCCCTCAATGCTTTTATTCAGTACAGCAGAATGAACGTCAGGTCTTCCCTGATTTTCGCTGTCGCGACTCCTCCATTTTCGGATTTTTCCTTCCACTTATGATCATCACCGGAGAGGTGATGGAACTCAATCATCTGCGGCTACAAAACACTAAGGCTTACGAAGTTAAAGAGGCCGAAGTACTACGCCACCTCGAGATCTATCAGACCAGTTTGTCCGCTCTTTTCGAATCTTCAGCGTCTTCAACCGTCGACCCCGCAGTGTCAGACCAACTTGTTGACGGGCAGTTAGTCCAGGATTGCACTTGGCAAACACAAACCGTGGTTGCTTACTCGTCATACCTAGTCCAAGTTCTCCATATATCGCTAGTGGGAAAGTGGGATTGGCAATTCTTATTGGAAGACAAGGAGCTTTGGACTTCTCCAGCATTCACATCCACAATCTCACACTCATTAGAGGCGGCTTTTTGGTTGCGGCAGATCTTACAGCTTGACCCAGAAATCAGCTTCATGCCCTACTTCTTCGGCATTCAGTTGCTTCGAGGGAGCTTTCCGGTACTGTTGATTGTGGAGCGTCTGCAAAATAAGTGCGGTGAGGACATTCTCAACGCCGCCGAGATTATGATACAAGCCACCGAATCTTGTCTTGTCACGCGAAACACATATTATCAAAGGAAATTTCGGCAATTGATGCGCAGCACAGTTTCACAAGCCTGGGGTCGTCCTGTGAGCGCATGTGAAATTCGACGTCGCCGTAAAGCGGTATTTGATCTTTGGCTGTGGATACGAAGGGGAACAAATTGGTCCGCTGACTTCAATATCAACTGTGAACCCTGAGGGATATGCTATCTTGTTCCCAGCCGGACCTGTGCGAATCTTGAGCTGCGAGCTGGGCAGCAAAAGCACATCTAAGGAATCAAAGTTCCACGCGCTTCGAGGTGGACGGTGGAAGATACCGTACCATTACACGTGTATATCTAGACAAGCTGAGGGATCGACTTTTCCTTGTCATTTACCTGTATCATAATGACTGTGGCTGCCAGTTATAAACAGTGTAATAGATAAAGGAAAGTGTGTACTTTGCTAAGATTGGAAGCCATAGATTGTTGCAGCACTTACGTGAGTGCTTGGTTGTGCAGTCCATGTTTCGCATCCAGTATCTGCACCATACCCTCCTGCGAACTATGAAGCCTCTGGGAGCTGGAATTAATTCCCCCAGGAACAAGCTAAATTGTGGCCAAGAGGATCTCCTGGAGTCTTTAATATGTCCTCGGTCTTGTTTGGCCTTGGGTTAGTGGACATACTGTTTCCATAATGTTCCTGAGGAAGTTCATTCGATACAACAGGGGTCGAAATTCGTTTCACGTCCTCTGTTCCGATTTATTCTTCTACAATCTTGGTCATATCCACTACCAGCCTCATTTGGTCTAGCCTAAGAGGATGTGCCCAATCAAATCACGGCCAAGACCCACAATCTATGGTAGACTAAACAAAACAGGCATAGCGTCCTGCAGGGTGACATTTTAAAACGAATGAAGAGGTTGATTTCGATCTTGCTATCTCGCCTTTCGTTATTCGCCTCTTCATATTTGTTCTTTAACTCGCTCAGACTGGTCAACTTGGGTCTCGTCCCAGTACACTTCTATCTACCTAAAGTACTACGGAGTACATGTCGATTAAAGCATGAGATGATGTCATAGCCAAGACCATACAACATCGACAAGCGATCACGGGGTAATAAAGTGGGGTTAAAGGGCAAAAGCGAAGCTCGCAAAACATCATGCTTTACAAGCCCCGCCTCAGGAACTAAGAGCCAAGTGTATTATTCTCCACACACACCTTTCAAGTCGAATCAGGTATTCCCAGGCCTCGCGAAACGTAAATGCCGAGGCCACTTGAACGCAATCGTAGGTCTATACCTGGTGGACCGGCTTTAGATCTCTGGAATTAATGCGGTGTTTATTTCTCTAGGCTGGTGAGTCAGTCGACTCGTTCCCTAATTATAGTTCACCTTTCAAGCCACATGTCGCTTTTATCGCTACGAATTGCCCAGTGGCCTCGAAATCGATTACTAATTCACGACTACTCAGCCAAACTTGCAGGTCACGGCGGGTCAAATGTTAGTCCTGCATATGTCGAACCTTAGAAAGCTATCATTCACTAACCGCGGAATCATCATGATATAACGAAAGGCGACGGGAAACGACCAAAATGTTCACCATGTCAACGCATTGCACGTAACTGCCATTGGGTTCAAGAAGAAGACACGATAGCAGCACCGGGAGTTCCAGTCTCTCAACCGAGCCCTTTGAGCTCATCTGTTCACCATGAAACCGAATATCCCTCCACGGAACATCCTGAATATGCCTTGCAGGACCAACAAGTTGCCAAGTTATTCCGCCACTATATAGGAACTTTGGCCGCATGGTATGATCTTAATGACAGCAAGCGCCATTTCAAGGATGTTGTTCCCGTCAGAGCTCGATATAATCCGCTTTTGCTCAGCGCCATTCTCGCATTTGCTGCTGCCAACCAACATCGCACCCTTGCGGAAGATGGGTATCTCGAGATTGCTGAATTCTACCACTATGACAGTGTGCGGAGGTTGATCTCCCTCACTAAAAATATTGATAGAATTCCACTTGGTGAAACACTTGCCGCCATCTGTCTTTTGCGATCCTATGAAATTATCACACGTCAGTAGTTTGTCGAAATTCCTGGCTCCTAAAGCTTGCTCCGGGAAAGCCAGTCGCTAACGGCTTAATGACGTCTTCAGAGAACGTTAGCTCTCAGAGTCACTTGCAGGGGTGCTATTCACTACTAGCAAGTCGGCATATTCATCTCACGGCAGACCTACTCAGCGCAGGCTATTGGAACTACCTACGAGAAGATATCACAGTGGCCCTAATAGAGCAACGTGGTCTAATGATTACTCTTTCCGACCAAAATGCCCCACCAGAACCAACAGAGGATGCGGACTTTGCTAATCATGTCACATTCTTGCTCGGCAAGATTATCAACCGCTGTCTTTCGGTTGATTCACAAGCATTGACCCCCTCCGAATGGGAAGCTACGAAGGCCGATCTTGATAAGTGGAAATCATCACTTCCGTCATCGTTCGACACGATACAAACCCCTGGACTCAGGAAACAGAGTAGTTTCCCTTCTATTTGGGCACTTCGAAGCTGGCATGGTGAGAGTACTCACTCTATGTTCCCATCAGCTTCTAACTTCACAAGTTTCCACTCTCCATTACTACCATACCGCCATGGGAATTCTATGGCTGGCCCAGCCTGCAGCTCAACCCCTGAAAGCTCTACAACGCATCAACGATATGGAATGTCTGCGGCGAAAATTGGAATACCATGCGACTGAAATTTGTGCCCTGGCCCTTTCAAGCGACTCGGCACCGGTCTGGGTCAATGCTTTTGGCCCAATCGCATTTTGTAGGTCTTTTCAAAGGTTTTCTCGGGATATTTCTTCTAATCGCTTTATTTACAGGTTCCCCTTGGCTTCATGATACCCAGAAGCGGGTGGAAATGGCACAAGAGTTGGAAAAGTGGGGGAAGGTCACTGGATGGCCGGTTTCCATCATAGCAGAGGCTCTTTCTCCGCCTTCAAACACGACCCATTAACCAATAATGCTTTTTTATGTTAGATTATAATTGAAAAAAGCTCTCGCTAAATCATCTGAATCTTTTCTCCGGCACACGACTACTGGAGTGTGTGGCTACCCAATTACTGCACCTCCTTTCTGTCTCTTTCATAGTCATCCATCAGAGATCCTTTCTCTCGTTCCTTCTCCATCAATTACCAACACTAGCAACCTCCTTTGATTCAAGGGTACTGGTTGAAGTCGTACGCATTGCCAAAGCCACGGTTCAGATAACGCGAAAGTGCTTCCGACCTGCTCACCCAGTCCACAGGAACCTCCAGCTCAGTCTGGCCCTCAATCACAGGCTTCAGATCATCCGCAAATTCAAGTTTCATAGGGTTCCTATACCACGAAGCAAAGTGAACTGTCGATGTTAGGAATGCTTTCGGTGGAAACAGCAAGAAGAAAAAACTCAAACTTACTCATTGCCAACATGACTCGAGGGTCCTCGGTCTGGTTCCCGACTCCAGCATGCCAAAGACGAAGGTCTCTGACGACCAAAGAACCCTTTGGCACCATGGGTTGACACGGCGGACGGTCTAAACGGCGCTTCTCTAGCTCATCAAGCTTGATGCGACCACTAGCACGCTCGCCGTGTAGCCCTTCTTGAACATGTAGACCCGCGTCAGTGTGTGTTCCCAACCATACCTCGGTCGAGCCATTCTCTGGGGTCATGGTGATGAGGGGAACATTGATGACGTATGCGAAAGGGTGGGTTGGGTGAGCAAAGTCTGCATCTGAATGGACAGGCTGAGACATCGGAGGGTTCTCTGCAGTTGGAGGCATTGCAGTATTTCCCGAGCAAAATGTCCATTTTGGGCGAGGTCCCAGTGCCGACGATGTGATTTGAGTGGCGATAGGGTCTGGGTAGGAGTTAGGAGCTGTGAACTGAAGGGGTAGTCCGGGTTTAGAGGACTTACTCATGAAAATACTGGGTTCTAAGTATTCCCTTGCCGGAGGAGCGTCTTGCTGGATATTTCCGGGGTTGTAGTTGAATGGACTGTCTCCTTTCCTGGACTGAAGAGAGTAGGCATCTTCAATCATCTTTTTGTTGAGTCGGTCGAGGCAGTCGTGGGGGATAGCATTTTCAATAACCACAAGGCCGTCCTGATGGAGGCTGCGCATGGCAACCTCTAGATTCTGAGGAGAAAGGCGTGCATACTTGATCTCATCCTGTGATGGACGGATGGACGTCGGGCGGCTTGTGAGCTTTCCGAGCTGGGTCGTTAGAGCTCGGATCTGATAGTGGCGGCTCAACACCGTTGGAGCCTTGAAGAGGATTCGGTTCATGGTCATTCAAGTGACCTCGATATAATTTGAGAGAACAATGTAAAGACGTTCGACGAGAGAGATCGGCTCGCAATTTGTGCGGAGGTAAAAATCGAGCAGAAATTGTCGACTATTTATACTTACGCCAGTTACACGAGGTCACTGAACAACATGATAAACATTGCGAATATGGGTCTGTCAAGGTGTTTGCCCCCACCACTCTCTTCTCGCTCGCCTTTCGGTGGAGCCATTTGCGTTTTCATGCAACTACAGGGAGAGTTCGATGTGCCGAGGACAAATGAATGGATTGATTATATTCGCTTTGAACCCTAGTGGATAGGATTTAATAACCTTGCAAGTGCTGGTCGTTTCTTCCTTGCCTTCGCAAATCGCAGAATCAACGAAACAGCCTCGAAAAAGTATATATTCACTAAACAGCTCGCATTTGCTAGTTTTCCGGTCGCCTTTCGCCAAACCCATTGAGGGAAAGCGCAAGTTCCACAACGCCAGGTCTATATCCGATCAAGTTCGTTATCACACACAAAATTGGCGTCAAATGTGAATGAAATAAGGCAAATGATAAGGGATTTGCTATTATCAATCCCACTTTTCACCATGAATTAATTCCCCACTACGGGCAACGAAGTTGTCTATTATGTCAATGACCACGTAGATATATGACCTAACATAGTGTTATTTCTAACTTATTCTTCTTCTTCTATATTAGATAATAAAAATTACTACTACTATTATTTAATTAAGCTAGGCTCATAATATCTATTCGTATACTTTATATTACTTTAGCTAATTCGAAGGCTGAGAAAATGGGTGTTATGTCTACAGGGTGTCTAGGTGCCTTTTGTATATATAAACAAGTCATATAAAAGGTACTTAATTTCTAGATTTTGCGTTTGGTGAAAAAGTTGCGTTTGCTGAGGCACACCAATATCCGGTAGGTATATTGGGCGCTTGGCACGGTTATCACCTAATTTTCTTTCTTTCAAATCCCTCCTATAATTCTATCAATTCATTGATAGAGATTTTATTGCGTGTAGTAGATTGGGTTATAAAAGCCACCCAATGTATACCTACTAACCTCGATCCGTGCGGTCGATTCCTAATGTAGGTGGTACAGGTATATATAACTGCGCGCGTATATATTGATAGATATAGTGCATGCATTGAAACCTAGTGATCGAAGGAATCTAGAAAATACCAACGGCGAGAAAATGTGCCTTTACTATACGCGCCCAGAACCACAAGAGATCCCGGTATCCTCCTACTAGTACCGTCGCCATGTCGAGCCGGTAAATCCGCCAGCATATCGAGAGCAAGAACGAGAGATAAATATCACATCTTGCAACAACTGAAAGTAGTGTATGGGCGGCATGAAAAGACTTAGTTAGATTCTGGATTTCGAGTAGTATCTATGCAGGTATTCGCCCATTCCACTACAGCTTGCAACCAGACAGCCGTATGGGAAGTTGCTATATCAAGTGAATATCGATTACGGGCTATCCATAAAGTTATATATGCTATGGATACGACATCCTCGTACGTGTCAGACAAGGATGGGATGATGGGAACCTTTTTCCTAGTGCTATGGTGGACTCAATACCAACGGAGAGGCATCACTCCATGTTGAAGACCAAATTATCAAAGTCTGTATGTAGCTACAACCCAGATGATATTAAGATATTATTTTGTTCGTTACCTAAGACATGCAGTCAAGTAGTCAGTGTTCCTCAAGATTTTAATTGGGAGTAATAGGTAGTAGAGTAGGCATAGGATAAGATCTCCCATAAAGGTCACGAAAATTTCCAAGTGAGGACCTCTTCACTAATATATCTATCTATCTATGAATGTTATTAGCGGTAATTAGCTAGCTATTTCTCTGATACTTTTTTTCCTTTACTAGTTAGTACGAGGCTAGCGAAGGTCAAAGGATTTGGATTGTTAAAATCAAATAAAAAAAACGACACCTGTGTGATTCGAACACACGCTCCCGAGGGAAATGCCTAAGCTCACATTTTAATGTATAGCAGGGCATCGCGTTAACCACTCCGCCAAAGTGCCTTGGCTGACATAAGTTTTATTCCTGTCAATAATATCGAGTAAGAAGGGTCACATACAGCGGCATTATCACATAACCTGGTACCTCAGGCCGTTGTGATCCCGAGAAATTTATAGGGTTTTGCATAACCTTCCGGTGCCTTAGGTAAGTGGGTCTGGACATTGGACTACTTAAGCCGGCACTTGTAAGGCTTACTACAGTAAAACCGGGTTATAACGAATTAAATACGTGGTTTTTATTGACAGATTTCAAAATATTTCAACAAAATTTGTATTTTTTACATATTTATAATCATATTTCCGGTTTTTTAATACGATACATATAAATATATATAGTATAATTTACTATATATCTAATTTTTATATATATTTAAGACAACTTTATATAACGGTGGGCATAGTGGGCATGCCCGCGATGGGCATACGGGCCGTGGGCGTTATGGATGGGCACTCGAAAATCCAAATAGCCCACCGCCCACCGCGGACGGGCGATGGCCACCTCCTAGGTGCCCATGGACGGGCGATGTCGCAGTCTAGTCTTTACAGTTTAAGGAGGTTCCTAATTAATCACTAAGCCGGTAGAAGCAGATAAAGTATCTCCCACGGTATCGATATTTATAAAGAACCGGCTTTAGAACTACGTATATGGGCGTCACTGAGGTAAAGTAGGTATAGAGAAACCCGGTATAGTTTCAATGGATACCTAGCTAGATAATATTAAATAAACAGAATAATAAATACATACGTTAGTTTGTTAGTATATTTGCACCTTTAGTGAGTTACCACCTATCTCAAAATAAATACATGCCTCTAACAAGCGAGGCGAACTTGAGTATAAGGCAGCCTGTAAGACAAGAGACATAAGGAAAACGAATTATCATCTTATATACCGGCGGATAGACGACCCAGTTTGGGTCGAAACCTCATAACCCAGGCTCAACCCAAACCGAGTGTGACTGGGGCCCCAGAAACCCCAGTTTAGGCCCAGTTCGACCCGTTTTTGCATAAAAGGGGGTCTTGGCGGTCATAAACTAGCTAAATCAGCGAGATTATGTACATACACAATTAGCGTGTTTGTATAGTTTGTAACCCAATTTGGGGCCCCAGACTGGGTTGAGTCTGGGTTGGGTCTGGGTTTTTCGGATTCTCGGCAATTTTCCCTAGGAAGGTCGCGAATCTGGGAGTTCCATGCCATGCAATTTTGTGGAGCTTTTTCTCGCGTCCCCGGGAATGTGGTAGCGTGCTTCGGACCCTTAACATAATTTCTTTCCAGTGATAACCAAAAGATGCCGATAGTTACAGGGCCAAAACTAACGGAATGTTGACCTTAGATATTATATTACATACGGCAGAGTAGGTAGTAATAATACTAGTCCTAGTGGATTCATTATTACCTAAACCGGAATCTAACTAACCTGCTACGTACTAGTTAGTTAGTTATTAAAGCTCTAACTAGTTATAGGAAAGCAACATTGTGAAACAGAAAACCCAAGTACACTCATTTACGTAAATTTTGCACAAATTTTCTATACAAGGCACTTTGGCGGAGTGGTTAACGCGATGCCCTGCTATGCATAAAAATGCGAGTCCAGGCATTTCCCTCGGGAGCGTGTGTTCGAATCACACAGGTGTCGTTTTTTGGTGTTGATTTTAACAATCCAATTCCTCTAACACTTCGGCTAGCCTCGTCTAGTAAAGGCGGAAAAAGTATTAGAGAATTACCTAAATAGGCAGTGTAGTCGCTTGGCAGACTTTCTCATGGAGTGGCCATGGTTCTAGGTCTAGTATGGATCCACTGCAAGTCTTAGGACTCTCGCTGGGGGTGGTCATGACAGAGGGTCGCTGCGGGTCGTAGACAGTCACTGCCAGGTCTACACAAAGGATCCTGTCTCGCAGGTTTCTCTCTCTCTTTTTCTTCTCTCTTTGTGCTTAGTATTCTCGTTGAACTGCACTCTTCTGTTTGAAGAACTGGCTGGTAACAATAGTTAGAATTAGACTATAGTCTTAAATCCTATACCGAAGCTAGTAGGGTAGTACGTTAAAAAGCCACGGTAATTTAGCTATATTAGGCTAATAGGCTTAATAGCTTTATAATATATATTTACATACTATATCTTAGATTCTATCCTCGATTTTTTCAGTTTGAATTGATATACTTCCGCACGGCCCAGTTTAGGTCGAAACGGGCACGGTCGAAACCTCATAACCCAGGCCCAACCCAGACGGGCCCCAGAAAACCCAGTTTAGGCCCAGTTTAACCCAGTTCTTGCATAAAAGGGGGTCTTGGCGGTCATAAACCAGCTAAACCAGCTGAATTATGTACATACACAATTAGCGTGTTTATATAGTTTGTAACCCAGTTTGGGGCCCCAGACCCAACCCAGTCTGGGTTTTACTGGGTCGTGCGGAAGACTAAGTAGTAGTAAAATAGGTAGGAAGTTGATAAAATTGGGAAAATCTTATATCATATGAAAAATTTGCATCGTATAGGGCGTACTAATATACCCGATGGTGTGTGTTGGCTTGGCACGGCTAATTATCAAAGGCCCTACTTTTATTTAGAAAGCACTCCCGATGCAGCACCGCAGCAACGAACCAAGGGCCTAGTGTGCGGGACTTGTCAAGGCCTAATTCAGACATCCAGCCCTGGAGGAAATAGACAAACATTCGGACATCAATATGATCTGAAAAGGGGGTTTTGGCGCATGGTACCCATACCGCTGCGTACACCTCGTTATTGACACCATAACCATTATAAGTGGAATAGGCTCCAGTCCTTTTTCTATAGTGTAGAGCTTCCAGAGTCTATTATACAACAAGGCACTTTGGCGGAGTGGTTAACGCGATGCCCTGCTATGCATTAAAATGCGAGTCCAGGCATTTCCCTCGGGAGCGTGTGTTCGAATCACACAGGTGTCGCTTAAAGTATAGTTTTTGTTGCCATCTCTCTCTATGTCGCCTTTAGATCGAGAAAGTTTTTGTCCCCTCATACACGAATGGTAAGCAAAACTATGTTAAATAAAAACTAACACTGATTTTTTTTTAACTGCATATGGAGGATTAATCTAGGAGACGGTTTTCTAAATCAGAGGTTTACAAAATAGTGGAGTTAATTCACTTGATACATATGTAAATTGTAGATTGGGTTATCTGGTGTTGGGCACTTGGCGGTTACATTATGTATGTACCCTACCAAGCCACTTCATATCCATTAGCGTACGGAGTAGTTTCGGCCGGGTTGGCTTAGCAGAGTATGGAGCTCAGAAATTTAAAAAAAATCGACACCTGTGTGATTCGAACAC